>JAGFZM010000269.1:343738-348738 GCA_017657215.1 Limnothrissa miodon | reverse complement strand
TATGACATGTGGTGTCTTGGGAGCTCTGAAGCTGTCACATACACACATCTGGGGTAAAAGGTAGAACATCACCGTTCAGAATCTGCCAGCATGTGACAGCATCTGTGGGGGCGTTCTCACATCTTTTTTTTAGGCTATAGCTCTTGTGTGGTCTCCTGACTTTGTGTGTGTGTTTGTGTGTGTGTGTGTGTGTGTGTGTGTGTGTGTGGTAAGTGGGGTATGAGTAATGATTTGTGTGGGTCTTTATCTCTAAAATGGGCACTAGCACAGATGAAAACACACACACACATACACACACACACACACACACACACACACACACACACACATATACACACACAGATCATCCTCCAGCTTCCTGCTCCCTTGTAAGTGTGTGTGTGTGTGTGTGTGTGCAGCAGGGCATCTCTGAGGAGGTGTGACTCAGTGTCTTCTCCACAGTGGCGCAACCACACACGCACATACCCACATACTGTACCCACACACACACACTCACACACACAGATACACTACACCACACACGTCTCTGCCAGAAGATAAGAGCCAGTGCAAGAGAAGCATGCCTTTAATTGAATTTACAGCTCATCTACGAGACACTGCACTCGTCTCCGTCAACCTATCCTCGTCTCCACGTGACAGCGCTCTCTGTCAGTCGCCAGGCAAGCGGTCACAGCTGCCATCACACCAGCATCTTTGTCAGAGGCTTTAACAAAGCCTCTTATATATCAACACTATTGTGTGTTGGAGTGTGTGTTGAATGTGTGTTGGGGCATTCCTCGCTAGCTATCTGAAAGATGTGTATGGTTGGAGAAGCATGCTGGGAAGCCCGGTGCTGGGAAGCTCGGTACTGTTGCTGTCCATGGTGCTGAAACGCATAGAGCCGGCATAGCAGATTTCTTCTCTATCACCAAAGGAGATTTCTTTATGTGAAAAAAAATTAAAAATTCAAGGCAATTTACTGTACAGAATTTGTGAGTTTCCAGAACCTACTTAAAAACCTAAAAATGTTAGTTAAGTTGTGTAAACTTCTGTGCAGTAAGTTGCCTTTCATTTTTGAAGTTGTCATAGCTTTTTGTTTTTTACAGTGAAGACGCTGATATATAAGTGTAGGTGACGGTTTAAGTGTCCTGAAAAGATAACAGTAACAGTTCAATCATTCTATGAACTTTTAACTTTTACTGATCTAATATGCAAGTTGGTTGAGAGTGATTGCAGCACCGTGTTGTGATATGTCATTTGTTAAATACCACTCTACCCTCCTTTGCTCCACAGTTAGGGCACTGGAGTTTTTATCTCATTCATGTATATAGTTCTTTCTCTACCATTTTGTCTGTTAGTTACATTTGAGCTTTGACTTCTTTGTGTCTGCAGCGCTCTGATTTGGTGCTCGGGGCCTCTTATTTCTCAGTTGAGTTGACGTGAATTGAGTTGAAAAACCAGTTTGTTCAGTTAATTTCAGTAGTTTCTAAAAATAACATGAGTTCTCTATTCCAAGTGCATTGATCATAGAATATAACATGTATAAAACAGCCTGAAAGAATGACAGAAGTTTTTCACAAAGGCAATAGCCTGGAAACTTTATAAAGTTATATGTATGCGAATGTATTTTTATATTTGAGGTTAGAACTACGACTTGATCAAAATCAGTCTCTGAGAGGTTGAGTAGGTGAGTCAGCTTCCTCGGTACTCACACACACACACACACACACACACACACACCATACACTCAGAGGCATGAGAGAGAGAGAAAAAAAAAGATGAAGAGAGAGAGAGATGGAGATGGCTAGAATGACTCCTTTTTTTCACCATGGTCTGGAGTGGGGAGATAAAAATGTTCTATCTGAATTGGTGGGTGGTGGAAATCCTACAAAGGAGGCAATTATATTGCACAGTGTTTGTCTGTATATGTCTGTCTGTCTGTCTGTGTGTGTGTGTGTGTGTGTGTGTGTGTGTGTGTGTGTGTGTATGTGTGTGTGTGTGTGTGTGTATGTGTTTGTTTGCACACCAGCTGTTGTGTGCGTTTTCACACCTGTGTGTGAGTGTACTGCATGTGTTCTCCTATCAGTGTGTGTATGCCTGTGAGTGTGTGCCCCTATATGTGTCTGTATTTGTATGTGACATCTCAATCTTCCTCTCACAGCAAGTAGCTTGTGTGAGAAGGGAGAATGCTTTACTCCCTGTGCCCATTGAGTGTTAGTTCTTACTAGATGTCTCTAGTGCCTTTTCTTGTGGATATTTCATTCTCTCTCTCTCTCTCTCTCTCTCTCTCTCTCTCTACCTCTCTTCTTCTCTCTCTTCCTCTCTGTTTCTCAGTTGCCACAAACCTCTCTGGGTCTCAAGTTCAGAAGTGATTTTGAAGCAAACCTCTTTGATCAGGACGGTTCGAGTGTGAAAGTGGTTTCACTTTGGCATGTGTCTCTGAGAGCCAGAACATAACGCCGCCTCTGAGAGCCATGAGCAGTGTAGAGAGGAGGGGATGGGAGAAATCTCACTGGGGCTGCCAGTGTGTGAGTTCACGCCTGTGAATGAGATGAAGAGAGAGAAGGAGAAAGAGAGAGAGAGAGAGAGAGAGAGAGAGGGGGGAGAGAGAGAGAGAGAGACTGTGCAGTGGAGTTATGTAACATGTGACGTAGCTGTGTGTTCATGTGGGTATGTCACCTTGACACTTCTGTGCATGTGTGTGTGTGTGTGTGTGTGTGTGTGTGTGTGCGTGTGTGTGTGTGTGTGTGTGTTTGCAGAGCAGCCAGAGCCTTTGGAGACTACCTGTCCCACACGCATCCTGAGAATTGCAACGGATCAGGTCAGTCATCCCTCCCTCTATCCCCCACACAGTTTTTTTTACCCTACACCGCCTGTCCCTTTTCTCTCCCTCTCTTTAAGTCTCTCTCCCTCTCTCTCTCTCTCTCTCTCTCTCTCTCTCTCTCTCTCACCCACACAATCACACACACACACTCACACATGCACGCACACACACACACAGTCAACATGTCTTTCACATCACATCTATTGTAGTCCTCATGAACAGGTGCCCTCAGCTTTTTGCCTTTCTTTAGGTTTCATAACCCTCTCCTTCTCTGTGTGTGTGGTGTCGAGCTGGGCCACTGGCCTATTTAACTCCGTTGCCATGGAGGGGACTCAGCTGTTTGCTTATACACAATTCTTCATTAAAGTTATTAGCTGTCGTCTGCTATTTGCACATGGCCTCATTTATATCTCTCTGTTTGTTTTTCACTGTTTCTCTCTGTACCTCTCGGGCTCTCTCTATCTCCCACTCACTCCTTCTACTCTTTTGCTCTCTCTTTCTCTTTCACTCTGTATCTCTTTTTCTCTATTTCTGTCTTGCCCTTTGTTTCTGTCTCCCTCTCTCTCTCTCTCTCTCTCTCTTTCTCTCTCTCCCTTTCTCCTTCGTTCCTTCTCCTGTCTCCTCTGATCCCTGTCTCTGAAACTAAAGACCACTTGCTCTCTGACACCCTCATCGGGCCCGACACAGACTCCCTAGATCGGCTCAGCCTTCAGAACAACAACCTCCCCACCTACCACGTGCGGGGCCCCTCCGGACCCCCTGCCGACGAGCCCAACCTCATCAGCTCCCCACTGGGCATCCTCCAGCCACCGCCTCCTCCTCATTCGCTTCCCTCATCTGCCGGCGCCACCGCCTCCTCTGGCAAGACCCAGCTGTCCCTAGAACGCAGCTTCTCGGCCGAGGAGGACCAGCTGAAGTGCGTGGAGTGTGAGCTGCAGCCCGCCCGCGTCTACACCATCACCGGGGAGAGCGGCATGCTGGGAGGCAGCCGCGGCAGCAGCAGCAAGGAGAGCATGGAGCTGGACGTGCTAAGAGGGGCTCGGGAGGCCATGGCGGGGTCGGGGGGTCCCCAGCTCCCCCAGGCTTCCTCATCACCCTCCACCTCCTCCACCACCTCGTCGCCCACCCAGTACCACCATCGCCATGGGGGAGGAGGAAGCGGAGGCGGCACTCACCACCATGGCAACCCTCACCAGAGCAACCAGTATGCCTCCGGTTCCTCCTCTTCGCCGTACGCCAGTGGCAGCAACAGCGGGGGTGAGGGCACGAGTGGCGGGGGACGTTCGGACCGCCACCACCATCACCACCACCACCACCTGGGCCAGGTGCCGCTGCAGAGCTCGGTCAGTGCTCACAACATCCGTGGCTGGGGCGAGGGCAAGGAGAGCTGCGGGGCTGGCGGCAGTGGCAGCGGGCTGGCTTGCGAGACGTGCATGGGTGGCATGGGCACGGCCGGGGTGCCCTCCCGAAGCCAGGGCTCCCTGGACCTGGAGAGCAGCGGCCGTGAGGCAGGCAAGCAGCACCGGCGCCTAGAGCGGATGCATAGTGTGGACCGGGTGACTGGGCTGGAGCGAGGTGAGAGGGAGAGAGAAGGGGGAGGGCGAGGGAGAGGTGGAGAGAGAGGCGTTGGAACTGGATTTTGTTTTGTTTTGTTCCTTTTTGGGGTGGGGTGGACAGATCGGGGAATTCCTGCCTTCGGAAACCAAGTCCTCGCACGTATTTGTTCCGAACACGCATCCAAATCAGCTGATTAGTGAAATCACCAGTGTTTAAATGCATCAGTGAGTGCCCAGGCGGAACCAATACATGAGAGGACTTTTGCCTTCTGAAGCCGGAGTCCCTCTACTCTGGAGGGTTTGGCTGGGTGGGCTGCTGGGTTATGTTGTTTCTGAGGGTTGTTTTCTCTGTTTAGTTGTGCGGTGGTGGTAGTAGTGGTGTGTTTTTCCCACTCTTCGTCTCTCCTCTCCTCCTGTTCCTCCTCTGTGCCCTCTTGTGTCGCTCTCTCTCCCTCTATGGTGGAGGGAGCTGTGTGTGTCAGTGTTCAGTGTGCGTGGACACGTTCATATGTGATGTACACATTTACACACATGCACACACACACACACACACACACACACACACACACATAATGTGTGTACTCACACATACACAAACGTATAGTATATTGATACTATATTCATACACACACACACACACA
>JAGFZM010000269.1:277931-312037 GCA_017657215.1 Limnothrissa miodon | reverse complement strand
ATACACCCACACGAACACACACACACGCCAATGTGGCACTCACAAACACACACACACACACACACAAACACACACACGGCAATGTGGCACTCACAAACACACACACACACAAACACACACACACCAATGTGGCACTCACAAACACACACACACACAACATCACACACACACACGCCAAGGTGGCACTCACAAACACACACATACACCCACACGAACACACACACACGCCAATGTGGCACTCACAAACACACACACACACACACACACGCCAAGGTGGCACTCACAAACACACATATACACCCACACGAACACACACAGAGTGCCCTCTCCTTCACCTCAGTGGGGTAAATGGCTTTGTGCAGCTGTGTCTGACAAGTACAATGGAAACACATTCACATACTATTGTTTTTATAGGACAGCCTGTGTACAGCCAATAGGACACAAAGCATGCAGATGACTGGAGGTTAAGGAACGAACCATTGTGTGTGTGTGTGTGTGTGTGTGTGTGTGTGTGTGTGTGTGTGTGCCAGTGATGAGAGATCAGCAATGTAAGCACGGTGTGTGGGTGTGAGAAAGTAAAAAAGCTCTGCTCTACTTTATGAGAAGCCTTACGCTGAATGCCTTTGAAAAAGTGTGTGTGTTTCTGTGTGTGTATGTGTGTGTGTGTGAGATAGAGGGAGGGAGATAGAGACATAGATAGATAGAGATAGAGTGAGTGAATAGATAGAGAGAGAGTGAGTGAGTGAATGGTGTGCCTGTGTGTGTGTGTGTGTGTGTGAGTGTGTGTGTGTGTGTGTGTATCTGTGTTTATATGTGCCAGTGATGAGACATCAGCGAGGTCAACAAGGTGTGTCAGTCTAAAAGCAGCAAAGCCAGTAAGTGCTCTCAACTTCATGAGCAGCTTTACACCAAGAGCAAGGACTGTGTGTGTGTGTGTGTGTGTGTGTGTGTGTGTTTGTGTTTCTAGTCCATGGTTTCAAAGGCTCAGTATGGGAGGTCAGAAGTTAGCAGTGAGAGTGAGACATTAGCATCACAGAGCAGCCTTTCCAAGCCCCTATAAAGCTGAGGCCCTCAGCAGCTCCTGACTGGCCCTGGAAACTGTCACTCTATAAACAAACACATTCTGTCTAGACACAAGTGTCCGGAGCCAAGCACACGGCGACGCTAGCAACTGAGTAATGTGAGTGCACCTTTAGGTGCGATGGTGTCGAGGAGAAAACAGGGGACACAGTCTCACTTTTCTCAGTGGTGGCGACAAGGCCTCGTGTTTTGTTTATGTGTTTGCAGGACACGCCAGTGACGCAGGACAGACGCCTGTTTAACAGGGACCAGGGAAAACAATCCACAAGGCCTGGCATTCCAGCATGGCATTCCTATTAACCTTTGACAAATGTGTTTTGTGTTTGTGTGTGTGTATATATATATGTGTGTGTAAGCTTGATGAAGGGCAATCTGACGGTAGAGTGTGAGCGGCGGACGGCCAGGGGCGCAACAACAGCCACATTCACGGCCACCTCACACAAGGCCTGGAAGACCGTCAGCCACCACTGGAATCCTGGGAATGCCTGCGCTGCACGGATGCCTCTTGGCAGCAGCCCCCTACTTTAGCCAACCCCCGGAGCCGCACACAGAGAACAGGCTAGCAGTTTACTTTGCGCCAATTACACTTAAATACAGCTCTCTTGTTTACCCTGTGCTGACAATGCACTCCTTCAAAAAGCTCTAATCTCAAAAAATTAATTGGATTAGAATTCATCTGAATTCATTCCATTGGCTCAAAGCGAGATATTCCAGTTGAATGTGGCACTTTGGCGGGCAGATCTAAGTCATAAACATATAACAAGATTTGCAGCAGATTCTCGTTTCCCTTTGAGGTGAACGAATTAATGTGGCCATTGATGCCATGATGTAACAACCATACCAGCTAGTTGGAGTAGAACCAAAAGCACAACTGGAACCTTTCACTGGCACCCACAGCAAACAGCAGGCAAGGGGCAAATCATATTTAAAAATAGTTAATATTATAAACTATATAATATAATATAATTTTACAAAAACAAATATAATAGTTTATATTACATTTACATTACATTTATGCATTTAGCAGACGCCTTTATCCAAAACGACTTACAAAAAGAGGATAACAGTCAAGCTACATAGCAGAAACCTTAAGGAGCATAGTGCTAGGGAATAGTGCTTCAGTTCATTTTAGTGCTAGGATAGAAGATGTTCTCTGAACAGCTGGTTCTTTAAGAGCTTTTTGAAGGCCTCCAGAGATGGCCCTGTTCTGATTGTTTTTGGTAGGTCATTCCACCAGCGTGGGACGACAAATGAGAGTCTGGATTGCCTTGGGCGAGGTGCCGGGACTGCCAGTCGACAGTCATTGGAGGACCGGAGTTGTCGGGGGGAAGCCTGAGCCTTTATGAGAGCGCTAAGATAAAAAGGGGCAGATCCTCTAAGCACTTTGTAAGTCAGCATCAGTGATTTGAATTAGATGCGAGCTGCCAGAGGCAACCAGTGGAGCTCGATTAGCAGAGGGGTGACATGCGTCCTCTTTGGCTGATTGAAGATGAGACGCGCCGCAGCATTTTGGATCATCTGAAGTGGCTTGACGGCACAGGCATGAAGTCCTGCCAGAAGGGCATTGCAGTAGTCAAGGCGTGAGAGGACCATAGTTTGAACCAGCAATTGGGAGGCTTGTTGAGTTAGGTATGGTCTGATCTTTTTGATATTGAATAGTACGAAGCAGCAGGCCCGGGCAACATATTATAAACTAATGGTTTATGCTCAGCAGCAAATAGGATTTTTAGGCAAGAAATGGGGTATAAATGTTTTTACAAACTCAAATAAGCTAATTAAAAAACAAATAGTCAAAAGGACATAAGGGCAGGTAAACTGCTTTCATGCCACAGGAAACGAAAAAATGTTTTGTGTATCTTTTTAAACACAACAGAAGATGACTCATCGTGACACTCTGTGAATGGAGTTAGCAGAACTTGTCTGATGACATAGTTGCATGATATTGTGACATTTCCTTCAAAATCAATCCAATTGTTTGATCCGAAGAACTCAATCCACCCGAATTCAACCAGCGGCTCACCTTGGAGTTCAGGTCTCGGTGGTAGATGTTTTTGTAGTGGAGGTAGGTCATCCCACGGGAGATGTCGCAGGCCAGGTCCACCTTCTCTCTCCAGCACAGGGGGATGTCATCCTGAGACAGCAGCTCCTCCAGACAGCCCCCACTCACATACTGACAGAGGGGGGGAAACAAACAAACACAAGTTGCATAACAATCTGCTTGTCAGTACAACATTCAGCATCCATAACTTTATGTGTATCCATATTCTTTGCCTGCCTACTACAGAAATATACACAAGCGGAGATACATAACCAATATAACCTCTATCCATACTTTTTACTTTTGTTCTTTGGTGCTCTTTGTTGTGAAGCGCTATGAGACATGTCTTTTGTATAATGCACTACAAAACAATACAAATAAAATTGAATTAAATTGAACTGAGATAGATTATAATTAATGTCAATGGAGTGTTCCATATGTAAGCATTACAAAAATCACACAGTGGTTGCCAATGGCTACTACAACTCATACAGTACCAGACAGAGGAGCACAGATGTGCTCCTGCTTAACAAACGGAGGAGAGTTTAGCGGCGTGACACTCACCTCTAAAATAGGATACAGTTTGTCCTCCTTCACACAGATCCCTAGATACCTGCAAAAGCATCACATGAGCGCTGTTAATAAATGGGCTAGCATGACGGCGCTTAGGTTAATGTGTGCAGTTACCCACCGCTTCCAAAAACGCAATAATAATTTGGCAGGGCAAGTTTCATGAAGACCTTTCCCACTGCCTGCTGATACAGAGGGACAGGAAATGGAGCTCACACTGACAAGCTACATTCATAATCCCAGCAGTCAGTCTGATAGCCCACTCACACGAAAAGGAATCAGACTCATTGCGCACAGCAGTCAGGATGTATCTGTGGTCTCAAGACACACACACACACACACACACACACGGAATCTGACTGTTTTATCCTCCATTTTAATTAGGTATCCCGTAGCAGTCTTACGTGAGCCTTTTTGGTTTTTCTGATATATGCGCAACCTCAAGGAGAAGGGCTCATGGGAGCAGATTTCTCCTAAGTTACATAACAAGGCCATCTGTGAATGCTGAATGAGTTTCAATGTTCCCGCCACACTGTGCCTGTGATCAACTGGACGTCTGTGATGTTTTATGGAGCAGTCTCTAATCAGGGTTTTTTTGACTCAGAACTCAATGAATTTGTGGTCTCTTAAAATCATGTGCTCCAAGTTCAGCGCTGCTGCAGCAGGGTATGGAGTTTTCTTTGTGTGTAAAGTTAAGACAGAGTTATAAGAGGGAGTTATAAAAGGGGAGGAGAGAGGTGTGTGTGTGTGTGTGTGTCTGTCTCTGTGTGTATGAGTGGTGTTTAATTTAGAGGTGTGTGTGTGTGTGTGTGTGTGTGTGTATGTGTGTGTGTGTATGCTCTCAGCACAATGTGTGTGTGTGTTGATGCTCTCAGCACAATGTGTGTGTGTGTGTGTGTGTGTGTGTGTGTGTGTGTGTGTATGTACGTATGTGTATGTGTGTGTGTGTGTGTCCTCTCAGCACAATTTGAGAAAAGACCTGAGAAGAGTCCCTCTGAGTTCCTCAGTAGACATTGCCTGCCAACTGAAAAATTAAACGCAATTCTCTGTGTCAAGTCCTCCATCCATTGGAGTGCAATGGGATGGCCAGGAAGGCAGTCTAATGCGCTCTAAGTAGCAAAGAGGGTGGAGAAGTCCTTCTGTTAGCTGGGCTTTATACGTTATAGGAAGGCTCAGTTCTGACTCACAGCTTTGAAGAAAAAGTCACGACTTTGACACATTGCATGAGTTTTATCCGTTGAGTCACAGGTAGGCTACACTACAGAGGAATTTGGAGTGGCATACAGACACACACACACACACACACACACACACACACACACGTACGTAGCACAGCTTTTTCCACACGGCAGAATCACCATGCCCTAGCCGCTGCACAAGACGTCCCTGGATTAATCGAGAACACCGGGAGGGATCGGGTTTGGGGACAGCATGTAAATAGAGCAGTCAGGCCAGCCAGCCCAAACTAGGTTGGAAACATTGCTCTGCACTCCAGCGAGAGACAAGATACCTCATTTCCCATTAGGCACAACTCTGCTGTAAGAGAGACAGTGAGCCTATGGAGCTTTAACTCATCAAGAACGCAGTGTCATGGAAACTGCCTATAGATTAAATGAGGTATATCGTATGGTCCGCAGGTCATTATTGGAAAATATTTCCCAACAGGGCAAACGGGACTTGTTTTCTAATTGTATAGAATGCAGCTGACCTACCCTCACATTTATCAATGTCCCATTGTGATAAGTGAATGATCTCTACTCGCGGAATGACAGGCAGATGTGAATCTGAACTCAAAAATACAATGCTGCCATTTACAGCCACAATTATACTTTTACAGCGGTGAGATGGCATTTTGGGATGGCCCATTCAAAGTGAATGGAACCACAAGCAGCATTCCGGAAAGCGGTGTAATAATGTCCCATCAACATTGACTTAAGGACTATAGCTTCCTGGCTCCAAGACTCCAGGCTACTCCACGCCACTGGATAGATGGTCTAATTAATGTGGATAACACATTAGGGATTTTGTCGGGTGGCCCACCTGACGATGTTGGGGTGTGAGAGCTTCTGCAGTAGGCTGATCTCGCGGACGATGCTGTCCTGGTCCACATCGTTCTTGTAGATCTTCACCACCATGACCTTGCGTGTGGTACTGTGCATCACCTAGGCAGCAGACATCCACAGATTTCAAAATATGCCATTGTGAAAAAGGGTAAATGATTTTCACTATCGTCCGATTTTCATTATTGACACATGCAAGGTTAGCAAACCACATTGAGACACATTATTATGTTGCGTGGTTACATCAATGCAAACTGAATCCAACTGAGGATACACAGTCAGTGATGTCTGATCATCGGTCATGTCTACCACTGCCACGTTGTACACTCAGAAATCAAGGATGGAACAAAACAAAGGCAACAGGGATGGGATCATTGGAATGTAACTGACACAAATTGAAACCGTAGCTGTCTTTGTGTAATGGGGTTACATCACGTTTATGGTGTTCTGAACAAGCTAAACATGCTGCACTGTACACCATGTTCTTTCTTTCTTCCTCTCTCTCTCTCTCTCTCTTTCTCTTTCGCTCTCACCAGGGCATGTCACCATGGTTCCCCTTGGCCTAGGCTGGCCGTGTGAACCGTCACAGCCAAGTGCTTGGCCATAGATCAGATTCAGTTTCAGTGTTCCACACCTTGTCACCTTTGACAATACTTATCCAGCACAGAATCTGAAGTGGCATTCCATGACCTGAGGCGGCCCCTGCACTGCCGTTTGACCAGTTGCGTAGTTGCGTAGAGAAGCTCTGGGAATGGGAGAGGGGGAAGGGACGTGATGGGTGGTGTTTATCTGATCATCTCTGCTATGCGCTACGCTATGCTGCAAATGTCAGAGATGCGGTGGCAGTGAAGCAGCACAAGAGTACAGCCAAAAAAAAAAAACAACAACACTTTTAAGATTGAAACTCTCATGCTCAAGTTTCTGTATGAGACTGGTTCCTACAACTCAAAGCCATCAGGTTGAGGTTGGAAAAAATGTACTTGGATGACAGACAATAAGGCAATTGAAGAGGTAAACACTAATTTGATTACCACTACAGAACGAACACATGATATCATGTCTGTGCAGACCAAAGAAACATATCTCATCTCTGAGGTGTTATTTCCCATTGGTGGTTTAAATGAATGGCTGTTCTCTAACTCAAAACACTCCTGAGCCCTTGAGTGGCGAGATGCAAGTGTGCTGATCTAATGTTTTCGCCACTCCTGTCTGAGATAATTTATGTGCATGAGAGGGCATGTTAGTAGTCTAATTACCCTGGCTTTGCCGTGAATGAACTAAGGTGTAACAGTTGTTCAAAGACATCCTGACAAAGGCAGCTCCTGGCTTAGTAGATTTTCCGACCATTTCTTTCCATGTAACAGTTGAAGAATCTCAGCCTGCTTTAGTTTTTGGTTTTCAAAACTCTCTTTCATAACCTTGAGATTCTCCAACTGCATACCGTGGGTGTAGCTGAGTCTCAGCATGCATGTTTTATTTCCCCTAAAAGCGTTTTCGTAACTTCGATTGAACTGCTCGGGTACATGACAACTCTCACTGTTACTCATGCATGCCTGAACAGGAGGGTTCTTTTTTTAATTGTCTATTTAGGCCGTGTAGCCTAGCTATGCAGTCCCCCTAGTCTGCCTTTGTCAAGTCCTTCGAATAGATTTCCCCATGGCACCGAGCTATTATGCAACGCTAACCCAAACAATGGGCCATTTGGTTCCTATGGAGCCACACAAGATTTTGTTAATAAGGCATTCCTCATTAACACCATAGTCCCGTAATAGGTAGGACCAAAGTGTTGTGTTTGTGTTTTGTCGCGTCCTGCACACCTTGTACACCTTGGAGAAGAAGCCGGAGCCAATGAGCTCGGCGCTGAAGTCCTCCCAGAACTCGAGCTTGCGGACGGTGGTGCGGAGGTGGTGCCAGCGGTCCACCTGGCAGTAGCTGTCCGTAGACTCGCTCAGGAGCGTGGGGCTCCCCGGCTCCGGGGTCACCACATCCACCTCACACATCCTCGAGATCTCGTCTGCAGGACAGGGAGAGAAGGAGAGAGGGAGAGAGAGAGAAAGAGAGAGAAAGAGAGAAGGGTGAATACAATAATGCATATATATAATGCAACACATATATGCATTACACAGAAAGAGTCAGACAGACAAACACACACGGCTTCGCTCTTTGCATTCTTACAAACATATACTGCGCAAAGAACTTCACATACCTGCTTTCTCAGACTCACTCCGTCTCACAGCAACACACAACCATTGACAACCAACCCTTAGTTAATCCCCAGTCAACCTTCCATCAGTGCTGAGAGTGTCTTGCCGAGAGCTTTTATCTCGGTTTTGTATAGAAGCTTTAATCGGCACTCAAACTATCCTGCGACCAAGACTCGAAATGGACTCAATGTTCCACAGCTAGTATTTTTACAGTCTGTCTGAAAGATGATTGCAGGTTTGACTCATTGCATAACCAAATCAGCATGCGTGTGTGTGTGTGTGTGTGTGTGTGTGTGCGTGTGTGTGTGCGTGTGTGTGTGCGCGCGCACTCCAGAGAAGCACTGCAGGTTTGGAGAAGCTGTGCAAAAACGACTCGAGTGGTTCACAAATCTTCATTTCCTCAATTCCACCCATCTCATTCCATGCACCACTGATTCATGAGGGAAACTGCGTCCATGCCATAGTCAGGGTTTCCACTGCTTTCTAAAAGCGTCAGGCTCAAGACAGCGTCACTGGTGGAAACGAGGACGGCCCCTGTGCATACAAGGACCCCCGCTGGATGGAAAAATAGCCACTGGATGCCCAAGACAAAGGACAGCTGCTGCATGCAGGCAACATCAACACTGCAGGTGTTTACAAAACTACATTACATAAGGAAAGGGGATAGGAATATAAATAATTCTCCAGCTCATTCCGGCACAATGATGTTTAAAATATAGATGCCAACCTTCAACTACAATAAAACCCCAACATCAAAAAACATAATAATTTCATAATCATTCATTATTTAAATTTAGTTCCTTTTTTCCATAAACGATACTATGAGAGGCAGACATTTTAGGGGACAAAACCAATTGAGGAGTGTTATGGGCTCACAAGCTCAAAGCTTGTTTTCCGCTAAACAAGTCTTTAACTGTCAGACTGCCGTTTAGACACAAGTTTCAACTGTTACCCCACATGCTTCCTCGAGGTTGTCACTTGTGACAAACAGACACTTTCTTTTCCCCTGGGTTCTGTTTGCATGTCTCAGGCAACATTAAAAACAAAAATGACAAAAAGAGTCAGTGACAATAAAAAAACAAGTGAAACTACTTGTGACAAAACAAGGGAAACTACTTCTTCTGTTCCAACACAGATACTTTTTTTTCTGCTCTCAGACGCAACACCGCAAGTGTTATTGTGTATTTTCTATTGAGTATTGTGCGAATTCACCACAAATGCTGTGTAGCTGCTATGCAGAGCTAAAAGAATGTGCTGTTGACAGAGCCATGGGCTTGTTAACCAAACCTGACTCACCCGGACACCTGGGAATGCTGTTTATTCTCCACACAGTCCTTCGCCGCTGGGAATCTAGCCCAAGATGTCTGGATATTAAAGACAACAATTTCACAAGTGGCCTGGAGCTGCAACCACACTGGCACCCATCAGCATGGATGGACAGGCAGCTAAGGCCAGAAAACACACCTGCTCAGGGCAGGTCTATAGCCAGCTGCCCACCCTCATCTGACCCACAGAGAGAGAGAGAGAGAGAAAGAAAGAAAGAAAGAAAGAAAGAGAGAGCGAGAGAGAGAGAACCTGGATGAACTGTGGACTGGCCATCCTGGGCTCTGGGCACCACCGCTCAGACGTGCATTACTCATCCAGAGAGGTCATCGCTGGCCCAGACAGAGGGCTCTCTCTAACTGGAAGTGAAGTGTCTAAATGACTTTGCACCCCGACGCAGAAAACGGCACCCCATTCCAAGCCTCAGATCACTTTGGGAGCATTATCTTTCAAGGCTAAAAATAAGAGGAGACGGCAAGTGGTAATCCCAGAACTGTGGTTATGAGAATCTTGTTAAGCGACCTTTACACTCTGCTCCCACCTTCTATATAAATACCTTTCTCAGGATGGCAGCCCATTCTGGGTTGCTACCCTCAAATAAAAAAAATTATATAAATCTTTAGTGCTTAACAATGCATACCCATTTAACACATTTTACGTCTGCATTTCACAGGCAAAGCGATCATATGGATATCATGTTCTGTCATCATACGTATAAAAAAATAGGTTGATAGTATCAATTGAGGAACAAGAGCTTGAGGGTGAGCATATAAAATTCAATGGCATGTATTCAGCGCAGTATTAATTATCTCTCCATGTGCAAACATGAACACAGACACATGACATCAGTACACGATTGTTCTGGTCACTGGCCGCGTGAGAGATTTTGTGTACAATTTCAACACCCGTACAAAAAGCATTGTCAGCCAGGCTCGGATCAAACAGCTTTCTCGCCTTACATGTTTGCACGCGGCACACCTCCTTTTATCCGTTTGTTCCTTCTGTCTCTCTAGTGAACCGAGCAGTCCGGCACCTCTCTACCCTGCTGTGCCTGGAGCGCCCGTGGCTATGACGTGGTTGCTATAAGGAGCACTCCAGAGCGCGGGTTACTCTAGCTAGGCTATCTATCAGGTTTCCTGTATATGTGTGGTAGTACACACACACACACACACACACACACACACACATACCCCTCACCTCCCTCCTTGTCCACAAACCACAAATGCACAGCCACATGTCAGCCACAGCTCCTGAGGTAGGACATGAAGTCACCAGTAAACATGAGCTCATCCTTCAGTCCTCAGACCCTCAGACCGACTCTGCCATAGCGGGTCATTTGCCAAACAGCACCTTGAAAACAACAATTTTGCCATATAGTCTACTGCCCCCTTTTCTCAAGTTTTGTATCTGAGCCACTGTTAAAACATTTTTAGGCCAAAATCTAGCCTAGTTACCTAATTTTTAGAAAAAAAAAAAAGAAAGGAACTTCCAGAAAGTGAGGACAAGGTGAAAACTGCCTGCGTGTGTGTGTTGATATGTTTGCTCCTAGTATATTCATCAACACGCACAGCTTTCCGTGCCTGCAACCAGTTACATCACAGCAGCATTTGTGCAAACACACACACACACACACACACAAACACAAAGGCTGACCCTCCAACCTTTTCAGCGCTGCCCAGCTCAATGAGCAGGGCCCTGCCTCCCACCCACTGTTCTCCAGGCCCAAAAGCTCCAGCTTTGAGTTCATTACCTCAGACTCAGGGACAGAGTCCTGGCTCGTTTTGGTGATGGCCCAGATTAATTCTCCCACATGCCCATCAATGAGCCCATTTCCCTAAATCCGACATCAAGAGTCAACTCCCTTTCAGACGAGGACATTAAAAAAAAAAGTTACAAAACCACCAAAACCAGCTGCCTCAGCTGCAGAGATGAGTGATGACCTCATCTTCATCATCTCCACCACCAATGTGGTTATAAAACAGCATCAAGCATCTGTCTAAATCACAAGGAGATACACTGTGACTTTACCATCTTCATTGTTACGCACAAGGATAAGAGAGATTACCTCAAGGAGTTGGTTTGTTGGACTTTGTCCCTATTCAGGGTACAAAATTGAATTCTGCTCAGAACAGCTTATCCCAAAAAGGAGGGGAGGGGGCACATGATGTGTTTGTCAAAACAAAGGAAAAATGGAAGAATTAGCCTATATGTACTGTATGCGCAGCTAAGACTCAAACTGAGTGTTAGATAACATACTTAAAGAGCGATCCAGAGTCATTAGGGTTTATAGCTAAATGTGGGGATTGAAAAAGCAGAGGACACAGAGAGAGAGAGAGAGAGAGAGAGAGAAAGTCTGAGTGTGTGTGTGTGTGTGTGTGTGAGAGAGAGAGAGAGACAGCGAGCAAATGAGAATGAGAGAGAGAGAGAGTGAGAGAGAGAGAGATAAGTGCTACTGCCCCTCCCCAGCTAGTTGCCCACTCCATACTCCAGCAATCAAACTGTAGAATATTCTAGCATGGGTCAGACGGTCAACTCGGCAACCCATCAGCTGCCCATTTCAGCAGAGCTGCTGCACTCCTGCCACTGCATGCAGCATGGCCCGACACGAACCTATCCATCATTATAGCAGAGATGGAGTGATAACAGATGGCCCAGATAAAATCCCTCTTCGTTATGAGAATCAGCCAACGGTTGCTTAGCTTACCGACCGTGACCAATTGGAACACTTCTTCAAACTTGATCTGGTCAACTGACTGTGACATATTT
This sequence comes from Limnothrissa miodon, assembly GCA_017657215.1. Taxonomy (NCBI): domain Eukaryota; kingdom Metazoa; phylum Chordata; class Actinopteri; order Clupeiformes; family Clupeidae; genus Limnothrissa; species Limnothrissa miodon. Next base: position 299,996 of record JAGFZM010000269.1, on the reverse strand, counting down.
GGACGCTTTTCTATGCCAAATTCAAATACCATCCAGCAGCTTTTTAAACTGGTAAACAAGGAAGCAGTGACAGGGAAAAATACCAGAGAGAGACACAGGTCAAGGGACATTGCAACCAAACACTTCCAATCTATAGGAATGACGCAGGACCAGCGGCTTTAACCATTCAGGGGTGACACATTTGAACACTTTTCTATGCCAAATTCAAATACCATTCAGCAGCTTGGTAAAGGGCTAAACAAGGCAGCAGTGCCTGGGAAGAATACCAGAGAGACACAGGCAAAGGGACATTGCAACCAAACACTTTCAATCTATAGGAATGACGCAGGACCAGCGGCTACAACCATTCAAGAGGGCCAACATAAAGACGCGGCTTCAAAAAACAAACAAACAAAAAAAAACAAACAAAAAACTCACACAAACACATTTAGTCAATCATGCGTTCATCTCAAATGTCCTGCGAGGTGACGTTATGGTTTAACACAAGGCCACCCGACACCTCCGCTGCCACTTTGCTTGGTGTCTGGTTACCCCAAACACACACGTGTGGCCTGGCGAAAAAGAGAGAGCTAGGATTCTACCGACCCCCAAAAGATGTGTTTTCTTTTTTTTCCCATCCTTTTTTTCCATGCATAGAGACATGGTGGTGTTCTCACTTCTCAGTTCCATTCTCAGAATCAGAATGCCTCCTACAACTCTATCCCAGCAGCTGTGTGGGACGGGACGGAACGCACGGAGCTCTGTTTCAGCACAACCTGCCTTGCGTGTTCACGACTACGTGTCCGTATAGGTCCCTGTGCCTCCAAACTCATACTGTGTTGTGTGGAGGACAGTGGGAGTTGATATGAATACAATAACTCACAGCACAGAGAGAGAAAGAGAGAGAGAAATGGATGGATGGATGGAGGGATGGTGGGTGGGAGGGAGGGAGCATCATACAGCCGTGGGTTAAGCAGAGTTAAGCTTCTGTAGGTCAAAGAGGGCAATCCACACCTGCAGACAATCCAGCAACCCTTCTCCTTAGAGCCACCTCATTTCATAACACTTGTTCATCCTCTTAGAGGACAAAAATCAAACAGGAAGGGACTGGCTGTCTTTTACAATAAATGCTTTGTGCAGGGCGAAGGCAAATGAAATTGTACAATTCAGTGCAATCTGGGTCAAAATCGAATGAAATAAATCATGTGTGCTAATATGAAACAGATCTGCATAAGGCTGTGTTTTGATGGTGTCTGTGTGTGAGTGTGAGTGTAGGGGGGAGGGAGGTTGTGGCTGTTCGCACTCCTGCTGTGAATCACACAGGACGAGAAGAACAAAAACAAAATCTAATCTTCACTCTTTGGGTCCAACAGTGAATTATTTAGTGTAAAGCGAGCACTCTCGTGCACCCTCTTTCTCGCTCTCTCTCTCTCTCTCTCCCTTTCCCCCCCCCCCCCCCCCCCCCCCTCTCCCTGTCCTTGTTCTCAGATCTCTGCTCCCTCCGTTAGCCTTTCTTGAGTTACCATGAACGTGATGACAGTAGTGTGTGTGTGAGGGGGTTCACGTCCAGTGATCTCCGTGGTGTTGGTGTGCATATCTATAATGTGTCCACACGCACAGAGTACACGCACGTAAAGTATAAAGGCCAGAGGAAAGAATGACAGTGAATAAGAAATACAAAGACCGATTTCTGCCAAGTTGAAGTAGCTAATTATAGAGTCAATTAACTTCCTCCTCAAACCTCTGTGCACCTCCAGGCTAAAAACAAAGGCTGACATCAATCTTTGGAGATAAATAGCTCAAAACCAGAACCATTACACTATTAGCTAGCAGCAACCTCAAATGCAATGCACAGGCCTCCTCCGCAGCCGGTCATTTCCTTGAAATCTGTTTGCCTGGAAACGCTTTTGGGGCCTCGCTCTCATGAATGGCTGGAATAAGTCGTCTTAAGCCGGGGATCAGCAACACTGCATAATTTACACACCCTGCACGCGGCAAGGCCTCTCCATCAGCATGAGCCCAACACACACACACACACACACACACACACACACACACACACACGCACACGCACACGCCAGAGTGAACACTATACAGTGGCTTGCAAAAGTATTCGGCCCCCTTGAACTTTTCCACATTTTGTCATATTACAGCCACAAACATTAATCAATTTTATTGGAATTCCACATGAAAGACCAATACAAAGTGGTGTACACTTGTGAAGTGGAACAAAAATCATACATGATTCCAAACATTTTTTTACAAATAAATAACTGCAAAGTGAGGTGTGCATAATTATTCAGCCCCCTGAGTCAATACTTTGTAGAACCTCCTTTAGCTGCAATTACAGCTGCCAGTCTTTTAGGGTATGTCTCTACCAGCTTTGCACATCTAGAGACTGAAATTCTTGCCCATTCTTCTTTGCAAAACAGCTCCAGCTCAGTCAGATTAGATGGGCACCGTTTGTGAACAGCAGTTTTCAGATCTTGCCACAGATTCTCAATTGGATTTAGATCTGGACTTTGACTGGGCCATTCTAACACATGGATATGTTTTGTTTTAAACCATTCCATTGTTGCCCTGGCTTTATGTTTAGGGTCGTTGTCCTGCTGGAAGGTGAACCTCCGACCCAGTCTCAAGTCTTTTGCAGACTCCAGGAGGTTTTCTTCTAAGATTGCCCTGTATTTGGCTCCATCCATCTTCCCATCAACTCTGACCAGCTTCCCTGTCCCTACTGAAGAGAAGCCCCCCCAGAACATGATGCTGCTACCACCATATTTGACAGTGGGGATGGTGTGTTCAGAGTGATGTGCAGTGTTAGTTTTCCTCCACACATAGCGTTTTGCATTTTGGCCAAAAAGTTCCATTTTGGTCTCATCTGACCAGAGCACCTTCTTCAACATGTTTGCTGTGTCCCCCACATGGCTTGTGGCAAACTGCAAACGGGACTTCTTATGGTTTGCTTTTAACAATGGCTTTCTTCTTGCCACTCTTCCATAAAGGCCAACTTTGTGCAGTGTACGACTAATAGTTGTCCTATGGACAGATTCCCCCACCTGTGCTGTAGATCTCTGCAGCTCCTCCAGAGTCGCCATGGGCCTCTTGGCTGCATTTCTGATCAGCGCTCTCCTTGTTCGGCCTGTGAGCTTAGGTGGACGGCCTTGTCTTGGTAGGTTTACAGTTGTCCCATACTCCTTCCATTTCTGAATGACTGCTTGAACCGTGCTCTGTGGGATGTTCAAAGCTTTGGAAATCGTTTTGTATCCTAAGCCTGCTTTAAATTTCTCAATAACTTTATCTCTTACCTGTCTGGTGTGTTCTTTGGACTTCATGGTCCTATTCTCTTAGACAACCTCTGAGGCCGTCACAGAGCAGCTTTATTTGTACTGACATTAGATTACACACAGGTATACTCTATTTAGTCATTAGCACTCATCAGGCAATGTCTGTGGTCAGCTGACTGCACTCAGACCAAAAGGGGCTGAATAATTATGCACACCCCACTTTGCAGTTATTTATTTGTAAAAAATGTTTGGAATCATGTATCATTTTCGTTCCATTCTCAAATGTACACCACTTTGTATTGGTCTTTCACGTGGAATTCCAATAAAATTGATTCATGTTTGTGGCTGTAATGTGACAAAATGTGGAAAAGTTCAAGGGGGCCGAATACTTTCGCAAGCCACTGTAAACAAACTCAAGCTTCACTGGCACAGCAACAGCACATTTATGAGTCTAGGACACCTTTCCACTAGTTAAAATTCAGCTGTTTGAATTTTAAGGGGTCTAGAATGTTGTTTCAATCCAAATCTTCCCTTCTCAATCCATATTTAATTTTCAGACACAGAAGAACAAAAGTACTTTAGCAGCACACTTCCAAGTGCTGGAATAAGCCTATGGTCTGCAGTATGGTCTTCCTTCCACCATTTGTTTCTAATCCTCAGATTCATCCATCAATACTACGACATATTTACGACTAACATGCGAATTAAAGCACAGGGACGACTGAATCCTTCAAGAAGATAATTGGACCATCTCATGCACTGAATGAATCCTGACAAACAAATCTGAAATGGCGCAAACTCAAGCGCAAACTCAAGCGGGCAAGCGCCCCACCACACATCCTGACCACATTCTACAGAGGAACCATTGAAAGCATCCTCTCCAGCTGCATCACTGTGTGACTACAACAGAAAAGCTCTACAACGCATCGTGAGAACAGCTGAGAGGATAGTTGGCGGACCACTCCCTTCCCTGCAAGACATCTACACCACCCGCCTCACCCGCAAAGCCAACACAATCGTCAGCGATGCAACCCACCCCGCACAATGTCTGTTCAGCCTACTGCCCTCTGGTAAGACTCCGCTCCCGCACCACCAGGCTCGCCAACAGCTTTATCCACCAGGCTGAGAGACTGCTGAACTCTCCCCTACCGGCTCCCAGTCAGCGGAACCACCAGACTGGCAGGAGTATAGGAAGACAGATTGGAACTGATCTGAACCAAAAACACAAACAACACTCTGGACTGAAAATAACTATAACTACCTCTGCATTGCAAATTGCACACACCTGCTGCTATATATTCTAGTATTCTTCCTACCACTATTTATACCACTTGTTACCACTATTTATATTTAATACTACTGCTGCTAAAATCTTGTGTTGCACTAAGACAACAAACAACACTGCTAGAACACTTACTTTATGTTATGTCGTGTCTTATATATACTGTGTGTCACCTAAGTATAATGCCTTAAGCCTACTTGCACTTTTTTTTTACTTAACAGTACCTTATTGTTTAAATTGTTTTCTTGTTGTGCATCTGCACTTTATTGTTGTCAACGTCTAAGCATGGGACAAGTGTGAAACGTAATTTCGATTCCTTTGTATGTCGAGTACATGTGAAGAAATTGACAAATAAAACTGACTTGACTTGACTTGAAATAAAAACACACCCAAAAGAATTCATCAACGTCACATCACAGACACCAATAAAATAAACAGGTATGGATGGAACAAATTCCTCTTGTTACTACCTTATCCCACACGGTCCTGTGATATTTCACACTGTAAAGGGACTTGGGGGGTTTTGCCGTACCTGACGTCAATAAAATGCTCCATCAGAAGGAGTCGGCCAGTTCGACAAAACCTCACGTGCTGTAGAGAACCATGGCCAGCGAGCCCAGGAGAGAAGCCCAAGAATACAATTTGAGGCAATCGGAGATTATGCTACCGATTATGCTACTCTCACGTGAGCTTGTATGAATAACATATTGTTCAAAGCTTAGCCTTTTAGCAACAGTTGCTAATATACCAGTACACTGCCAGTAAATCATAACATAGTGACAAAAAGAAGCACTGACAGCCAAACACAAGGAGCAAGTTTCGTGGATGTCACCCAAAACTGTAAACTAAGGAACGTTGTCATATTTTAACATCTCTGTTTTCTTAAGCCACTGTGTTGGCCTAAATACGTCATGTGTCAAGGCATTCTAAGAAGGCAGTTAGTCTCATCTGTCATTCCATTCCTGGGACATTTTTGACACCTATGACTGAAGGCCATTACATTGTTGCCATTTTTTTTGTTTTCTTTTCTCCCTGAAGGCAAAATTTCAGTCACAGTCTGTACCTGTACAGCCCTGTACTCAATGAACACATTGCAAACACTAAGTTCTTTAAAAGTTCAGCAACTTCTTTTTTTTTGCCAAAGGGCGTCCAGACTAAGTCTCCTGAGACAGAGATGGAAGCGAGGGTCCATGAAGTTGCATGTTCATGGCCACCCCCCCCCACCCTACCTTCTTCCACACAACAGGCTTCTAACCCTGGCAAATAAACCCAACATGAATCAGCCCCCTTGTTCACCCTCGTTTTGTTTCCTGGCAGAGGGCCTCAGCCTTTCACAATGTCCCATGGGTGACCTGTGCACACTCGGGCACATGTGCATAACGTCATTCATTCAACCGCTCACACACACACACACACACACACACACACACACATAGACAATCATACACAAGCAACCCTACTCCTGTTCCATCTTGCCCACGTGCCCACCAACACTACCGCTGATCACCACCCCTCTTTCCCAAAGACAAACCCATGATGTCCTCTAGCTAATGAGGACACCCTTGGGTGCCTCTTCTCTCCCACACATGAACACATGGCTGGACATTTTCTACTGGCCTCACAGTACTGTATGTGTGGTCAGGAAGATAAAAGTGACAAAAACAGAGAGGGAGAGAGAAAAAGAGAGAGAGAATTGGAATTCAGACAGACAACCAGAGAGTCTTGGCACATTTGCGTACTGGCTTCTTTTTAACAGTCAAATAAAATAATCCTCTTTGGGGAGAGAAATTACTTTGAAAGCTACCTGTAAACTGGCACAGTGAAAGATAGAGGGAGAACTCTCAGACACCTGAAAGTCACCCATCAGAACCGCAAAGTTTACACCTGCAGCCCACTGAATCAGCAAGGTGAACCCGCTGCATCTGTAATCAAGCATTTTCACAGAGGATCTCTATCCAAATCTTACAGCAGAACGTGCCGACAGAGTCAACACCACTTGTGCCAGTCAACACCAGAGCAAATATAGACTCAACAAACTGTCAGACTTGTGATACTTCGCCAATATTTGGCATGACCAGATTAAAAGAACTGTTTGCCATGATAGGAAAATTGATGCCTGCCAGCAAATGGCGTTTTTAGATTTTTTTGTCCGTGTAGCAGTCCATCTGTCTGTCCTCTCTATCTGATGGTCTGTCAGTCCTTAGCTGCCAGGTATAAATAACTGTTTTATGAGAAGCTCCCCCAGTTTTTCAACCTCCACCAATCAAAAACCACTCCGGAACCTCTCGACTCACAGTGTTCCAGGACAGGCTTGCCAGAAAAAAAACTTTACTCTGCAAATCTCACCAAGCAGCATGTATTGGAACTAATCTTTACATGTATAGGCTACTGTTATACTGCTGAGTATCAGAAAACTATGACAGAGTGCAGAGGAGAACGGCCCTTTATCTTTCAACCTTTTGGCTGTACTGTTCTTGTTTGTGTACACTTTAAACACACACTTGAGATTTTATTTCTTAAGCTGTTTGTGGGGAAATGTTCTTATTCTGTTGGTCGGAGCACACCAGCTGACGCAGTAACTCATTGGAGTTACGTAATTTCTCCTCTTCAAACCATACTGAGAAATCTACTGACATAACAGCTAATTTTAGTGTGGGCCACTCATTCAACCCACATTTCTTTTTAAAACATGTGTACCCTGGAAGAATCCATGACAAGGCTGATGGACATTCACTTATCACATATCAAATACACTTGTATGCAATGGCACACACAGCTGCTGACTTCACCTATATGACTAAAGAAGACACATCTTCATTTCAGAGCTTTTCAGTCCTTACAGTGAATGAAGAGGCAAAATGAAAATGGCTCACAAAGTCTGAAGAATGGACAGGGCTAAGACGAGGGAAGAAAAATGGAATTGTCAGTTAGGCAACTCCTAGGAGTTGTCAATACGGTGTCTCAACACAAGCCTGCTGCTGCTACTTACTCCAACGATTCAGCAAACTGTTCATATGCATCTTCAGGGGCTGGACAGGGGAGCAGGACTCTGCCTCACAAACACATAGAGAAGCCAAGCCACAAGCAGGGCCACAATCCAGGGACTGCAAAACCACACAGACAAACACACACATACAAATAACGTTACACACAAAGATTTACAATTTACTACGATTAAGCAACTCATCAGAAAACACAGACACACATAAAACAGATGAACTTCAATGAATGGTAAATTGTACATTGCACAACAACAAACGCTTAAAACTGAAACAATAGGTAGCCTACTTGAACTGGTACATTGTACTGGTATAGTCTATAGACTAGGCTACTGGTACACCAAACTCATACACTTGCACTGTAACAAACTTTAAAACAAGTATTTGATACGCTACACAAAATATAACAGCCCTATGATATTAGCCAGTTCAAATTAACACCACAATGTAGGCCTAGAAGATCTTTATGGAATATGAGACGTTAGGATGAAAAAACCTCTCAGTATCAAGCATGCATAGGTTTTGACACGCACCCATCAATTAAAGGCTTCTTTACCTATGTTAAAATGTTTGTCGACAACAAAGTCTTAGTTTATAGCATTGTCATCCACATAAACAGCGTAACGTTACCAGGAGACATAACGTTAGATCTAACGTTAGCCGATCAAAATTGAACAATCAGACGGATTGCATGCAACCTCTCGCAATTGTATGTCGCGACTACTTACAATAATGGTGTGAAATGCAACAGTTCCGTGCAGGAAATCGTATCGACTCCAGTGTTTTGGTTTAGTTACAATCGCTACAGGGAGAATGATCGGTTACTGTTGCGTTTCCGTGGCGTTCCGCCGAGGACTCCACTGCTGTTGTAGTGAAAGGCGTCCGTGTTCAATGCCTTGCCTCAGCTGACCAATAAGCGCTTTCGCTGCAGCTCCACGCCTTCGCACAGAGCAATGGCATAGATGTTAGAGCAGTTGCCCTGGGAACGTACAAGGTGTAGGCTATTTGATGTATCAATATATGCAGATAGACACAGGCTATTTTATGTGTTTATTGCTTATCTTATCTATCGTGTCTGGGATTTGTTGATAACTGTTGCTGCTTCACCAATGATGGTGGTGGCGGTGTGTGTGCTTTTGGCAAGGTAATTTCTCTACATTTGTCCATAGGACCCCATTGAATGAGCCTGAACGGCCTGGTCTCATCTTTTCTTAGCCTACGTTAGCTAATGTCATGTCCTTGTGGTTTGTTAAAAGTTGCACTTCAATTAACATATTAATCAGAAAAAGCCACCTCTAGAACTAGGTGATTTTGACTAGACTTCTATGCAATTTCAATGCTATGGCCTATCCATATTTATATCTGGCATATGTCTTGTATAAACCTTATCCTAAACCTTATCTAGGCTTGTCTTGGTAGGCGTAATGGAAAAAATGTCCTAAGAATTTTCTCTTCTATGACACAACAGGGAACACGGGAATTATGTACATTGTTTAGAAGGGATTATCTGGAATCTGAGTGAGTGAGTGGGTGAGTTTTTTAGGGATATTAGGCTATATGGCTTTACTAGTTGACAGGCTGACAGGCTATACAGCCTGTCAGGAATAACACAATTCTAATTCTGTAAGGCTTTATATATGGAGAGTATTGGATTTTCTTTTTTACCCGTTTTTTTTTTTTTAATTAAACATAGCGGGGCTTGTTTAAGTTAAAGGAGCAGTATCTAAGTTTGTGGCCAAAACTGGTACTCTAATCGCATTCAAACTACTGCAGAGCAAAATATTCTCTCCACCTCCTCCATCTTAGCAGGTTAGTAGCTAGGTTACCCAAATCAGATAGGTGTAGGGTGGTGCAACAGGCCAAAACACATAATATAGCTACACATAATGACATCAACATAAGTCGAGGGCTTCAAATTCACTTCAGGCTGGATTACTGTCGTCAGTGATAAAAGTATTTGAAATTATCCTTAATGTCTGGTGATATATAAGGGCCATTTTATGATTAATTTACATTAATTTCCTACATACTGTTCCTTTAAGCGTTTGATGAGCAGCGGAGACCCTCCGCTCCCCGTGCTAACAACAAACCCACTGACGTGTAGGTAGCACATGAAGGTGGGGGGCTTGTCTAAATCCCACAGGCCCAAAGGGATTGGCTGTATACGGCTAATACTCATTGCCTCATATATAGGTAGAGAAGAGATGACGAGAGCTGGACATTCAATTTATATTTTATGACACCCTGCAGGTGTGTGCTTTCAGATAAGCTGTGGTTTATAGGGATTAATTAGTTTCCCCTTGATGTCAAAGGGCCAAACGTATTGGATCAATGCCCAGGTCACGAATTGCGAATGGTGTGTAGGTAGCAGACTTCACTTCACATCTTATGCTTAATGATACACTGAGAATATATGCTTGAAGAAGGTCCGGTTTGGTGTGTGTGGATGACATAAAAAGAGATTGGCTGCTTACCTAGGCCTATATTACACCATATTTCTGATAGGCGTATTGTGATGAAAAAACTGCATTATGTTACAGAAAAACTGCTTTTCTGCAGAAATATTATTGTCTCCAAAATATTGCATTCTGCTGTACAATGCAGTAGGCTAAGTTTTACAATAACTGTGTAGCATTTTTGTATGAATGCTGTTTTTATTGTCCAAAATACTGTAGTATACACAGTAATTCAAACTGCATTGTGATCCACACATGGATGGAGCAATTACAAGTTTTGATACTGCAGTACAATGCATCTTTTTTTGATTGGGGGTGACATGCTTCAAAATTATATGGCAAATCACTTCATGGTGATACAGCTTTCAAGAAAATATGGAATGTATGATAAAATACCCCTTTATGCTTCTGATTAAAATATACTAATACAAAATCAGAATTCTATTTGTTTCAATGGGAAATTTGCACAGACGCCCATGTTGCCCAAATGACATTTCAGTCATTAAAGTTTAGACTAATAAAAAGTCATATATGGGAATACATCCAGTGTTAGTAGGCTATTGGTATATGCACACCACTGACAGAATTCAGGTTGCAGTCAGTAGGAGAGTTGGAAAGAGGTTTTGTCTAAAATAACACTTTTCAACTGTGCTGATGATATGATTGAAATGTTTGATTATAATAAACAACATGATCATCCTTGTCATGGGCAAAATACAGTGAAAATAGTTTTTTGATTCATTACTAAAAGATGGAGTTATTTCGGGAAAAACACTGGCTTGAGGAACTTACTGTACAAAGATCTCCAGAATGAACTGAGCTGCAGCTCTCTCTAGTGGTGAATTTGTGCAGAAGAACATTATTGTTGGCTATGTAACTCAACTATCTGGATGCTGTCTAACCATGTCTGTTAAAACACACCTGGTACCTTATAGCAAAGAGATTTATTACTGGAAAAGAACACTGAGAAGTTGTAGCTATTATTACAGAATCATTAGAGACTGATTGTAACTTCACAGAAAACTAAGGGCTGCTGATCGACTGTTGGCAACTGCAGCTTATACCATTTGAAAAAAAATCTTAAGAATTAACATTGTAGCACATTAGTAAGATTTTTCAGGGCTTACCACAGTTTAAAGTACTGAAGAATTGATTTCACTAGAATATAAAAACAATACTAGCCTGCGCCTGCCCATACTTCCTGTGACGCTACATTCAATTTCGCGAGCAAGTCAGTCTGGCCAGGCTGCCGTTTTAGAGGAATTATTTTTCCCAAATCTGTGGGCACCAATGAGAAACAAGCTTACGCATACGTCATCGGAATGAGTGGTCTGACTGGTTTCTAGATTCGTCAAGTAGTATACAGAGGCATCTGATGGACGCAGGTTAAGCCCGCCTCCCAGAAGACGTTTAGTAATGTAGGATGGCCAGACTAAGCTCCCATGAGCTTTGTCACGCAAGCCAGGCTAAAACAATACTGCTTTTATGCTGAATGCTAATACTAAAAATAGAACTTGTCTATATAGCCTTCATTCACTGAAATTAACTACTGAAATTAAATTGTTTAAATTTTAGAAAACATTAAATATCCACAATGCAAACCTAAAAGCCAAACAGGTAAAAAAAATAAATGTCCAGAAGTCCCTTAGTGTAAGGATCACTGAGGTATCAAATTTTAGACCCTGAAAAAATTGTCCTCATAATACCCATGGCAATATTACATAGTACCACAACAGCTATTCTGACTATGCCTAGGAGATTTTACATTGGTGTGGAAACATCATTCTTGCTATTTTGTCAAAGAAAAGTCAAAGAGGCAATGGAGACAAAGACAAGAGAAAGGCAACTTTAATTTATTCAAATATTAAACAGGATATAATATATATCTGGAGTGATTTTCCATGAGATCATTGCAGATTTGTTGAGGAGCTCAATCATGCTAGAAATTCAGTGTAATGTTTGAGATGGCATGCAATTAAGTGTTTTTTAAGCTGTAAACTGTTCTCACTACAATGACTAAAACATTTTAAGCTAAGTGATAAAAAACAGCAACATTTTCATAGCCCTTTAGGTGAAGCTGGGCAGAAACCATGAACGAATAAGATTAAATTTAAAATGTTCATAAATACATTTATTTTACAGCATTCTGTTGGTTCCAAGCCTTCGATCTTACATCATCACCCTTCTAAGTTAAAAAAAAATAAAATATCCTTTCAAATTGTGCATGTAGAAAGAAATGCAAATGTTAATAACCGTACAGGCTGAGAATTTGTTTAGGGTTTGAAGTGTTCATTTTACTTCACAAAATATGAACTTTCCCAGAAGTTATAGGGTTGTCATGCCTTGAATATTTGAAATATAATTGGCTCAATTTAAACTTATAGGGCTACTTGACTGAGGTAGTTTTTTCATGGATGTGATCATATGTCAAAAGATAAGTATGTCCATTTTGTGTATTAACCACCATTCTATTTTTGTTGATAATTACAACATTAGAAGCATTCCAAATGAGTTTCACCCTGAAAGTTTGTGTAGGCCTACATGTACTGCTTGCCAATGCACCTGTGATTCTTAATTTCCCTGGTAGCCATCTTTCATACACAGCTCCAAAAGTCCAACAGTGTCAACAACAACAAAAAAAGACAAAAAAAAGAAGAAAAAAAAAACAAAATACAAAAAACACAGACTATCAAAATCCAAAATTGCACCACAGAGTGAAATGTCTTATGCATAGTAATAAGTCATATAAAATACACAACATAGAAGTCAAGAAAGATATTTCCAATACAGCAATGTGGCATGCAACATGGTAAAAGGATGAATGTGTGTGTGTGTGCGTGCGTGCGTGCGTGCGTGAGAGAGAGAGAGAGAGAGAGAGAGAGAGAGAGAGAGAGAGAGAGAGAGAGAGAGAGAGAGAGAGAGAGAGAGAGAAAGGGAGCAGGTTGGAATCACAATATAAAAAACAATTGTCTGAAGTCTGTGTCAGTGCCTATATCAGACTCCAAACCCATTTAGCTATGTACATTCAACACATAAAGTGCTGAAAGAACTCTTACATGTGGAAGCATCATTAGTGAGTGTAACATATGCTTTTCAGACTCTCTCCAAATCAAGTGGTTGTACAGTATCTACACTAAGGAGCTCCAGAAGCTATGCCTAAAGGGAGCGAGGGAGAGGACAAAGCCAAGCATGCTGGCCTATGTCACGTCGTACGGGCACGCTGAACAAACTACACCGTATCTAGGCTTTTGATTGATCAGGCTGTTTTTAAGTCAACACTACTATGTGCATTGGCTTTTCTTATTCGTAAACAGGCAAGACTGAAACTACGGCACTCTACACTACTGCATACCTCTACTTTCTCGTTCTATCCTCCTACGTTACTGCATTACCTAAGATACTGTGTAGAGATGACCAAAGATAAAGGGTGTAACTGTGAAATGTAAGGCATACAATTTGTTATCACTCAAACCCTTAATTAGTTATTATATACCATATACCATTATTAGATACCATGCATAGATTGCAAAACTGTATTGGAATTCCCTTAAGATCTGCAAACTACAAAGTAGAACAATACATTTTTTTTGCTAGATCTCACAATGACTCACGTGGAAATGTACAAAAATATACTCTTTAGTCACACAGGAGAATGCGAATCTGTGGTGATCGCGCCTACCCTAAAACGATGGCCAGTGTTAATGCGTAACATTTTGGATTGTTTTGGTACTCAGACATAAGCTAATGCCAATTTAGTGAATGATCATACAGTACACAATTGGAACTATTTTGGTATGGGCCTTCAATATCAGTATCAGAAAAACGCTGCACAAAAGTGCCACTCAAAAGCTTCCTCACAGCACAGTACTATCATGATTACCTGATTTGTCTCTCTTTCATAAAGAAAAAAAAAACTTTTGGTAAAATAAAAAAAAAATACTGAGCAATCTTTTACTTCCCATGCCTAAATATGTGGGCATCAACAACACACAAGGCAAGCCTTAGAAATGTATTTGTTTGCTGTAACGAGAAAAAAAAACTTGCATCTTACAAAACGACTAGCATCAATCCTAAATTACAGTCAGTAAGTTGGTTGGAAAATTTGAATGGGTTAGAATGGGTTACAGTCAGTTTACAGCAAACAAATATGATTTTAGGCATGGGTTGAGAGTGTACATCAACGCTAATCGTTTTCAAATTGGATACTTCAACAGAGCTCTTCAGGAAGTACAAGTTAGAAGTTTGGATAGGTTATTTGATTTTTTTTCCCCTTTTTTGGATCATTGTAAAGGACGGAAGAAAACATACAACACCAGCTCCATTTCTCCACTAGGCTGCATCAGGGGAACAAATAAAAAGTGCAAAATGTGAAATCCCAAGGTGGAGACGGAATGGACACTGAATGGTCACTGAAAGGCCCTGAGATCAGAGGCCTGGTAGTAGTGGAGGCTGCACGTTACTGCAGGTCTGTATATACACACGCACACACACACACACACACGCACACACACTCACACACACAGGATGTGGCAGCACGGACATGGACAGGAGAGAGAGGTGAGGTAAGTGCAGGTACAGGAGCGGAAGGGTGCTCACTCAAAAAATCAATCCTACACACCCCTCACCCACACACACTCACACACTTTAACACCATCAGTGAGTAATTACACTAGGCATGCTCCATGCTACCATAGGCGTGACTCAACCCCACTAACCGCCCGCTCTACCATTGCCACTTTCCAACGTTCTTCCATCTCATGACAAACAGCAGCATTGCAACACTTCAATTTACCCCCCCCCCCCTTTTCTCCCGGCCAGGGTGTCTCCTGTAAGACCCGAGTCGGCTTCGCCCGCCAAGAACCCCGTCGATCAGGACAGCACTTCATCCTCGCCCACGAAGGGCAGCTCCATGCTCCGCATTCCCTCCCCGCTCTCTTGTTTCCTAGGCAACAGGACATAAGAAACAGCAAAGTTAAATTAAGTCCTACACTCTTCCCACGTGTCCGTCTGTCCATCTAGCCCCCCTTGCTAGTGGTTAGTTAGCACTTACTGAACAGAATCGTTCATCATTAGTGTGAAGAAAAGGAAAAATAAAATAAAATGATAAAATAACGACAAAATAAAATAATAGCCTTAAAAGGTCAGTGACAGTTGTCAATTGTTAACAAGGTGGAAGAAACCTTATTCTGCCATGTCATTGTAAAGTGCCTTTGCCTCTGTCTCGTTCATTTCTTCCATATAAAAGCATACCTCGTTGTCTTCTACCCCTTAAATATGCAAACTATATGCGTAAACCCATGCCAACCTATGACAACTTGGCAGTTCATCACTGGCATGTAATGGTGGGGTGGAGGGTGTAAGTGTGTGTGTGTGTGTGTGTCTCAGAGAGAGGTTGACACATGCAGGGACATGTCCATGCTCACAGTGCACACACTCTTTGTGTGATATTAATCATCAGCACAGGCATGAAAAGGTCAGACTGCAACCCACTGCTCAATGCACACTTGACTCAGGATCTCATTAGGATGTGTGTGAGAGGTTAATGCTAAAGTCGTGGGCCATCAGAACACACACACACACACACACACACACACCTCTTTTATTGGGCTACACATGCAGCAAAGAACTATAGGGGTAACATGGTCAAACAAACAGATTAACCAGAAGGCAGGGCAAGGCCTACTTTGTCCAACCACTCGTGTGATCGAGAGACTGTTGTTTTGCAGTCGGCCCCGACCATCAAGGTTCATTTGTTTGTTTGAGCCTCCGTTTACTGTTGCTCATGAGACAACAGAGACCATTTGGAACTTTGGAACAATTTGGGATCACCCAATTGTTTTTGGCAATGCACTAAAAAAACGTTTGGGGTAAGATGCCAGTTGTTTTTCTGTTTTCAAACTGACAAATGCAATTTCCGAATGCCATTCCAATGACATAATACAATTAACAGCCACATCTTGACTAATGATGTAGAGCTGGATATTTCAGCAGACCAATACAATTGGATGCAATGCAATTTCCTCTCAACCGTTTCTTTAAAGCATTAAACCTGGTCAACTGAAACACAAACCCAGGTGCATTGATTAGCGATGTCTGAACTTCAAAAGCAGGAAATGCAACCTAGAATGTTTGCACGAAATACACCTTTATTGTTGAAATTCATTCCAGTTTGCATTCCAGTTGACGCTAAACGCTTGTGAGGAACGAAACGCATACAAGCACACACACTTTTTCCTCTTCAAAGAAACCTTAACCTTGACAGCTCCAACATGTCACTTTCAGTGGCGTGCACACAGCCAACCATTCCACGTTATCAGTGCATGTTAGGGGGGCAGATGCAGTGTCAGGCAGGCAAGAAGCAGGCAGGGTACCACTGGACCAGTTCTCAGTTACCTGGAGTGGCCATGAATGTAGCAGTATTTCAGAGACCCAGCTCTGCCTTTACTGCAGCGTGGGCACAAGGGGATAGGAGGGAGAGGGTGGGGGGCAGAGAAATAGGAAATTCAAGAACCACTGAATAACTAATCACCACTTCATTTACTTTCTCAATGCGACATTATAGGATTATTCAATTTGACTGGATTTTATTTTCATTGTTCAAAGTGCTGGGAAGGTAAAGTGGGTACTTATCAGTGCTCAAATCACAGAGATATTCTCAGTGAGGCGCTGAGAGTTTCTTCCTCTCTGCATGCCAAAAAAACAGTGTATGGAGATTATTAACGGCCCATCATCTTTTAATCTTGTGGATTTTATCCGCAAATGGAGAAAAATAGGATAAACAAGCTCAGACACCCTACTGGGGCTGAATGAGGTTTCATAGTTTGCTTAGAAGCGTTTTGCCTGCTTTCTGTGGGAATTTGAAAGTGAGGGTGAGTGTGTGTGTATGCGTGTGTGTGTGTGTGTGTGTCACACTCACGTTAGCATGGGCCCAGGTGTGGACAGGCTTCTTTCTTCTCTACGGCTCCAGTCAAACGGGTTGCCAAACGAACGCTTGCGCAGCATGGTCCTCACCAGGATCTACACAGAGAAAGTGAGAGAAAGAAAAAGAGAGAGAGAAAGAGAGACGAAGGAAACAGGAAAGGATAAAGGAAATAAGAGGGGGAGGGGAACAAGGTTAGATTAGATACAATGGATAGATGAAAAGCCCCTCAAACTATATATGCACAATACATTAGATGACAAAATGAATTAGAAGAACGGAAAACAATGAAATGAATGATACAAAATGATAGGGCCATTATTTGTCCCTAATACACAGCTCCCTAGGTGATACAATGTGTACAGACACAAAGACAAACACACACACACACACACTCACCACTGTGGCCAGGCTAGGAATGTGCTTGACTGAGTTCTCCACCTCCTCCTCAGTCACCTCGATGAGGGAGCAACAATTGTCGTCCTCAAGAGGGAGGGGCTCGGCACCATGGCGAGTAACCCATGGGTGTACCTGAGAGTGGGACACACACACACACACACACACACACACACCAGGACTCTCAGGAGGTGTTTAGTGAGCAAAGGCAACCGACAGCACAGTTCCTTCCACTGCACACAGGTGAGAAGCAACACCTGTTCACCTTTGCTGTTGGTGACTCCTCTGAGAAATCTAGAAGGAGAAAGGATGGTTGTATGCTGCTTTCCAACATGATTTTATATCTGATACACTTGAGACAACAAAGAGGCTTTCAGAGATAGTGTCAGAAAACAGCACTATTGAACGAATCATTGTGCATGGTAGAGCAAATGATATTTTCAAAGAACAACTGTGCAATGTGATTTAAGGGAGCTTTTCTTTGCCCTAAATTTGCTTAGGATACAAACCTTTTTCAGTGGACCTCTCCCAGTACAGGGAACTTTTGCTTTTTCCTGACTATTCAGTCTAAACACATGGCTGGCACAGACATATTCTTTTCTTGGATTAAACTTTATCGAGAATTTCAACCTTTTTTGGAACCGCAGGGGATACTTCAGACAAAATTTAGTACCAAGTACAAAACTCTGACTGATCTGGTCCTTGCCATCAATGATCACTCTGTATCTAAACACCTGTTCAAATAAACATGGCGACTTGGAGACCATCTAACTATCCATGTCAGGCCTTTCAGCCCTCAAATGGATATTATGAGCATGTAGGACAGGACAACACTACAGACATCTGTACCCCTCATTCTGACTGATGACAAACCATTAAATAAGCAGGAACAGGTTAACATGTCAGATTGAATCATCCTCTGATTAGGTTTTACTAACCCCCTCACCACCCCGCTTGAAATTCCCTGCAAGTCTGCAGAAGATGCTGTTAATTGCAAGGCTGTCCTTTGCCAGCCTTAGACATTCAAAAAAAGTAGTTTACCCCCCCCCCCCCCCCCAAATGGATAGACCAGTCATTACCAGCCCTACAAGCTGCAGCTTTTCCCAAATCTTCTGCAGCATTCAAAAAGCACAAGGTGCCACCGCCTGCGAATCAAACACATGGCGTGGTATGTACAGTACATAACTGCAGAACATTGATAACCACAGCAGGCTAGACGACATTGACCATTTTTTGGGTCCTTGTTTTGGGAGTGTTTTAAAAACAAGCAGGGACCGATGATGCCCATGTCATTCTTCATCCCTGTGCTCACAAGTACAAGAAGAGCCTGTGTGCATCTAGCCTAAGGAATAAACAAATAAGATCTCCTGCATGTTCCTAAACAATCTCAGATTGCTTCAGTGAATAAGATCCCTTCACTGTTAAACTAGCTTGTCTAATATCAGATCACTTTCAAATAAGTCAAATAAACTTGACTTTCTGCTCCTAACTGAAACCTGGCTGGAACTAACTAACAGTTGTGCAACCTAGGGTTACATACGCCAAGGAATTACTAACACTAGAAGACACTTTTGACCTAACCCAACACATACAGGTTCCAACACACTCTCATTGTCATACTGTACTCTTGACCTCTGCTTATATTGTCTCTACAACATTTAAGGGCTTGGCTTTGTCTGATCATTTTTGTATTTTCTTTGATGTTTGTATGTGTCCTCAAACTCAGCACAAAGCTCTGATGTCAGACGGAGAATCTCAAATGATAATACAGGTCTTCTCTTTGAACAAGCGCTCCCTCAGATCTCAAGTAAACATTCAGACTTACCGACCAATTTGAATTCTAAGATGACACAAATTATGGATAATATAGCCCTGTTAAAAATCAAAGGAATCACTGACAATACAAAAACACCATGAAGATAAACCCCAGCTGTAAAAATGCAAAAGAGAGAGTCTAGATAGAAAGAAAATGGCACTAACTCCCCATTTACCACAATTACTTTATTGTTATTCACTGTTGAGAAGCGAACAGATCCCACATCCCAATTAGCCTGAGCTTCTTTCAACTGATAAATGCAATGAGTTTGCATCTTTTTTCAGAGGTAAAATTGCTCAAATAAGACTGAATATAACTTCACAACTACAAATATCTCAACAACTAGGACCATGTCTTTAAAGAGAGGGAAACTAAACCGTATGTCAACATATAGCTTTATAGACTTCAGAACCTTTGGGAAAACAGTACAATCTCAGCTTTTGGACATCCAGCCAAGCAGCTTTTTCAAAACACCTTGTGGCATCTGATGTGCACAAGATTATAAATTCAACTTCGTAGAATGCAATTTCCCCCCAAATCACTAAAAACAGCAATTGTTAAGCCCCTACTGAGAAAAGAATAATCTGGATGTTTCAGTGCAATGGGGCGATATAAAATCTACAAACAATGAACGTTTAAGGAAAGAATCTACTTGGCTTGAAAAAGAGAAAGAAACATGTCCCAACCTTTATTTGTGGCACTGTTATCCTGGACTCAGGATTCTTGTCCAGCATCTTAAGGAGAAGATCCTTCAGATCATCTGATACATCCGCACTGTAAAGACAAGACATTTTAAGGAAACAAGTCACTGAGAGCTAAAGCTAAACCGTGACATTTTTTTGTATTTTAAGCCTACCGAGATATGTCTCTTTACCAGATCTTTAATGAGATGGGCCACCATAAATAATACTCATCTTTTCCTTTTCATAGCCACTGTGTGTGTGTGTGTGTGTGTGTGTGTGTGTGTGTGTGTGTGTGTGAGAGAGAAAGAGAGAGGAAAAAAAAATAGTGAGAGTGATGATGTTTTGAAGAAGAGACGGAGATGATTGGGAGTGAGAGAGCACATCAAAGATGTAGGCAAAGAGGGGGCATGAGACTCACGGTTCAGGCAGCTCCACCGGCTGGGTTTTGATCTTCTGGTGCAGACTGAGGATTCGCTCGTCCATGAAGGGACACTGCAAGAGGTTGGCGAATAGTGAGCCATACACGTACACACGCACACACACACACACACACACACACACAAACACAAACACACACACACACACACAAAATTCTATTCTTGCAAGACAATGACAGATAGAATGGCAAGTAGCACAAAACATGATAAGGCAATACAAATATATTCCTCTCCAATTGCAAATGTTTTAAAAAATTGCACATCCATTATTTGTTCAATTTGAACACTCTCATAAAATTGCTATCGACCAAAATGGAATGTGCAAAGGGATCAAACAGACAATCTTTTAATTTTGTACAGTAGCAGGACAAAAAACTTCAGAAAAATCCTCTTATGACACACTACATCTGTCACACTACAATCCTGACCATGTGAAACTAACTCCATAAACTAGTTATGAGACTGTATAAGGAATGAGTGCTGTCAAACGGGATGGTTGTAGATTTTGTGAGTAAGAAGTTGTTGAGTGACAGTGACGAAGGTGAATCTTTAAACTGTCTTCTGGGGCTCTTGAATGCAGATGGATGGAATTAAGTACTTCTTATGTTAAGTGCACAAGTAGGCCCCTGACGAACAAAACAATATCTCATCTGATGAATAAGCTTTATTATATATAGACTTTCAGATTTACGTATCTTTTAATGCAACTGTTTAAATTACTTACAGAAAATGTGGGTATGAAAGTGTGTTTATAAAATGTTTATGTGTACTTTATGTGTGTGCACACACACGCATGTGTATTAAAAGCACAACAGAAATGACGAAACTTTGTCTTACCACTCCAAATACAAAGCAGTACAGCGTGACCCCCATGGCCCACACATCTAAAGCCTGAATAAACAAACAAGCAAATAAACAAAGCACAGTTCCAGGATCAGTATCAACAGTATCACATGCCATCTGCATCTCATTAGGATGCAATAAACCCTCACCAACAAGAGCACAGACTTTCAGAGAGACTCAGTCTGCTGAACTAAATATGACAGTGAGAGCTGCCTTAACTCATACAACTCGTTGTCATGTTTTTTTAGAGCGCTAGCCAAACACTGACTCCATCAGAACACTGGAAGAGGCTATACCATGCCCATATCATTTTATTCACAATAAAGCATGCCATATGGTACACACACACACACACACACACACACATATATATGTGTGTGTTATATAGAAAATTTTATTTATTTATGAATAGTGCAGACTCTTTGTTGAAACTAGATACCAAACAACACTGACAGAGCCTCAGGGCCACAGGACTAGACGGATGGAGCTCATGGTCACCTTTCCGGAAAAGTTCTTGCGGGTTTCGGAGAGAGCCTCGGGAGCCAGGAAAGCCGGTGTTCCCACAGTGCTGGTCAGCAGCGCATCCGCCCCCTCAAACTGATTGCTCACACCAAAGTCCGCAATCTTTATGTGCCCGCCCTCGCCCACCAACAGGTTGGAGGGTTTGATGTCGCGATGGATGATCTTTTGGTAATGCACTGAAGATAACCAACGATAACCGAACATTAGCACAACAACTATGCTTTTTAAATCTGCTTTCATGCTTGTTTAAGTTTGTGTGCTTTTGAATGATCAAAGTGAAGAACAGTTACCGGTGAAGAACAGTTTCCACCCAAACTGATCCTAATTCAAGTCAGTTTCAGTAATGGAGGAAGTATGCAAATGTAGCATTTTAGAAGTTAAATAAACGCAGCATAAGCGTGGGTTTCTATTGCAGGTGTTCTCAATGGTGTTAGGGACATGTGAAGGGC
>JAGFZM010000269.1:258166-273891 GCA_017657215.1 Limnothrissa miodon | reverse complement strand
TCTTTCTTTTTGTAATGCACATATAATTTTGATTAATGTAACAGCAGGTCACATTACATTCTATTTTCAGACTTTATGGTGGGAACTTTGAAGGAGAGCAGAGGGTGCATGGGCTGTGGTTTGGCCAGCTTTGCTTAACAGCCTATGAATACAATGTATTCTACTTAATGTTTAATTATAATGAAAAAATACTTAACGAATTAATACGAAAAAAGTATTAACGAATAATAATCTAACAACACAACATAGGAATAGACTTTGTGCTGTGCCTTTAATTTCCACTGTGTCATGAGAAGAGTGTGTTTTACGGGTGTTATGGGTCATTTCTGAGTTAGGCTACCTGGAGGTCAGTGATGGAGACCCGGTGGGATTCGACGGTGGGTCGTCGGGGCAGACGTGGGGACGAGTGTGGTGAGGTGATGGGTGAGTAGGGCAGCGATGGGTAGATGTAGCGCCCGTTGATGCCAGGCGAGCTGCACGGCGATGACAGAGTCTGCGAGCGCTCCTGCAGAGACAGCTTCCTGTCTGAAAGGTGCAGGCGCCCGCGTGCCTCCTGTGGCTCAGGGAACAGTGCCTCGGGCCGGCCCACCGCATGCGACAGCAGGTCGCATGAGGCCATGCGGAATGGTCCCGCCGACCCCCCTGTCGCAGCTGATGACAATCCCGACCCCGGAGGGTCGGGCGTCTCCGAGCTGTCCATGTCCTCTGGCTCGTCCTCGTCCGCACCCGTGCCCATCCTGTCCTCGGACGGCCCACTAGGCTCATACTCCGTCACCACGATGAGGGACTCCATGTGCACCGGCAGCTGGTGGTGGGTGGGGGGCGCTACAGAGCAGCTGCACAACAGGTCAGGCAGGGGCTGCTGCAGAGGGGGCTGCTGCGACGGGACACCGCTCGGGGACGCCAGGGGAGATGGGCCATGGTTGCCACTGGCGCCGGCAGCAGAGGCTGCTGGCGAATCAGAAGAGGGCCAGGAGGAGACGCAGGGAAACATGCCGTCCAAACCAAAAGCCCTGGGGCTGCCCCTCCATCAGGACCTCACTGGGCCAAACTGTGAAGAAAGAGGGGGGGGGGAAGAGAAAGAAAGAAAGAAAGAAAGATAGAAAGAAAGAAAGATAGAAAGAAAGAAAGTTCATACACAATCATTTCAAAATCAAAATGATACACAAATATCTCATGAGGTCTTCCTCAAATGTGCAACACATCAAAGGGGACAAAATGAATGTAATGGCACCAAGATAAAGATAGAGAACTTTATTTTTTTCAGAAGGAAGAAAGGTGTCAAGGTATGAACAGCATGCGCTGTTACATCATAAACCTGCACACACACACACACACACACACACACATACACATTTATTTCAAATAACACAGAGCAAGCTAGTCCTCACATGAATCTCTGTGGTGCTGTTCACCTTGCTTTCTGCATTTAGCCCAGCCCTGAGCCCACCGCCGGAGGCCGTGGGTTGTTATTTCACTGTATGTTTGGGCACAAGACAGTGTGTGGGAGCAGTGTGGGCCTGAGTGATACAGAAAAATAAAGACCTTGCTTGAAGAACAGACACATTCATCACTCCACAAGTCACCAGGAAAGAGAAATGGAGTGAGCGGGCCCACACACTCCACCCCCCTGAGCACTTGCATGCAGCCACACACACACACCACCTCCTCCAAGCATGGCCTCATTTCAGTCCTCATCCTCTACGAGCCTATCCTTTCGATCTCTTTCTCACTCCCTGTCGTCCTCTATCTGTTTAAAAACCAATCTCTGTTTTCATCTCCTTCTCCGTCTCCTTCTCTCTCTGGGAGTCTCTCCTTACATTTTGTGCCACCATCTCAGTCCTCCTTTCCCTTCTCTCCAGCCTCCCACATAGGGGAGAGCGAGGGACTAGATAGCTGTGTCAGAGCTCACCCAACACCCACCCTCCTTCCATTTTCAGCCCTCACAGCCTGTATGCTTGACCTGTTTGAATAAAGTCTGCTTGTCTGAATGTTCTCATGATTCCAGAGTAAACCCACAACCCAGAATGCCTACACGCTCTAAACCCCCCCCCCCCCCCCCCCCCCCCACCCCATCACTGAAACACACACACACACAAACCCACTACCAAGTAAACACATTATGCAAGACAGACAGAAACAAACAAAAAAATTTAATAAATAAATGAACCGTGGCTGCATCTGCTCCGAAGGAGACGAGCAGGGGTGGGATTTTAGCCTAGTTTAGCCGGCTGCAGGCCCCTCCATGCCCCACGGCAGTGTGTTCCAGCCCAGGGTGTGTGTGCAGGGCCACAGAGACAACTCCACGCTTAGGGAACAAGGAAGGAGGAGGCAAATGAGGACACGCCGGTAATCGAGACCATTTCGGCTTCCTCTAATATTGACCCACAGGCACAGAGCGCTCTACAAGGTCAGGCCAAAAGCAAGGTCTATCCCTTTGGCCAGCAATTATGAGAATAAACCTACTCACTATTATTGTGGGAAGATTTAAAATAGAATAATTCAAATGCATAGTTTACGT
Organism: Limnothrissa miodon; assembly: GCA_017657215.1. Classification (NCBI taxonomy): domain Eukaryota; kingdom Metazoa; phylum Chordata; class Actinopteri; order Clupeiformes; family Clupeidae; genus Limnothrissa; species Limnothrissa miodon. The sequence continues at coordinate 271,370 of JAGFZM010000269.1, read as the reverse complement.
GGAGAACAAAGAGTAACAGGTCTTTCTGTAAATACTTGTAGTGTGGAGAGTTTTGAGGGTTCTTGAGTTTTGAGGGTTCTTCTCTACCACCCAGCCATCTCTCTTGCAGTCTCTGCCTCTCCTTTTCAAAACCAAAACAATGCTGCCTGGACAACACAATCCACACTGCCTGTCGTCTTGCCTGCAATCTCTCTCTCTCTCTCTCTCTCTCTCTCTCTCTCACTCTCACTTTCTAGTATGATAGTTGTTATAAATAAGACTAAAGGGTTTGGTAGCATGTATAAGATGCAAGACGGACAAGACGAAGCCAGATCTGTAGCTTCCCAAGTGAGCTATTTTAATCTGAGTGCAGTTGCTTTCTCTGCCTGACCTAGTTTGATCTCTGATGGATGGCATGGCACAGTCCGCTACTATTTCAGTTTGAATGCACCAAATATGAACACGTAATCCCTGCTCAAGATCACTCCATACTTAGCCAACAATAACACACACTCTCTTAGAAAAACACAAACACAGATACAAACACACACACACACACACAAACAGTATAGAAAAAAGGCAGGAGGCACAATAACAACAGATGTGTACTACTGATAATAGAGTATACTGAGTGATGACTGTGTGCCAGTGCTAGGTGGGCACCATAAAACCCTGAACTTGCCTAAAACCCTGATGACAATGATGACAACCTCCAATTAAGCATGGAAGGTCTGGCCATCATAGTTTACAATCTTGCCCCAGAAACAAACAGCTGCTGCTGCTGCTCCAGATACAGCGGTTTAGTATATACAGCACGTGACTAAGCCATTTCCCTTGGCACACTGAGCTAGCGGGTTGATAGATAGATAAATAGTGGTGGCGAGGGGTGGGGTGTGAGGGCAGCGGGCAGCGGGCCTAATACGTGCGTAAAGGCAGGTCATGGCACCATCTGGAGCTGAGAAATCTTCTAAACATTTGCATTAAATGAGACCACCACAGGCTTGTAATCTGCATCAGATGCTGCGGAATGACAACATGGGACACACTGCCCCACAAGTCAATGTGAGCTACATTAAGCTCAAGATCAAGCAGAAGTGTGGGAGTGGTTGTGGGAGCGGCAAGAGTGAAGCTAAAAAAAATGATCATACTATCCTGGTACCTACTCAGGTAATCATTATGTTAGTCATAAATCAATTTATGTTCAAGTTCTAGTCAAAGGTTTTTTATTCTAATAGCCTCTTTAGTATTCTGTGACAAAGTTCCTTATGACTGTCTATGCAAGAAAGATCACCATCAACAGAAGCATCAACGCCAAGACACCATTTTGGTACCCAAATGAGGAAATACCGTAAGGAAAACACATGGGACCCTAGGACCCATCGGAAACATTACCGTGTCGTACAGTATAGGTATCAACCATCCTAACAATCGGTGCTTCTAACATTTTCCAAAAACTTGGAATTGGAAATATACGGATACGTCCACAACCTTTCTGAAGCAATAGCGAGTAATCTTTCAGTAGCGTAGCCAAACGTCGCGAAGGCCTCAAACACACGATCCGAAAGCACACAACCAAAGGTTAGCTACCAGTACAGCACATCAAAATGCCACCCATCCTTGGCACCACATATTTTAAGCAGACTGTGTTGCATCAGCTGCTTGACGTGTTGTACAAAGGCAATGTTTTTGTCTTAACGTTAACGTGACACTTCAATCGCCAAGTCACCCCCATTTCCGCTCATTATATTAGGCAACTTGCAGGAGTAATTGTCGTATGGTGACAACACTGGCACAATGGAGAACACATGAGACATTTAAAAGAAAAACAATACATATTAACATGTGTATTGCTGAGGCATTTTTTACCTTTTTACAGGTTGAACACGTATTGTAAACAGCCACGACTATGTTTCGCCAGCGCGTTACAAATTCGATTGAGCGGTATTCAAAGCGACTAGACGCCAAATCACAGGGACATTTAACATTTCTGATATTGTTAATATCTGTAATAATGTTACCTTGTAGTCATGCCCGTGTGCCCGACAAACCAGTGTGTTTCTACTGTTCCACCTCGCAGGATAGCTTGTGCCTTGTAGATGTCCCTACAGGGAGAATAAGAGAAGCATCGCTGCTCTGATAGGCTGCCTGCATCACACAAGCGAACCAATCCTGCTTAATGTGACAGAGCCTCTTTTATCAGTGGATGATATGGACTGGAAATCCTACTGTAACTCAGGGCTGCATCTCTTCAAGCGCAAGTCAAGGCCCATGTGTTGTATAATAACGACTTCTTTTAACTCGGCTTCACTGAAATAGCATACACAAGAGTGAAGCATACAGCAGAACCTATTCAAGTCTACATGGCCTCTAAAGTTGGTTATCCTAAAGAGGCAGCTGCGTTGATACTGTCTTGCCCGGACTCTTGCAGGGTAATTGAAACAAAATTAAGTTTCATTTGACTTCTCAGGGAAACATATTTTTCTTTGATGCATTTGGCAGAAGAGATATATCTATATAGCCTATTTGTTTATTCTGTTTAATTGCTGTCTTACTTTAGTATTGCAATGTAACAGAACTCATTGATCCTTGAAGAGATTGAGATATTTATTATCCAGTTATTACATAACAGTACGGGATTGCCAAGACTGTATAAGATTGCCATGATACTGCATGAATCGAAGATCTAATTCTGTACCCATGTAGTGTGGATTCAAAAGACATGCCCAATGGGATTGCCCATTGTCTAGGAACATGCTTCAACACTCTAACCACAAATTCTGGTGAAACTCCACCATGAGAAGGCATGATCTTAGGCATGATCTAGCTCACGTGAGAAGTGCATGGAAAACTGTGCTGTGTTTTTTTTTAAATCATGGACTCTTGTATCGTACAAGGGGACAATCATCCAACTTGTTTAGTGATCAGTCCCAAAGCCTGATTAAAGTCTGATAGATTAATGGGATGGGGTGCATCAGTGCTTACAGTGTGCATTTGGAGAATCACTATTAATTGTAAATGCACCATTTATACATCCAGACATTAATACATCCTGTATTTCCAGGAAATAAGGTCATATTGCATTCTCTGTAAAGTAGTGTGGCTACATATAAGAGAGTCCGGATGCTAGCATGGCATGCTTTCACTTCTGTCACATTGTGTGCATCACAAAGAAAAACAAAGATGAAGACACTTACCAGTTTGGCTGAAGCTGCCTTGGATAACTGCCAGAGGTCATGTGGAAAGAGGGAGTAAAGGGGTGGGGGGCCTGTTCTCTAATGTATATAGGGGTATTGGCCAGTGTACTGGGTGTTGGGGGGAGGGGTACTATTGATGTGTGCTGTTTATGTGGGGAAAATGGGCTTACTGATGGCAGTATATGCATTTTGGGGTGGAAGGCCATTCTGGTAATGGTAAATGTCATTGTCGTTTGCTGTGTGTAGAGGGGGCTAATTGGTGATGGCTAGATTGGTAATGTGTTTGTGGGGAGGAGGTTTATTGTTGATTAGAGTGGTGGAGGATGGATGTGTACTGTTGTGTGTGAGGGAGGTTAGCTGGGAATGCAGTGTTGGGGGAGGTCAGTGTGGGAGGGAGCTAGCAGGGATTTGAAATTACAATTTTCCAAGCTTTGGAATTAAGGTTGTAAAATAAACCACTGCACTGAATATTCTCTCACACAGCATTCCCCAAAACATAGTGGCACTTTAGTAATGTGCACTTAAAGGTCTCATTCCATTGTATTTTCATTAATTTTGTGGTGGTCTCTTGTCTAAAATAAGAGAGGATTCTTATGAATATTAATGATATGCAAACTTATCACCTCTGACTGGCTAACAGCACTGTGACGCTCCCTCTAGTGGGTCAGGCAGCCTAATGTAATGTGCACTTAAAGGTCTCATTCCATCGTATTTTCATTGATTTTGTGGTTGTCTCTTGTCTAAAATAAGAGAGGATTCTTATGAATATTACTGATATGCAAACGTATCGCCTGATTGGCTAACAGCACTGTAACGCTCCCTCTAGTGGGTCAGGCAGCCTAATAATGTTTTCTTGAGAGCGGGCTAACTGCATAGCTAATGTTCAAAGTGACGTAGGCTTGCACAGCTTTTCCGATTCGCTAGTTTTTCCCAGCTGTTTTCTATCACAGGCGAATACAGACTACAGGGGTAGGAGAGCATTTTGAAGTTGAGCATGCAAGTGCAACTTGGGCTGAATTATGGTAATGTAAAAAAAAAAATCAAGTATTAAACGGTTTATTTTGGAAGGAGACCTTTAATAATAGGCTATATAAGGCAATATTGCAAAAGGAAATAGGTTATTTTTAAAAATTATACATGAGTTAAATGTCAAGGAAGAGAAGTTTTTTTTCCACAGTTGTAAAAAAAAAACTTGGACCTTGGCTATTGGAACTTAAATAGCTATGTGAATATAAAGAAAAACTTCAATAAACCCATCCCTATTTGTCACCATTAGGCCTACGTTTTTTTTATGTTGCCTAATTGACTAAACTAATTTAGCAAACAGCAGACTTCTTGAGAAGAGCTTTAGAAAAAATGGACACAAATAAAAGAATATGTATAGGCCTATTAATTGTGTGACATTTCACAAAATAGTGTCTTTCAGGTAGGGGTGCAAGTAGGAAATATCTCATCTGATGGAAGGCTCTATGACAAAATGAAGGCCTCAAATTTTTAGGCCTACATTCTTTTTGATTACGCAGCATTTATCAGTTAGATATTTATATATTGTGACGTTTATGTATTCAACACCATACGTCATGTAAACTTCAGAATGGAAACAAAGCAATTTCAGATGACTTTGTTATCGCAATTTTTGTAATGCCCAGTTAACCCCCCGTTAAGACAGCGCAGGGGCCGCACCATGAACGATTCCCAGGTGTTGAAAAAACGGGGCTACACCCAAGGAATTAGCATTGGAGAAGGTTCTTATGCCAAGGTTAAATCAGCTTATTCTGACCGTTTAAGAATGAACGTTGCTGTTAAAATTATTAACAAACAGAAGGCACCCAGAGACTTCCTTGACAATTTCCTACCCCGTGAACTTGACATACTGGCATGCCTTAAGCACAGAAACATCGTGAAAACCTATGAAATATTCGAAACCTCAAGTGGGAAGGTTTATATGGTGATGGAGCTCGGCGTGCAAGGCAACCTGTTGGAGTTCATCGATTTCCGAGGTGCGTTACCCCCAGAATTCTGCAAGAAACTTTTTCGTCAAATGTCGCGCGCGATTAAATTTATCCATGCCCAGGACATTGTTCACCGAGACATCAAATGTGAGAATCTTCTCCTGGATAAAGATTTTAATTTGAAGATAGCTGACTTTGGATTCGGCCGGAGGCTCACCTACAATGACGGTGTGATGGAGCTCAGCAAAACTTTCTGTGGCTCTGAGGGTTACGCCGCACCTGAAGTGTTACAAGGAATTCCATATGACCCAAAACAGTACGACGTCTGGAGCATGGGTGTCGTATTGTTCGTAATGGTGTGCGGATCAATGCCATTCGATGATTCAAACGTCAAGAAAATGATCAAAATTCAAAAGGAGCATCGGCTGACATTCCCAAAGTCTATTATAGTATTGCCCCCGTGTAAAGACCTCATCTACAGGATACTCCATCCTGACCCCAAGAAACGCCTCACTGTTGTGGATTGTTTAGAGCACCCATGGCTGCAAGTACAGTGCGAGGTGGCGGAGGACAATACTTGCCAAGGGGGACAATCCAACGCCAAAGGTTCACCACAACGAGATGACAATTGCGACAATTTGTAGGTCAGTTGAACGAGGCCTGTGCAGTGCATTACGGACTAAGCCTAGCCAGAGCCATAGACTGGGCCTGGCCCTTGGTGCCAACAGTAAGTGCAATGTGATTTCTCAGTCTCATAACTTATAAAATGTGGTGTAAGAGCCCTATCGACTGGAGAACACCTGTTTTCAAACGTGCTTATGTTAGGGTTTACTTGGGAGAGAATGTGTAGCCTGAATTTCCAAAATTTGAATATTCACTCTATCCACTCTATAAAGTCAGTGGTCAGGGAGCAGGTGGATATTGGGTGCATAAAGTGCTGTAGGAGTGCACGTTGGCTCCACCCACAGGATGTTTATGAGAATTGGAATTTCTGTGACTGGAAATTCTGGACTTATGTGAAGATTCATGATAGTCGTAGTTCAGTAATAGGCAACAGGATTTCTTTTGGAGCTTGAAGATGTTTCACTTTTTATTCAGAAAGCTGTATCAGCTTTAACTGGAGATGGCTATATCAGGAGTTTTTATTCAGACAAGTACCTGTCTGACCAATACTCTTTGATTCCCAGCACCTGTTAGAACACAAGCAAGGTGTCATCAGGACCTTACAACACAGAGCAAAAAACATCCAATCTAAAACAGAGGAAAAAGAAATAGTGTGGTAGTTGTAATAGTGTGGCTATCCCAAGGCCCTCATAAAGACAGCAAAGAAACATGGAAATAAAATCAAACTACTATTCAAAACAAAAAGAAATTACTGAAAAAACATGTCATGGTCCCCTTTGTGTCTGAATAATCTGAGAAACTAAGGAGAATCTTCAGTAAGCACAACATCCTAGTCTACTTTAAACCAAGGCACACCCACAGACAGAGGTTGGTTCACCCCAAGTCAAACACTTAGGCACAACCTCAACAGTGGTCTATGCCATTGTCATACAATGCAGTGAGGAATACCCAGATCACATCGGGGTGTGTTTCCCAAAAGCATTGTTGCTAACCAAGTAAGCAACTTTGTTGGTTGCAATGCAATTGCCCATTGCCAACCAACTTAGTTGCTAACTGGTTAGCAACGTTGCTTTTGGGAAACGCACCCCAGGTCAGCATTCAGCTGTGCACCTACACCTAAAGGAGAAGACAAGCATGTAAACATCTTGGACAAGGAAGATAGAGTGGAGTAAAGGAGGCCACACCCATCTTTAACAACTCACCTGGAACAAAGGAGGGGTGTGCCATTATCTGTCAGCTCCATACCATTCTGCTTTGAGGTCCTTCCCTCACATGAGGTCACATTATGAGAGGTGTGCAGTCTACAGTTCGCATTACACCCACAGTCCAAAGTATAATCTCGATGTTCCCATCTCCAGTAGATCCAGAGCTGTTGAAGCTTTCTGGATAGGATAGTGAAACGTCTTCTAGCTAAAAAAAATCAAATTACCTATTACTAAACACTATGACGATTTTATAATATGATATTATAAAATATAAAGGCTAAAAAAACATGTTCCAGATTGGGAACCTTTAATGAATGTCTAGGTCTAGTAGTTGTTGTGCATGGGACTTTGTTTAGAAAAACAATACTGCCTAAAATTTAGTTACTATTTAAATTAGTAATACTAATTACTAATTAAATTACTAATACAGCCTTGTAAATGATTGGTGTATTCGTTAAATGGGAAGCATTTGCTCCTCTCATAATCCTAACCACCAATTTATACATCTAAGGATATCCCACAGGGCGTATCTTAGTCCCAGAGTTAGACATTTAATGGGACTTGCTCCACACCCTTTTTGTACTTTTTGTTCACCAAACACAGTAGGGACCTATATGCATATAATGTGGGAATGCCCAAAGATTTATAATTTTTGGAAATTCGTAGTACAAACATTGTCTGAACTGATCAATATTCAGCTGCCCATGGACCCTGCCTTGCATTTGCTTAATGATGACTCACAACTTTCTATAAATGAAAGGCCTAAAAAGATTTGGCTCGCTGTGTTGGTCGAGCAAGGACTGGAGGGATAGTAAGTAACATTGTTCATTGTGACTCTTTGTAAATTGATTATTTTTACTTGCTACTACATGAAAAGCAATAAAAAATGAATACAAAATAAATAAATAAATGGGAACCATTTATGTCATCCCATAATAAGCTGCTCAAAAAATAAAGGGAACACTTAAACAACACAATGTAACTCCCAAGTCAATCACACTTCTTATAAAATCAAACTGTCCACTTAAGAAGCAACAGTGATTGACAATCAATTGTTTTTGTTTTCAGCACATTCAACTATGTAAAGTATTGAATAAGAATATTTAATTCATCCAGATCTAGGATGTGTTATTTTAGTGTTCCCTTTATTTCTTTGAGCAGTGTATATAGCACACTGCTGCAAACTTTTGTGATGTTGACTGACTTGACAGAATTGCAGCATTATATAGTTATACTAAAGTGGGAAGCACTGTTTAATATTACAATCACCTGTTCTTTTTGAGTACAAAACTACATCTGAAAAAAACTGGGAAAATGTCAGATGGCAAAATACATTTGTCCTCTGCACAAAAAAATGACAATAGTACAAACACACTAACCAGGAAACATTATTGTTCAGGATAAAATGCTGACATTCGGACAGGGCCAATAAAAGTTGAATGATGTTTAAAACAACACAAGAGGGAGCTTTTCACAAGATAAATGTGTATTAGAAAGACGAGAGGCCTGATCTTTTAGAATTCACTTTGTGCATGCATCGCTGACCTATATAAGGGATAATTAATTGCATGCATAGTGAAAAATTGCATGATCAATGTCATAACAAGGACCTTGTGAAGATGCAGAGTGACCTTTACACATTGGCAAACGACCTTTGCAGGGATAAAAATAAATATACTGCATTATCAAGACTGCATGTATATGGCTCCTTCCATTGGCAGCCTTGGTAAAGGTGAAGATAAAGTTGAGTAAAAAATATTGTTTTTGGTATCCGTTTTAGTCTCCCGATAAATATGATTAACAATATTGCCTCTTCAAAGAGAAACATTTTAATAAAAATAAATTAAACATTTTGAACAAAGACATGTGTGCCTCAATAATTGAAAATAAAATAATGTACTGAATAGTTTTTTGTCCATGCTTAAGTGTGTGTTTTCAAATAGTCTCCAATGACTTCATGGTTCACTACAATATAAAAACTAAAATAAAACCACACATTTTAAATACATCTCTGTAGGCTAAACTGGTCAGGTGGAACACAAAATGGGCTCGTGGGGGGTTTCATGTGCAAAAATGACTTAACTAAAATCTCCCTGGTTTATGTAAGTGACAGATAAGTGATACTTTTTGGTTGTTTTAATTCCAAAGGCTGTAGGAATCTCATAAATAACCTTTAGATCATCAAAATCTGTTTTAGAGTAGTAAGGACTTTACAGAATCTGGAGTTTGTGTGAATTGGAAGAGTCTCAAATACACCAATTGTATTCTCCAGCTTTAAGCAATGTGAAAGGAGATGGCACAAGGTAGAAGAGAGAGATATATAGATAGATACTCTATTGAAGTCTAGTCTGCTTGGTGGTATATTGATCATATGATTATACTAATAGACCCTTGGCTATTTTCTGGGAGATTATAATAACTTGCACCATCACTATATGATTGGTGGGGGTTTAAACCAGTGTTTTTTCCCTGAAGCCCCCCTTGCCTAGGTCTACGACACAAGCCTGCGTCAATATCTTAAACGTCAATATCTTAGATGCGAGACATTGTAGCATCACTTCCCGGATTATTTGAAAACCACTGGTCATTAAGAAAATGTGCTATGACAAACTTCCCTTACACAAACATTGTTAAATTACCTGGGGAGCTATATTTTGAGATACATTGATTTATGTGGACGAATAAGAAACTTCATTACAAAACTACCTACCACCTACCATTCAGGACTTAAACTGAGGTATTTGGCTGTAAAGGTAAATTGACCTGTTGTCATTGCATATCTACCCATGCTACAACAAAGAGAGAACAAAGGGATACAAATGACACATAGGTCTTTAATAAGACTGAACTACAGACTTCATTTCAAAATTTAGTCGGTAAAACATTAGTCGTGTTAAAACACGTCATGAACAAAAACAAAAACCACGGGTTTTCTTTAGCTTTAGTAACACCATAATGCTTCACACCAAATTAAAAAAAAAGTAGAAGGTAGAATGGCAAAAAACAAAAAAGTCAATATATTTATAAAAAAAAAAAAAAACGAATCATCGCCTCTTTTGGAAGATGTTCCCACGGCCACCACCTCCCCTTCCACGACCTCTCGCCGCCACTGCAAAAGAAACATGGCGTAAATGGTAAATGACAATGATGGGCATTTGACTGTTACCTGAAGATTAAGCAACGAGTGTTGTTCCCCACCTTGTGCTTTCAGAATGGCTGCCTTCCCTCTGCCTGCACCAGCAGCCTGGTTTTTGTTTTTCATGCTCTTCAACATGGGCGCATTCTTCAACATGTCCGGAAGAATGAGGAAGCGGATTTTGCTGCCACGAATGTACACCTGTTCAAGTTGAGAAACTCTGCCGTCTCGGTAGGTCACTGTGAGGTTGGACATCTAGTGGGTAGACAGAGGCATGTCTTGAAATTGGTGCAAAGCAGTTTACAAAAATTCAAGACAAAGGGACCCAGAACATTGTGATCAAAAATACCGAACTTCTTATTAAATCCTTGATTGCTCAACTTTTTAGAAATTGCATGTCCTTCCTTACAGATTCTCAGACTTCACATTTCAGACCAAATTAAGGCTTAAAAAAACGCCTAAAAGGGAGTTATTGGTAGCGTTGTGACTAGAAATATAAAAAGGCACATAGTGAACCACCACTATGAAATGTGTGTTGAACAATGTAACAAGAGGCATCCCAGTCACTGATTTTGCAAGGTTTAGTTTGAGTTGATGGGAAAAACAGAATTTAACTGTAGTACTTTATTTTAATTGAACCATAACTAAACGTTTAACACGGATACTCATTGACTATTGAAAATGGTTACCTGGCAGTTCATGTTGTCCTCTGCTTCGACCAACTTCCCTCTGTACACTTCACCGCTGTTGGTTTCGCAAGTGACAATGTGTCCTTCTGCTTCATGTAGAACTTTGATTGGTACGCCGATCGACATTTTCTGTTGAGAGCAGTGTACTTTGTCAAGCCTGCATTGAAAATGTACGACCAAAGTTAACGCTGAAATCACTGATGAGCATTTAGCCGAATTTTCATCAACCAATTTGCAGGATGCCTATCGGGTAATTGAAACAGCCTCGTCGCAATTAGTCTCTTTCGTTCGTCAGTAAAAATCATACTAACTCTTAGTATTATGTATTCGTCTATATATCGTTAAGGCTAAACGAAAACATTTTATTCATTAATAGCATGCATGCACTGATCTTAGCAAACAAATCAGTTAGCTAAGCACGTTCACCCATCGTATGCGTAAGTAAGAGCCATCAGACAATGTATAACCTCCAGAGCGAGGTGTTTGTTTAAAACCAAACTAATAATTCTTTAGCAGTGAAGTAATTGTTCGGCTAAATAGTCTTACCTTTATTCACAAGTGAAAAGTATCTTTTGTCGAAAATATCAATGGGCCAATGTGTTACAGTCCTTCCTTGTTCCCGCTGACTACCCACAATGCCACGCTTTCCTTCTTGCTTGCTGTTATATTTTAGTATCGACTACCGCTTACCTCTTTGCAATACTACCACCTGTTGGCGTGGAATAAATAAGCATTACTCAGACAGTAAGTTGGGGTATGTGGAGTAGATATTTAAAAAAAGAAAGAAATAGGAAGATATACACAAATAATTTTGTCACATTAATTACATTTATGTGACAAATTGCCTTATATTTTGACATATTGTAATTGACATACTGAAGCCTATTCAAATATCTGCATAAATGTGATGCTTGACAAGAATGCAAAAGATGTTTGTTTGACTGCACGGTAAAACTGAAGATGTCATTGAATTTAGATGGAAAACAAGAATAAGGTAAAGTAAGCATTAAGAAAAACAACATTTGCATCCATATCCATAGCTCAGGCCACATGTAACTGATATAGGCAGAGATGTAAAGTAGCCTAAGCAAAAACTATACTTCAAGTCAAGTCAGTTTTTATTGTCAATTTCTTTACATGTACTAAACATACGAAGGAATCGAAATTACGTTTCTCACTGCCCTTTGCGTACATTAGACAGACAATACAGGACAGAACAAACTATAAAATGCATAGAACAACATAAACTATGTTCTGACAGAAAATATAGGCTACTAAATACTCTAAACATTATTCTTTCCACTAGAGATGCACTAGACAGACAAAACAGGACAGACAAAGCAAGTGTACAGGTACAGCAGAAGACATGTTCTGACCCCTAGTAGCAGTATGTGCTGTTGTGAAGAGTCTCCTGGTCTGGGACATCAACACTTAGCCATGAATATTACTGTTTAATTTGTCAAGAGTCACCGGGTCTGGGACATCAACAGACAGCCATAAGACTGTCAGTAAAACAGTGAAAAAGAAATGGAGAACATGTCTTATCCTAACCCTATAGCAACAGTATGTAAAGTGCATGTGGAGTAAGGCATATGCTTTGCTTGTAAAATCAAAGAGTAACAGCATTGATAAATAAAAAAAATCAAAGAGTAACAGCATTGATAAACAAAGTGGCAGCAGGCTGTGTAAATTTGCATAGATCAGTTAGTCTTTTCTTCTTTTCTTTTTCTACTTCACTGTAGTACTTGAGCATGCTTTATGTATTTTATAAGACTTCAGATGAACAAAAAGTTATTTGCATTTCACTCCACAACCTTGTAGTGTAAAATATAAAAACTGGTTGACTAGTGACTGCAACAATGTGCAACAAAGAGCAAAAATGTTAATTCTATTAACCCTGTAGATGTGATATAGGCACCATGTGAGAATTTGTAAATTATGTTTTAAATCAACTATTTCTCCCTATCATTTATTTTGCTCTGAATAAAGACAAAGAAAAAAACACATTAACATAACTATTTACCCTCATCTTACAGTAGAGGGCAGTATGGAGCTCAACAGTGCATCCAGAAAATGTGTTCACACATAAGTGGCATAGGCTGTTCTGCCATACTATAGTCACAGGCCTGTCAGTGTTTCACCCTTTGTTAGATTGCAGCCATCTCCTAGATTGCCTACGTCATTTATGTTCATTATACTCTCCTCAATGTACAATCATTACCCTACATGACAGAAATGTCTAACACTCAGGGGTGTAAATACTGTCTTCACTACAACCTTTAAAGAAGCTTTTGAAAAAGAATTTATATGATATCCATACTGTTGTAAAAGGATCTTTTCTTTCCTGATAAATGAGAAACCTGTGGTCAGATATATTTTCTCTCTCTCTCTCTCTCTCTCTCTCTCTCTCTCTCTCTCTCTCTCT
>JAGFZM010000269.1:240921-258156 GCA_017657215.1 Limnothrissa miodon | reverse complement strand
TCTCTCTCTCTCTCTCTCTCTCTCTCTCTCTCTCTCTCTCTCTCTCTCTCTCTCTCTCTCTGTCTTTCTTTATGTGTGTGTGTGCAAATGAATGTCTGAGGTAATGCTGGGAATTTCACCCCTTAATCGCTGCAAACAAACAATTGTTCGAGTTATTTTTAAACATAGCCAATTCAGACAGGAAATCAAATGTAATATTCCTTTCATTCTCATCATACACAAGCCAGTGAGCTAATACCGTAAGTCTGGGGGGGAAAGGAACCAGGCTTAAATTGATTTATTGATTAAAAAAGGTGTATTGACAACATAGTATGTTATGTACCTTTATTTTTATAAAGTCATTAAAAAACAAATTAGAAACATAACCTCTCTTCCCATTTAAGATTTGCAGTTGGATACAGATTTCTCAAGGCAACTCACATCACAAGCTCAGTTGCCATACAACATAATGATCTTATTGATCAAACACTAAAAACAAATAGATGTATGCCTTCCCAGGCATTTCTCTCGCGTTCTGTCTGACAGTCTTGGTAAACAACATTAAAAGTGCAGACAGTCTAAGAGCAAGAGAAGACACATATATGTAGAAGGTGAATGGGTTGTTGAGATAAACAAAAAGTCAGATTCAAAAGCACCTTGTTAATTATATCATATTAATAAACTGCAATCAAAAGTCAAAGTCAAAGTCAGTTTTATTTGTCAATTTCTTCAAATGTATTTGATACACAAAGGAATTGAAATTACGTTTCACACTTGTCCCATGCGTAGACGTTGACAACAATAAAGTGCAGATGCACAACAAAAACAATTCTAAACATTAAGGTAATGTTAAGTAAAAAAGAAAGTGCAGGTAGGCTTAGGACATTAACTTAAGTAACATACAATCAAATACAATGACTAGACAGCTTGAAGGTTTCCAGTGAAGACTTCCACTGAAACCATTCTAAACCATTTTCCTGTATCAATTTAATTACATTTTGCAATTTTAAATTTTTGTGATTGTGCGATTACTTCCCTAAATGTAATTTTGCCTGGATCTGCAATTGCAAAGTGAAGGTGTAAACATGGGAAGCTCATCCTATATTCAAAATGTTCCAATCGAATCAAAGAAAAGCACATGTAAACATGTTTAGTAATTTACATCAGGGCTACAAAACTGTGACAAACCATTCATCAAAAAATCATTCATCTCAGTTTGTTCTCAAGGAAATAAGTGTTTTGATTGCTGGTGGCCACAACATTTTTCGTTTGGATCCAGTAAAATTCAGGCAAATGATGTTTGTTCCTCAGAAATAAAGCAGAACTCACAGCGTTCATGCGTCACAGGGACACATGGAGACATAAATTGTGTGTCCCTTGGGGGCCAGCGGCCACCCAAACTCCTCATCAACCAGCAGAGAGATGTATTAAACCCAGAACGACCACATGTCCCAAGAACACGTCCGCGTTGTGGGAGTGAACACCCTTTTATCCGCCAGAAGATAACATTGTATCAGGCAAGTGTGTCAAGACTTTCCCACACACAAGATGACTGGTCAAGGTTAAGTCCAGATGAGATACTACCTGACAGTGCAAGTCCACTGCGGTTCTCATACTTGCTGCCATGGCCCTGAGATGACCTCACAATGATGATGATGATGATCAATATTATTATTCTAATGCGTGCATACACATGTAGATATAAAGTATGTGTGTATATTTGTTTGTAAGTGTGTCAGGGGTGAGGGTATGAGAAATCGAGAGGGGTTGGGATGAAGGTCAAAGAAGCCTCAGTTAGCTCCGGCCCTCTGTGTAGTCAGCCAGCCACAATGCAGCATGAGGCTGGGTCACTCCCTGGGCCAGCTGTCTAACTCCACAGACTGATCTTCACATCGCAAACGCAGAGCAGCCGGACTGACTGCTGATTGCGCTCTAACTCAGGCTGCTGTGTCAGAGACCCCAAACTCATTTTACCGTGGCGAACGAGCTTGTCAGGGAACCAAAGATCCATGTCTGCGCAGGGCATTTTGTTAGCTTCACACATACTTACATTTCCACGTCGCCACAGACCTCAAGTAGATGGAACAATCAAACAAACTGTATTGCTCTCTCTCTCTTTTTTTTTTTTTTACAAGTCTTGTTTCTTTCGTGAAACAATAAAGACTGCCAGTGCATTTCGTGTGATGTAGTGTCAGGTGCTATTGACGATGAGCTTTTATACACTGACCATTTCAACCAAAGTCCCTGAGTCACCAGTTTAGAGTGATAAATGAGGTCATATCTGTGCCTGAAAAAGTAAACAGAAGTTTCAGGTTCAGGGAAGTTCACATCACAGACCATCTCATCATCAGATGGGCGCTGGCCTGCAGAGTGACGGACAGAGCAGAAACACACTTTCTGACAAACCCTTTGTTTTTCGCCCCGTTTTTTCCCCAATTCATTATTTATCCTGAAAACGTCTTCCTTGTTAAACTTGCCAGATATCTGTCACCTAACTCTCTGTCTCTTTCCCACATACACACAGAGAGAGAGAGAGAGAATGAGAGAGATTGAGGAGTAAAACCAAACCCTGACCTCTGGCTATCACAGATGATCAGTAGCCAACTCAAACACAGCCCCTACAAAACTAATGTCATATGAGGAAGTGGTTCATGGGCCATCATAGCACTGCTTTTTTTGGGCTGAGCTGAGCAGGCCTTGTTCACACAACAAACCTTTAACAGGAAGTACAGACAGACACATTTATATACTTACATAGTGGCTGCTCTTTCCTGTCAGCACTTCTCAGGTTCGCGCCACATTGCGAAATATATCCTTTCACATTTAAAATAAGGAAGACTCAGGAGATACTGTAAAACAACCTCATATAGCTATTGTTGTATTATCGAATGGTGGCCACAGTTAACCACCCACATTCGACCATACCAGCACATGTAAATATTTATTTTTTTAATCCACACACTCATAAAATAATAAATCCATTTGATAGGAATCCTCCGCCTTGCCCACCCCCATCCTTTTTATCACTCTCTCCATTTGAACACCTCTTTTGCCCTCTCAACCCACTTCAGCTTTGTTTTTTATGCAGCCTTTCCACTGAAGGCCACTTTAATGAGGAGCGGGAGAACCTAATGGCTCTATAAAAGACACCATCGAATGCCCTTTTCATTCAATTTCCATTGCATTAAGTCCATAGTCTGGCGTCAGCGGCGACTGTGTCAACACAGTAACAGGGTGATGTGGATGATGTGAGCTGGGGGTTGTGTGTAAGTGTGTAAGCGCCTGCGCAGGCTAAAGTGGTAAATAACATTCCAACAACAAAATCATGGTTTCCTGCTGTGAAATGCATATGAAATGGGAAACTGCTACGTTATATGAGGTTTGATGTCAAAGAAAGACTGTGATGCACTCGAGAAAATGACTGTCTTGCAGAATATCACACTGGAATAAAAAAAAACAACAACTATATTCTACATTACGGATTACTGTAAGACCTACTTAACTTCTTTATGGCAGCATAAAGTTCTTCAGTCATTATAAACCTTCTATACGGCCATACAATGACGTATAGTATACCCATGTGTGTGCTTCCTGTGGAAAAATTCCATTAGGGCCATGAAATTGTCTAGCTAGGGGTGTATGTAGACAACATCTATTCTAGTTCTATGTTTTGCTATTATAACATATTTATTTTCTTGTAAATACAGTATTCTTTTGATTACTGATTGTTATTCTGGTTAAATGACTGGTGATTATTCTGGTTAAAAGAAACCTTCACAATAAAAATTTATAGAATGGAAGGTACGGATGGTGTAGAGTTGAATACATAATTTTATGTTGACTGATCTTATTTTGCCTTAAGTCTGGTGGATTGCGGGTCTGTTTCATTCTAGTTGACTGTAAAAATGTAAAAACAACTGAGGTTCCCAGAGGTCTACTCAGCAAGATGTTCAAAAGTTTAAACTAACAAAAACAACAAGAGTAATGCTTTACAAATTACTTTGCCACGCTACTACAAACTGATGACCGTTTCTCAAAGGACCACATACTCACATATCAAGAGAGCCGTTTAATATCAACCACATTGCCAAATGCCTTCCAGATTAAGCTTGTTGTGACAAACTGAGGAAAACGAGAGTATCCAACTTCATTTACTGAGGATTCTTTTTGCACCATATGGACAGGGACCACAATACTCTGGGTGACTCTTCCTACGCACTTTCTACACACAGATGTGCTACACAATTCGTTCAGCTTTGCTGGAAAGGTTACAGGCTCTCTGGGGTTTGAGAGATGATTGCCTTGTAGAGTACTTTCAGTGAACTACTGTCAAAACAACAGAAGTGCACATTTCTGGTGTCTGCTAACGTAAGCCAATTTTCAGGAAGTGCTTAATGGCTGTGTAAAAATGACTGCTTTTGACTTTTTCCAACACAACCTTTATTAAATTTGAACCAAACACCAAGAACTAAACTGAAGATTGCTAAACGAGTAAAAAAAAATGTATGAAGTGATGTGAACTTATTTTTCTGACTGTACCTTGTGACAACACGTTGAGACTGCACAACAATCATAGTTCAAATGGTATATTTGGTCACATATAGTCGACAACAAAACAAGATGCTGCCAGGGACCATGAAATACAATAAACATGCTTTCTTGGAGCAGTCAGTCAATATCATTGCCCCTATAAATACAGTCAGTGGTCAATATGATCAATGAGAAGTGCTAAGGCTCTGACAATCTAGTCTACAAATCATCTGGAGGACTAACTGATGTGCGTCAGGGCGCAGTGTTGGAAAGAAATGAGAATATTTCACAGTATATTTTACGAGGAGTTACGAGATTGAGTGGAGCAGATACAAGAGTCTGTGTACTAAATCAATGCACAGTTCCAAGTTCATGAGGAATGTGGTATGAAAAATCCAGAGCTTTATGTCTTACATTGTCAAACGCTGAGTGGGACCAGGGCATCTCCTATATTCCACTCAGTCCACAGCCTGCCATGTGTGTTTATGTGCATTCTTTTGACTCTGTTTATGCATCCTTCCTGTGGTCATCAGAACCACCCCATCATGAGACCCGTGTAAGCTCTGTGGTGAGGTTAGTCCTTACAGAGAACAGGGATCTGACGTCCACAGGCGAAATCGTCCCACAGTCTTTCACCTCCACGACCTCAGCTGCCATGAGCCTTGGTCTTCCCTCGTGTTCATGCCCCCAGGGGCAGCTCCGGGTATGGTGGGAAGCAGGCAGGAAGCCACAGCTGCTGCTAATGCCGTCAGCGCCGCGCCCATTGTTCACAAACCCCACATGGGCCATGCCCGGGCTGCTGCCCCAGCGGGCAAGCCCAGCAGAACCCTCCTCTAGGAGGCCCGACCGGCGGCCATCTTGAGACGGTGAACCCAGCTTGGGGCTGGGCTCCAGTACGTAACCGTTCACCACTGTGCAGGTGGAGTCCACCATGCTGACCATTGGCGACGTGTTGGTGCCGATTCGGCTGATCGGCCCCCCTCCCAGACGCCCGCCCTGGCCTAGGAGGTTCTGTCGAATGATTCGGCGGAATGTGTGGCGGAACTCGCGGATGCGGTAGGCGTAGATGAACGGGTTGACCACCGAGTTGCCGTGCGAGAGGACAATTGCCAGGTAAATAATCCACTCGGGGCGCTTGTGCTGCCCGTAGAAGAGGGTCAGGCAGTTGAGGATGTGCACGGGCAGCCAACACACGGCAAACAGGCCCACGATGATGGCCAAGCACTTGGCCGCGTGGACCTCCTTCTGCAGGGTGGAGCGCGAGGCCGAGGCGGACGATGAAGAGGAGGAGGAGGAGGGGCCCGAGGGGCGGCCGACACTCATCTGGTGGATGTGACGAGGCACGGTGGCCAGCTTGAGCTCCATGAGCCGCAGCTGTCGGCGCGCCGCCATGAAGATGCGCGTGTAGATGGCCAGCATAACCAGAAGGGGCGTTAGCACACAGCCAAAGAAGTTGAAGTAGACCATGTAGTCCATGCTGACCACGTCCTCAAACAGGCACCTGGTCATGCCCGCCGGGCAGATGGCCTGGGAGGCATTGTGGGTGGAGCGGTCGGTGGCGTTCTGCCTGTTGTGCCAACCCAGCATTGGCGTGAGGCCGATGACAGCTGACAGTATCCAGCAAATAGCGATAATGCCCTTGGCTCTCCGGCCAGTTACGAGACTGTTGTACCTGAGTGATTGTGAACACACACACGTACACAAACACACACGCACGCAGACACACAAACACAGAGAGAGAGTATTAGATATGTTGCATGTGAAGATAATGTTATGTATTATATTCATTTATTGTGAACAATATCTCAAATAAACTTACTTAAACACAGTTCAATGCAGTACAAATCATAAACACAGCTCAATGCAGTGCAAATCAGTCTGAAAACAATGAAGGAGGTGTTGTCTGAGGTCATGGTGTGTTTTCAAAAATATATAATCTTGGCCCATTGGTAGTGTTTAGGAAATTGCTATTGTTTCTTAAATGACCTGCTTTGATGAATTAGCGGATGGAGACATGTAGCCTATGGCTATAACTTAAAACTTTACCGGCAGACTTTCACCGCCTTTGTCTGAGTCAACCTCTACTCTTCAGGGGCCATTAGAAAACGTGCAAGACCAAAGTTCACATTTCCAAAGGAGACATCTTTATTGTATTCTGGGACCATCACAATAGAAGTGCACCAGCATGTTCATCAGTTCAGCATCAGTTTAGCTCTCTTACTCATGTAGAACAAAGACGGGCACATGGGTGTGTGTGTGTGTATGTGCAGGCTGAACCCACGCACTGTCTACCCTGCGAGACAAGTGTTCCCGTGGAGAGGTAGGGAAGTGGATGGGATGGGATGGGATGGGACGGGACGGCTGGGATGTCTAATCCCAGATGGCTCCGATGTTTCCCTGCTGTGCTGCGAATTGGTGCCTGGCTAGCTTACAGCTGCTGGTCTTACAGGGGGTCCAGGACAGCTGAAGCCCCATCCCCATTCACTACCCCCATGGCCCTTATGCAATCAACACCTGTTGGCTTTTCTAGGGATGACAATGTTGGACCAGGCACTTCCAAGCAATGAACAAAGCACTGTGTTTGATACCTATTCACTCATTGCTATTTTGGAAAGATCGAAGTCTAATTTTAGTTTTCGCCATTCTGTATTCTCAAACTGCAACTCCATGCAAAAACATAAGGAAGAACGGAACTGGTCACCCCAGGTCTCCCAAGAGTTTGAATCAATGGCCACCATATATGCAACAACCATATATTATATAAAAAAACAACAAAGTATATTTGTATGTTTATCGAGAATAATGTTTGAGATGGCTGTCCATTTGATGTTTTAAAAGGCACACCCCTATTTTTCCTTTTTTTCAAAACAACGGCATACCCAAATTGAAAGCTTGACAGTTCCTACATAGTTTTAGACTCAGGGATGTGCCTCATACCATTGGAAAGGTGACACCCTCAAGTTTTTTCTAGAGTAATATGTATGTTTCTGTGACATATGGACACAGAGTTATAGAGGTTGGAACTAAGTTTTTTTTTCCGCTCATTTCAAATGTCTATGAACTAACTAAGATATGAAGGTACCATCCATATGATACCCCCAAATAAAAAAATCTAAGTCCTAACTCCATCTCTCAACCTGTTACACAAAAAATTTGAAGTCAAAAGACCAAAAATATGATTTTTGAATATACATTTTTGAAAAATATGTTTATGCGTTTTGAATGGGACCCCTATGTAAATTCCCATAGAGAGTTTTTGTAAACAAGAGGGCCTACTGACATTCAAAAGTTTATAACTTGAAAACCCCTTTACCTAGAAACATAAAATTGGTTTCAAATGAAAGCCAAGACCCTGGGCTTTCATGTCAGTTTGCTTGAGGGGGGGGGGCGTCCGGGTGTGCCTTAAGGGGTTAAGAGCATTCGAATGGCTTATGTGTGTTGTTCTAATTCTAATAGGGATGACAGTATTTAGGTTTTGCATAAAGTGTACTTTGCAGTTTCATCTGAATTTTGTTTCAGATGTTATTAGATGAAGATAATAAATGTTAGATGATAGCATGGAAATAAGTCAATGTGCGTGTGTTGTTAATTCAACAAATAAGGACCCTGTTCTTTTTATATCCTCAACAATTTAAGTGTTGACTCTAGGTTACAATTGTATAGGGTCTCAGTCACATAGAACAAAGCTAGACAAAGCTTGCATCCATACCCTGAACCACAACAGAATGTGATGGTCACTGATCAGCAGTCCTCGTTTTATAAGCCCTGCTTCCAACTCCCAAAAGATCCTCCCAAACGGCACACATATGATCTACTTTAGCTAGGCTGCTAAACAAAAAAACTATGAGGAAATGTAGCCTTGTGATCACAGCTTATTCAGCCTCAACATGACACTGACTCACAGTATACGGCTTTATTTAAATCCTCAGCCAAACAGAGATTTATTCCTGTGGTTACTACAAACACGCACCCATTCTTCCATAACCACAGGAACACTTGGTTAACCTGGATGAGCTGTTTTTCTTCTCTGTAGTCCTCGTCGGTTTTAAGAGAAAGGGCAGCATCTGACCTTGGCATTGTTTAAACAAACATCCAATAGAGGCTCAGCATAATCTGAGTTGCCTTTTGTACATACTTTGACTTGAGGCTTTATATGACCGAGACAAAGCAAACAGCTTTAAAACAGAAGATGGGAAGACCCCAAATTAAAAAAAACTAAAAGGTCAACACACAAAAACAAAAAAAACACCCAGGCTTTCATCATGAAAAGCCATTTGTATTAAATTCTCACGGGTGTGAAAAGATAAAAATATCACATGCTGCTTTGCTAACCTTAGGTATGTGTGTGGTTGGGTAATCGTTTGCATTTCTGTATATGTGTGTGGGTGTTTGTGTCGTGGTTGTCACAGGTAAACTGTAACAGGTAACACAGCCAACATCAGTCGTGGGGCTCACCTGAGGGGGATCTTGATGGCGATGTAGCGGTCGACGGCGATGGCCAGCAGGCTGAAGATGGAGCTCTGTGTGAGCACCAGCACGAAGCAGGCGATGAACAGGCAGCCGTGGAAGTGCGAGCAGAAGCCCGTGCTGATGGCCACGGCAAACGGGATGGCCAGCAGGCCTACGGCGATGTCAGCCACAGCCAGCGACACCACAAAGTAGTTGGTGATGCTCTGCAGATTGCTGTTGAGGCACACCGCCCAGCACACCAGCACATTACCTGCCACCGACAACAGGGCGATGAGCAGCTCCAGGCAGATGTAGATGTTGCTCAGAGTCGGAGAGGTGCCGGGTGTCGGTGTCGGCTGTGGGATGTTCTCCTCCAGCAGAGGCATGGCGGAGAAGAGCCGAGGGGAGATCCTGAGTCGGGACCAGGGTGAGGATGAGTACGAGGAAGAGGAGCAGGTAGGGAAGAAGGTGCCACGTCACTGGACACAAGCATGGCTGCTCTTCAGGGCGACGACCCACAGAGGGGTGCCACCAGGCGTAGCCGTGAGCGAGAGTCCCATGCCAGTGTGAGGTCCTTCGTAGATTAACCGCAGAACAGATGAAATCAGACCCTCGACGCACGAGGGTTGACGTGGGATCCTACACACATCCTCCCGGGGCTTTCCTCTGGTCTGGATTCTTGTCTCTGCTCTGGTGTGAGGCTGGAGGGTTGGGGAGGAGCACTGAGGCACCAGGAGAGGGGTGGGCTGCTCGAGGCAGCCCTGGTGCTCTGAGTGAGTGATGAGTTGTTCCTGAAAGCGTGCCTCCTGTGTGCTGCCAGGCACCTGGACTCCAGTCCGGTTTGGACTCTGCTCTCTGGCTCTTTCAGACTCTCAAGCCCGAGTGTGACCTCGGTCTGAGCCAACTCACGTTAGTGGACATGAGAGTTTTTCAGGGAAAGGTGAGGCACTGCTCACAAGCACTGCGGAGAGACAGGGAGGAAACGAGGGAGGGAAAGTAAGAAAAAGAGAGTGAAAGAGAAAGATTAAGAGACAAAGGTAGAAAGAGCGTAAAATAAACAGAGTGAGAGAGAAGAAACAAACATAATTTTGTCACTGCATCAATACACATACACATATGCAACAATCTGTATCTGTACACTCACACACAAACTGCCAAAGATGCACAAAAGCATGCAAAGGCGTTGCACGCACACACAATCACACTGGGTCAAATAAGCCATCTATCTTTCAAACCGGGAGGTCAATTTCCCACACAAGAAGAGAGTCCAACAATGCCAGGTTTTATTTTAAGAAATCCTTTCCCCCACGTACTGTACAGTAGAGAACGTATGCCTTTGCAATTCATCACAAGACCCTGTGCTCTACTTCCTCGCCCTCAACAAATCTCCAGGAAATGTACAGTTCAGCACTGCAAAGATTTTTTACTATAATTGGCTCAGATTTTAGAGCACAAGCCCGCAATTGTGCTTGCACTCACATGACTCCGCTTGGTGCTTAGTACTCCTGAGCCTTTCAGAGGACGGGACACGTCTTTGTTTGTACAAAAATAAAGCAAAAAAACCCACTTCAAGGTATTTTTTGGAGGCAATGTCCAGAATTTCTGTTTCAAAATAGAAATTTCAGGTCATTTTTTGCAGCCATTTCGTTATAAATGAATTGTGGAGCCACTGTATGGTCAAGTCAGATTATTGATGACAGTTGGTTGGATAACCGACTAGATTGGATAACTAAGAAGACGCATATAAATTTAACCACATAACCACTGTGGTAAATACAAACAATGTGGCAAAGGACAATGTAAAAAAGCCTCTATATACTGTACACTTTACAAAAAAAATTATATAACACAACTGTAAATGTAAAGATAAACCAATAAACTCAGAACACTTCGGGGACCCTGAGGAAACATGGCCATTTATTTGTTTCTCTCTCTCTCTCTCTCTTTGCTCTAAGAATTAATTTCACAGGGCTGGGAAGACAAGCTTTTGGCCCCAGCTTAGACAAGCAGGCAGGCAGGCAGTTTGCTTTGTGCAGCCAAGAGACTTTGGCAGCCACAGTTCACAAAACATACCTCAACAAATTAGCCATCTATCAGACGGAACAAGGCCGTTGTTCTCTGGCTTCGCTCTGCCTGCCACTGGTGCCTGTCTGGATGTCTTCAAAGGCCTGCCCCCAGGGGCTTCTCTGGGGTGTGTGATAAGATGTGGGGTATCTACTTGTGTGTGTGTGTGTGTGTGTGTGTGTGAGAGAGAGAGAGAGAGACATGGAATTCCTCCGGGATAATCTTCAGATTCCCGGCAGCTGTACCTGATGAGTGACGTTATCAGTGACACTGAAAAGGGATCTGTTGAGGCTTACCAAAGACACGTTCTATTATGCCCTGAGTCACCAACAAAGCCTGACAAACAGTGACCCCCACCCCACCCCCGTTACATTCAGTGCTTACTGTGCTCTTTAACAAAACAAGCAAGATCTAAAATATTGATTGACTAATCTGCCAGGACCTATCATGAAGGTTTTAGTGGAGCAGTCCCGGGTTGTTTATTATAAGCCCATCTTGTCAGTAGGTGACCCCTTTGCAAAAACCTTATACTGTAAGTGGTCACTGATAGAATTATCACCATGCTTATCATTTATCTTGGGTAACCGATTCATCCATTTCGATTGACTTACAACTGTTTTAGTACTCAGCTTTTCTACTCTCTCAGGGTTCACTCAGTTTTTGAGTTCCACTTCTAGCAAGACTAGAAAATTAATCACTTAAAAAGGCTGTTCCCTTGTCAGGGTGCAGGTCGTACACGGTGATGTAGAAGAAAGAAACTGGTTCATTGCAATTGCCTACATTGCCTCGCACCCGAAAACACAAGGAAGGAGTGCTGGTTCAACAGGACTTGAGGACTAATGGTTGCCAGCTGTCTTATGGAAGACGCATCTGCATTGTGGGGCGTTTGAGAGCCTAATTTAGCTCTATGAAAAGCACAGAGACGGAAAAACCAGGAATATACTGATTGTCTGTGTTGGGACTAGGATACACTTGGTTATCAGGCTCTGTGGGGACTATGGGGTCCTGTGGAATACGATAAAGCCGAAGCACTGTTCCGGGCTGAATACTATCACGACGCCGTCAGTCAAAAATAGCACAAAAATAGTTCGTGGCGCGACCCGTTATTATAAGAAATTCTGTTAGATTTAAAGGTTACCACTATTAGCCTATGGTACTGAAGCCTCTACGCGGTCTTCTACTCTTGATTCAAGGTGTGTGTGGAAACCAGCGTGTCGGTTAAAGCAATGCATCTCTAATGAGAACATACTGTAGCTGGGGAAAGTGTTTGGTAGCCTAGTGTGCAAAATAGAAAAACTGAACATAAACTGAACATTTTGAATCTCTGTGAAAATGACCACCGCACATCCCAAG
Source organism: Limnothrissa miodon (assembly GCA_017657215.1). Lineage (NCBI taxonomy): Eukaryota > Metazoa > Chordata > Actinopteri > Clupeiformes > Clupeidae > Limnothrissa > Limnothrissa miodon. Next base: position 245,781 of record JAGFZM010000269.1, on the reverse strand, counting down.
CTCATGTTTTAAGTACAGCAATCTACGACAATTAAGTCGGGCAACACTAATCACATAGCAACACTACTTTTAACACAAGCGTGACAACAAGGAAACTACTGATGTGAGTCATTTCATTAATCATTTCAATTTAACGCGACAAAGCAGAAGAATTTCGGTGCAAAGTTAGCCAACAGCCTGATAGGCTACGGTAGCCAACATCAGTAAGATATTTACATATACTTACAGTAAACAAACTTGTGGAGTCTCACAAGTTGGCAGTTGAATATCCATTGAAATAAATGTGTACAGCTTCAATGACCTTAAGCTGGAAAATGTTTAGTCCATCCTGATAAAGACCATTAGACATATTTCAACGACTACTCAACAGAAGGAAAACAACCTTTCGTCCTCCCCACACTTTTAAAAAAGATGTACTGTGGCGCATTCTCTGTGTTCCCACTGCGCGCGGCAGCGCTAATAACCGTGTAGTAAGCGTGAATGCAGTGCGCGCACGTGGTAAAAGAAGCGTCTGAACGTCAAGCCCTTCCTTATCAGATTCAAAATTTCGGAATTGTGTATGTCTGATTAAGGGTATGTAAACGATAGCCTAGTTATTATGCCTGTTTGGGAACACTGCATTAAATGGACATTGTTTAATTATAAAGACCCAGCTATTCAGAGAACATCTTCTATCCTAGCACTAAAATGAACTGAAGCACTATCCCCTAGCACTATGCTCCTTAAGGTTTCTGCTATGTAGCTTGATTGTTATCCTCGTTTTGTAAGTCGCTTTGGATAAAAGCGTCTGCTAAATGCATAAATGTAAATGTAATAATGATATTATTGTAGGCTATAATAGCACTTGTCTGTTGCGAATCTTTTTAAAGGAAATACTAGAGGCTAGTGACACAAAAGAAAAAAAAATTACAGATAAATGCAGTAGTACTCTATTCATGTGCCCACAATAATATCGTATTTTAGTTGTGTAGAGATAGGCGACCACAGACCACCTACTGATTGGTAGGTTAATTACCGACAATGTGATGTCATCTCTGCTGAAAACGCCCCACATTGGAAATAGACTTACATTCAGGGTAAGCCATCAGGTTAGTTTACTGTGGTGAGGTCTACCCTCATTTACGGGTATCTTGTGTCCATAATAAACATGTAGTTATCTTCATCGTTTGGTTTCTGTATAACACTCTAAAATATTGAAGCGGTTGCCGCACGAGATTATAAATTTTCAACTGTTACAAATGCAACTCAAAATATGTATTAATGTTGATTAGTGAAGATGAAACACGGATTGATTATGAAAAATTATTTTGAAAGGTACACCAACTCATTTATGACGGTCAGTCAAAAGCGAGTCACCTTGATGAAGGTTTGGCAGGTTCATTAACACTGTCGGTACATGCCAAGGCAATGTTATGTTCCATTAGCAACAATCGAGCTACATTTTCCCTGCAGAAATGTAGCATAGTGCAATATTTGAAAGGGAAGCCATGTTTCACTGGCGGATGGGATTTGAGAAATAAACAAACTAGTATTCTTATATTTAGATCACTCTAATCGAAGATTAATCAGACTGAGCATAGTTTAGAGTGCACATGAGACCATTAAGATTAGTCTATGCCCAATAAATACGAGGGCGTCATTATTGGATTAAGGTGACTGAAGCCAGAATTTAACGCAGTTTGAAGCTAACGCATGGAATTACATATTTTAAAGGGTTTGCGTGGTCCTTACATTTGCGACATGACATGACAAACTGTGCGATAAGCTTTGCACATGTGCAGGTTTCTGTGATAAATGGTCCCGAAGAAAATTAACTCTCAGTCTAGTTTTCTGTCTATTCTATAGCACCAGCAAGAATGTGAACCCCCTGAGTACCACACCAGTCAAAAAACCATCACCTTCCCCTTCACTGACAGACTTTTACATTTTCCTTATATTTATTACTTCTCATTTGGGAATAGACACATTTCTCTCGGACAGAACAACCTTTCTGCACTGTGGGTTTAACCAGAGAAAAAAGTAATTGAGTGAAAACACCTCAATACATTGAGATACAGTAGATTAGTTTTATTTGAAAATGAGACAAATAAACAGCATAAGGATCGGGTGATATTTTGCAGTGTAAATCACACTACAAAACAAGTGTAAATTCTTTTAAAAAGTGTTTTAACAGAGACAAATTAAGTTCATGTCTTTACTAATTGCAGTTTCATTTGAGTTCACTGCCTTTTTCTCTCCCTCACACAAATGTGCCACACACACACACACACACACACACACACACACACACACACAACCTCCCTTGGGGTTTCCTTTACAACACAAAGCCACAAAAGACAAACAAATTTCATATAAATATGCATAACACCCTTAGGAATACTCCTTGACAAACTTTCTGCAGAATTTAGTCACACCCATGTCAAATGGCTTGTTGAAGTCTACTGTTTGTTGCACTTAGTATATATATATATATATATATATATATATATATATATACGTGAATATTAGAAATTAAAGCCTATGCATTTGTTCTCAAGCCAATATGTCCATATATTTAGCTATAAAACCAGAAAACGCAGTATGTGGCCTTTTCTGGAAATGTCAGAAATAATCAGGGCTTTGATACCCTAATATTGAGCCACCATATGTTCATGTTTCAACAGTACAGTAATCTCACAATTGTGGACAAGAATAGGCTACTGGCCAAGACAGCCTGGAAATCCCTATTTGAACTTGAGGTGGACCTAACTGATTACTTGACTGGACCTGACTGAGTACTTTCCCCTTGCACATCATTTTGAAATTCAGTTTCTGTATTAATGATAACAGGTCTTTCCTTGTGGCTTTTTCCACTATAGATATTTTCAGCCCATCACCCCAAGGGGAAACCAATCTCCATCCACCGAATGAAGCCCAAAACGAGCAAAGTTCTTAGACAATGTTGAGTTTGGCACAACCTATATTATTTCTTCTGTATACCGTTTACATTTTCAAGATGACAAGGAGTCTGACACTGGATCCAGAAAGTCTATGCTGGGAGAGTTCAAAGCACATTTGAGAAAAGAGGTTTCCAGTAGCATCCAACCAGAGCGCAAGAGGCCCGATGTGTCCTTTTCTGACAGGCATACATGATTTAGTGTTGATGTGTGATTGAATTGGAGTACTTCTGAACAGTTTCTCAAGAACAGCTCGAAAAAAGATAATAGTGCAGCCCTTAAACACTTTAATTTACAACTTATCAAGTGCTCGTTCAAAGCTTGTGCCACTTAGCTGTGTTTAGGGCTTTGGCCTAGTTTTCCGCTGGAAATAAATGGACTGCAAAGGTACAAACAAATCTGAGGCAGAGAAAATGCCCCAAGTGTGACAAAAAAGAGCTCTTGGCCCACTTATGTCCAACTTGTGCTTGTGCGAAAGATCCAAGATGAGGCTGGAATGGAATGCCAGACAGGGATTAGAAATGCTTTTTCTAAAGCGCTTGCTGCTAGAGACTGCGACCATGGAAATCCACATGGCTTCTACTTAAAGGCCATGCCAGAAACACAAAACAACATGTCTTGAGAGGTGAGGTAACGGCAACTCTTGGGGGTACAGCAGTGGAAACGAAAAAAAAAAAAATAGAAATAGCAACAAGTGATCACCTCAGGGTGGGTGGTACCAGGCATTGTGGTAGGACAAAGGCAAATGGGAGAGCTCTCCTGTCCAAAGAAAGGATCACCAACATTACAAAGCATCTGGCCTATTTGAACACTTTAGCTATAGCTTAAACATTGCACAATAGCCACTGTAAAGTGGGCAAGGAATACACACTTGTAATAGACATTATAAATTCTTACACACATATAAACAACTTGGTATACTTTATGGTCACTTTACAGTGTTCCTTTTAGTTGCTTATTTAGAAGTGAATATACTTCAAAGCTTGGCAAAGGTCACCAATAGGTGCAACATGTCCATGGCATTAATGATTTAAACAGAGACGCTCAAAACTCAATTTGGCATGGGCTGGAACATCAGCAGACCAAAAAAAAAAAAAAAAAGCTTCTCTCTCACACACACACACAAACAACAACAACAACAACAACAACAACAACAACAACCAACAGAAATGAGCTTATGAGCACGAAATGTGTATTTCTGTCAAGCCAGATTTAGGAAGCATGTGGCACCCGATGAGCTGAGAGTAAAATTGAAGGGTTTGGGGGTAAGGCACGATCACCACAACAAAACCACAGAGAGAAAAACGCTTTCTCTAGTGGTCACCTGGCACTGAGGCACTGAAAAGAGCAGCCCTGTCACTTTGATCTCAGCATCTCTCGCTTGGGTTGGGGGCTTTTTTTTATTATTATTGTTATTATTACTCCTAGCGTGCAAATGTGTTTGGGGGTTTTTAGTGATAGCAGGCGGTGGAGTTGGCAGTGGGTTGGGCACCAGAGAGACAAAAAAAAAAGCAGCCTAGGTAGACAGGAAAGTAAGGGAGGTCTCTGCGCTGACAGGAAAAATAACAAAAGGCCTGCTCATGTGGTCGCATAGCACGTACAATTTTGCACGCACACACACAGACACACAAACCGTGGCCCTGAAGCCACACTGAGTGCACCGAGCATCCGCAGAGGTGCTGTGGGATGGAGGTGGGAGGCTAAAGTGATGCATGTAGTCTTGTATGTAGTTTTGTTTGTGCAAAAGCATGGGCGCTGGTGCAGGAAGCGCAGGTTGGAGGGGGGAGGAGATACCCGCCATGTGCAGCGCTCACACCTCGGAAGCCAAACTCACACTGTATAGATGGTTTCAGTTTTGTGTCTTGCTTGCCTGCTCTGTGTGTGTGTGTGTGTGTGTGTGTGTGTTTGGGGGGGGGGGGGGGGG
>JAGFZM010000269.1:204262-231267 GCA_017657215.1 Limnothrissa miodon | reverse complement strand
CCACCATCGCCTGTAAACATCTTACCTTAGGCGTCCTCTGGTTGTGGGAGTGACCGACGCCGTGGAGGTGGAGCTAGTGTTGAGTGACAGCTGAGGGGAGGAGGAGCCAAGGGTGATTAGAGCGGTGGAGCCGGTGGCTTCAGTGACCGACAGGTCCCTCTTCAGCTCTTCACTGCTCCGCCGAGATACTGAGAACCAACACACACACACACACACACACACAAACACACAAAGAGTTCTCTACATATACACAAACCCAGAGATACAGCATTACTGCTGGACATCAAATGCACCCTATAACATGACATTGCATGCATAAAGCATAAATGCGGCCCCAGACCACATGTCAGCTGAGTGCAGACAGGCAGTATGTCTGGTGTAGTTCCTACTTCTGCAATTGCATAGTAGATCACGAGAAAACGGGAAGGGACAGACAATAAATAGAGCACTCAGAACATCTCAGAATCAGAAAATCAGAACTTATCTGTTTGCCTTTCTAATGTCTGACTTTCACTTGCTAAGTGATCCACTTCCCTACCTGACTGAATATCTTTGTTGACATACAGGAACAGCTAGGTCTGAGTCATTTCTAAGAAGCAGAGTAGAACTCTTGTTTTACATCACCTTTAGAGACATCTCATTTAGTGTTTTTTTGTTTTGTTTTTTCACAATACGAGATATGAGTTTCATGATGTAAAGATGATGTCATCAGGCAACTCCTATAACAGCTGAATTGACAGGACCTCCATGTGGGGCTTACAGGCATCAATAACGCGCTAGATGTAAGGGTTGATCACTGACTATCCTGTAAAGGTGAACATCACTAAATGTAATACGTAATGTAATATAGGTCATGTAATATTGTAAAGAGCAGTGCCCGCTGGAAAGACTGTATTTGCGTCTGCACATTCTAGGGAACAAAAACAACTCAACAACTTGACAAATGACGACGTCAGTCAAACCCAAATGGCTTACAAATGCAAACACACCTGAGATGGATTTGGACGAGTCAATGGGGGGCACCCGCTGGAGGGCAGAACCTGAACGTGTGCCAGGTGATGTACGGAGAAGGTGGTCTCCTGATGGGTTCACACATACACACACACACACACACAACAACAAAAAGATGTACACACATACACACAGGCAGAGACATGCACACGCTCAATGGAAACATTTTGTTGTTCTGAGCAACTTATAGGGCTCGTTTACCTGCACGAGCCCTATAGTTGCTCAGAACAACAAAATGTTTCCATCGAGCGCGTGGTGGAACTCACAGAGGAGAAGCTTGAAGCCTCTCCCTTCGTATGGCTACATCTGGTGAAGTTTGGATACCAACACTGTTGTCCGCATAAGATAAATGTAATGTTGACATAGACGACTTGGTATGTTGGCTTCATCCTCCCTGCACTCAGCAAACAGTAGTTTTGCATGTGTGCTTAAGCTGTGTGTCTAAGTCCATCCATATGGAATGGGTTGTCTGAAGATCTGAAGGTGGACGCCGCCTACACACCTGTTTCAGATTCATGACAGGGAATTCACAACTGTTTGTGTGTGTGTGTGTGTGTGTGTCTGAGAGAGACAGGGGGCCCAGTCGGGTGCTCTGGAAAGGTGAGGGAGGATGAAAAACATACCCGTCATGCTGAGGTCCGAGTAGCTGGCTCTCTTGTCCACCAGAGAGGAGAGGGGTTTGGGTGTGATCGTGGACAGCCGCTGGAAATCAAAACAAGCCCAGCTTCAGTCCTCTCCTCAGTCACACCCTCACAGACAGTGTCATGCACATTCTTGTGGACAATACAAACTGTGAATGTGAACTTTCTTCAGAGAGAAAAAAAAAAGACTAAATTAGCACAAAGCTGACACAAAATGGAGGTCAAGGGTCGCACTGAGGAAAGGGAAACTGTATCCTCAGACAAACTTCCTAGTCAGTGGAGCTATTCACTCGAGAGAGACTTGTGAGTCCTCTAATAACTGTACGACACAAGTACGACAGTGCTCACATGAACCATCTGAGCCATAAAATCCAATGAATGCAAGCCAACTGCTTTTGTTTACCATCATAAGGCATCATTTGTTCACACCCACAATGCTCTTATTCATCACACAACTCAAATGGCTGGAAGGCATTGACTGCTCTGTGGTCATGTTGAGCATCATGTCTTCTTGGACATACACGCGCACACACGTGTGTGTGTGTGTGTGTGTGTGTGTGTATACAGGCATGCCAAGCATCTGTCTCTATAGGTCTTGCAGACATTCAAGCCCAGTGTCTTCCTTCTTCTGCTCATATCCCAGAAGTGCAATCTAATGAAATCATTTAGTCTGATTACGGTAAAAATAAATGTGAAAATCTAGCGGGAGTAATGAGCATCTTTTTTGTTACAGTGCCCATATTTAATCTAGACAGAAAATTCAGTGATCCAGTGTTATAGTGTCGACTTGTCTCTCCGCTCGATGGAATTCCAGGGCGTACTCTTTTCCTTCCCCTCACATATATAAACTCATCCCAGCCCACCCCTCCACCTCCCTCACAGACGCAGGGGTCTGGACATACGGCTGAATATTTCATCTTCAATAAACTTGGGGGACTTCCCTGAAACGGGGCTCAACCATTTTTCACTTCGTGCCTTTTATGGCCATCAAAAAGAGAGGCCATAAGAACAATCCCACCCCAATCCCCACCACCACACATAGTAATGCTATACTCATTCATGGACCAAAGCAGTCTACTCACTTGAATTAACCATCTTGCTGATCGCCATATTGACATAGAATGTCCTGAGGCTATCAAATTAATAAGGAAGTGCAACAACAGCCCTCTCCCACTCTTAAACAGGGAACAAACGGAGGAATTCAGACCAGAAATAACTATAAATATCCCCCATCTGCATTGTTTTGCCACAAACATCCTGTTTTGTCCCAATAAAGGTGTGCTAGTACTGAAGCGCTTGCCCTGGGAGCCGAAACAGGAGTCTCTCCAGAGGACATCCGTCTAGGAGTAGCGTTTCTGAAGGAGGGAAATTGGGGGAACCCCCAGCCCCCAATTACACGCACAAACTACTGACACTTCTGGTCTTCTCATCCTGCCATGCCATCCATTAGGAGGGGGGGGGGGGGAAGGAAGAGAGAGAGAGAGAGAGAGAGAGAGAGCGCTAATGAGAGAGGTATACTGTAGAGAGAGACAACTCCAACAGATAAGGCCTGGAGCGTTGTGCGTAAGCGACTGACAGCACGCATCCACCCCATCTGCTAATTCCACAGAAACTCCCCCCTCGGATGGATGGATCACACGTTTACGGGAGAAAAAGCTAGTTGGAGAGGGCCGGGTGCTCAAATTGTATTATAAGCTGAACTGAGTGCGTGAACTACCCCTCATGACTTCACAGCAGATCTTCCATGTTACACAAACCAACATTATGAAAACATTACAAAAGAGGTTAACATTTGATTTTTTTTCTTTCCACAAACGCTCAGTCCAGGAACTTGAGGAATTTCCCTGAAAAACAATGGGGCGAACGCCTCCGTCAAAGGAGTTTATACAAGCCCAGGCTTTTACATAGCACTATCTACTGCATGTGATATGCCAGGTTTTCGCTGATAGACTGAACACAATAGCCCTCAGCATCAGACACAGCATCCCATTGTAGGAACTCTTCCGTCAATGGAGTTTATACAAGCCTAGGCTTTTTCAAAGCACTATCTACTGCATGTGATACGCCAGATTTTCGCTGATAGACTTAACATAATAGCCCTCAGCATCAGACACAGCATTCCACTCTTGCTTCCTGTCTTATGATAAAGCATGTGGCTCGGGTGCCAAGGGGGTGGAAGGCATACAACGGACTGCGGACAAGCTGTGGACAGCTTGCACCGGCTGACCCCTAGCATACTTTTTACAGTATATGGGTACATATGAGAGGACTTGAAACCACCATGACATTTTCACTTTCAATCAAAATTCTTCAAATTGTAGTCAGTCTCTAGAGGCCAGCACCCAACATGACCTGACCCCTGTGACCTTAAGCTGACCTGTATTGGAGAGACGGCAGCTGCTGGAGGGGTCTTCAGAGGGCTTGGACTCAGGGGGGTGCGAGAAATAGCTGCCGCGGCAACAGCAGGGACAACCGCGGGAACAGGTCCTGTTAACACACACACACACACACACACACACACACGCTGAGTGTATAGTTTCAAAATGTAATGTATAGTATTAACTGTGTGTGTGTGTGTGTGTGTGTGTGTAAGTGAGTGTGTTGAGACCTTGTGAGGCACTGTCAAAGCTCTTGATGAGTGTTTTGACGGTGGGCGAGGGCTCTGAGGAGGTGGAGGAACGTCGGCTCAGGCCCATCCCCTGCCTCAGAGCAGCCAGGTCCCTCTCCACTGCATTCATGTAGTTATACACACGTCCACGCTCCTCTTCCTGCCTGTGGCACACACACACACACGCACGCATTCATGTGGGTCATTACAAACAGGACATTGGCCATTATATTTGTATTTGCTGACAATCTACCTATTATAGGCTACTCACTAATGCGCAGTTATACCATTAAATTCTTACATTTATTTTACACCCTAATGGTCATCTGTAAATATGTGCTAAACACACACACACACATTCACACATGCACGCCCGCACACACACACACACACACACATCTCAGTGCTGCCTTACTTGCGGTTCTTGATGTCCTCCAGATCTTTGTTGATCTTCTCGTTTTTATCCTGGGCCTCCAGCAGGCGGCGCCGCAGGTCCCCAATCTCCTCCTGTGCCTCCGATTTGATGTCGTTTGCGATGACCACTGCTGTTTGGAGGTCTGCTTGGAACTGCCTCCATTCAGCAGATTCTTCCTGTAGACACACACACACACAAATATTTGTTAAAATAAGTTCACTAAAATCTAGTCATCCTGGCCATAAATGAAATCTTCCAAAAAAAGAAATCTTCAATGTATAAGAATAATAAAAATTAAACCAACCCGCATTTTGCGATTGAGAATTTTAATCTCCTTCTCCATGTTATATTTTTGGTCTGTTAGCTTCTTGATTGTATCTAGAATTAACAGAGAAAGACAACAGTCAGCTTCACCTTCACCTACAAACTGACAAAGCCATTCAGATAGCCCCCTCTAGTGGACAACTGTATATTGAAAATATCACACCACAACCACGGAGAAAACATTAGCATGAAATCTGATCAATGACAGATATAGAAGGATGAAAAGATTGCATTGCCAAGTGAACTCACTCTCCAGGTCGGAGATGATGAGGTTGTCATGGAGCTTGACGGCGCGATGTTGCTCCACTTCGTCCTCCAGCTCAAAGATGGTGTCCTTCATGTTGGAGATCTCCTCGTCCTTCCCCTGCAGCTCCAACTGCTGCTTCTCCAGGACACGCTTCTGCTCCGTCAGCTGCTGCTGCACCTCGCCGCGGAACGCCCCAAAGTCACTCTTTAGCTGGGATGAAGACACAAGGACTAATGAATTAGACGCACCATTGGGTGAGGACATAAGTACTAATGAATCAGAGAGGCATTATGGGATAGCATAGTAGATGTTGGATTTCACTCACTACGGGTTTCCCTGCTTTGGGGGCTGTAGTCAAATAAACAAATGAAGGCCTGTTTACACTCAGTAATCATTTTGCTATGATGTCTTGAATCCTTAGCTTCCACATTTTTAGGATTAAAGGAACTGAGAGGAATTCTGAGTATACAATCACATTTTTCCTCAATGTTGAATTTTATTTTACTTTATGATTTGGATGCAGTCCAGGAAGTGTCGATATACATTTTTCGGCCCGGGGGCCACAAGCGGTCCTTTTGGGCATCCCTGTCCAGCACGCAGTATGCCAGTCAAAAACACAAATTAAAAAGTGTTTATGCTGTGTATGCAATTCAACTGGATTGCTTTATTTTGAAAAGTCATGACATAATATCGACATATTATGTAAGTATTATCTAAGTATTTACAAAATATTATTTTACTTCTGATTTTCAGCTTATCACTATGTATTATTTACTGCTGAACTACCGGTATGTACTGTTTGCAATGGAAGTGGAAGTTCAAGTTATCATTGGTTCGGCCCTACAACACAGCTTAGATTTTTCGTAAAAATTAATTTTCCAACCCTGATACATAATGAAATAAATAGGCTAATGTGTAATCTTGTATAGCAATTTTAAAAAACATATAAGAGACATAATAAATGTATACTATTTTATTGTTAAATTAAGATATGTGATGTGTTGCTGTATAAATGAGCCTAATTAATTAGGCTTGTGGGATAGATCTACTGATGACATGAAACTGGCAGGAGTTGCTGAGATATTGATGCTATTGGCTATGGGGGAGCAGTGAGTCAGGCATCATGGACAGACTAACGCTCGGGTGGCACAGGGTCATTCCCAGGGTCAGCGCAAGCAGTTTCGGCCATCTTCTTCTCCGAGACCCTTCTGGTCACCTGGTCCTTCATGAAGGGCTCCTCTGGTCAGATGACCTCAGTCTCAGTCAAACTTCCTTAGATGGCCACTAGATGGTCAAAGTCTCCAGTGACTTTATGACCATCTCCAGGTCACAGAGATACTGACTCATCCCATCCTCCCATTCCATGGGCTCCTCAGCATCACTCCATTCCTGTGGAGGGGCTAGACCACACAGGCTCATACCATCCTCCCAGTCCATTGGCTCCTCAGCACAGATGTTCTCCAGATACAGGACATGCTCCATATTCTCCATCTCAACATCCATGATGTACATTTTCTTACCTGTTTCAATGTTTTACAGATATGCAGTTCCAGAATTGCATTACAAAGTGGAGTCTTGCCAAAAATCTGGCCAATCAGGGATGTCATGATGATGTCATAAAGGCTAGATGATGATGTCATAAAGACAACTGCCTGGCACACCAGGCAACATTCTATGCTGTTTGTAAGTTAATTTGGTTCTTTGAAGACCCCTTTACTTTATCCAAGGCTATGCACAACACATAATATCTTGCTGCTGCTATGAAAACGAGGGTCGGTGAAAAGTAAACTACAACTGAATGAGCCCAAAATCATGTTGCCAATATCATTTTGTCAGGCAACATCACTCTTTCAAAATGATCATTGCTGGTTACTACTGATCAATCTTTCCAGCAGTTGATCTAAACTTAACAGACTCTTCTTAACTGACAATCCTGTCCCTCTGTGTTTGTAATTAAATTTGGCCCGTAATCACATGTGTATAAGAGCTGGTCTGCCAAAGTGCATACACCTCTAATACTAAGTCCCTGAATGCTTTGTCATCTATGCTACCAGTCAGCTTGAACAAACTTAACACACCCCACCCCAAACAAAAGATGGAAAACCGGAGCTTTCAAAAGAGGCTGGAGGCAGATTGGCTCACGACTTTGTCCCAGTTTTTAATTTTGGCCCACTGTGAATTTGAGTGACACCCCTGCTCTAGGAGGCTGTAGTACGATTTAGCCAGTTATTGTAAACAGATATGAACAAGTACATCTCAAATGTCCTCTGTGATTCTCTGTGGGATTCTGTGCTCTTACGTACCTTGCTGATGGTGTCTCGCAGCTGTGCGGCCTGGCCCCTGGTGTGGCAGAGTTCCTCCTGTAGCTCTCCTGCCCTGATCTCCGCCTGCTCCTTCTCAGCCCGCTCGCTGTCCAGCAGCTGCCGCACGTCGCTCTTCTCCCCCGCGCCGTGCAGCTCCAGCAGCTGCGCCACCCGCTGCCTCTCCTGCTCCAGCTGCGCACGACACCTGGACAGTTCTGCCTGTTCGCCGCCGGACGCCACCCGCAGGGCCTCCAGTTCGGCGCCAGCCGCCTCCCGCTCGCGCCTCTCGACCTCGGCCACCCGCTCGGCCCGCTGCACGCGCTCCTTGAGGGCTGCCGCCAAGCCCTGGGCCTCGGCGTTCTCCTGCTCGGCCATCTTGAGTGCGCCGCTCAACTGCTGCTGGACACCCAGCAGCTGCTCGCGCTCGCACCGCGTGCCCTCCACAAGCTCGCCGTAGCGGCGCTCCAGTTCCATGTAGCGGCCGCTCTTGTGCTGCGGGTCGCCCAGCTCGCCCATGTCGCCAGCGTAGGGCACGCGGTGCTCGTCCAGGAGCCCACGGAAGAGCTCCAGCTGCTGGCCGTAGAGCTCCAGGCGTTCCCCTTGCTGGCACAGTGAGTCCACCAGCAGGGCGCGCTCCTCGCCCAGCCGTTCGTTCTCGGCGCTCAGCTCCTGGGCGATCTGCTGCAGGTCGGCCAGCTCCTGGAGCGTTGCCTGCAGCTCCTCAGACGTGCTATGCTGGTTCTCCTCCATCTGGTGGATGCGCTCCGTCAGGCACGCCACTGACGCTTTGCTGCTGCCCCCGTCACCGTCCCCGCCGCTGCTGCTGTCGCGTCTCGACTGGGACGGGGAAGAGCATGACAGCGGCCCACCGGCCTCCGACTCAGACGACGATCCCGAGGGGGCGTCCAGCGCGTCGTCGCTAGACGTGACCACCGGCTGGTAGGCCTCACTGCACTCGCTGTCGCCCGCCTCTGGGGACAACGGCCTGAGACGGCGATGCTGGTCGGCCAGCAGGTCTTCGGTGGAGCCCCGGGTGGAGCCCTCAGCCGAAGAGGTCCGGGTGCCGGCGCTCCCTGCTCTGCTGCTGCCCACAGTGCCGGGCTCTGGGCTGAGTGAGGCGCAGCGCAGGCCCTTGTCCGGGCTGTCCAGCCTCTGCTCCAAGGAGAAGCCGAGCGCGTTGAGCCGGTCCTTCAGCATGCGGTTCTCGCTCTTCAGCAGGTTGAGCTCGCTGCGGATGCCCTGGTTCTGGTCCTGCAGCAGCAGCAGGGTCGACTCCACGTCGGCAGCGCTGATCGGTGTCGAGGCCTCTTTTTCCGGGCCTGGCTTCGCCACTGGATCTTTGTCACTGCCACCACCACTGTTCACTGCGTCACAACTGGCCTCCTCGCCAACCCCACCCTCGGCATCACTGGGCCCAGGCTCGGGCAGCCCCAGCTGGGAGTGCATGCTGCGCAGCTCTGCCCGCAGGTGGAGGATCTCCAGGTCCTTCCTCTCCAGCAGGTCTTTGATACGGGCCTCCAGCAGGGCCTTCTGGCTGATCTGGCTGTCCGAGCGCGACTTGCTCATGCGAGACTCCGACTCGGCCAACGTTCGACAGCGCGAGCGCTTGGGGCCGGCACCGGCGGTTGCCGGGTCTGATGGGCCCGAGGCCTTCTTGGCCGTGCCGGTTCGGGAACGCTCTCTCAGGCTCTCGCGGTTGCTGCCGGGCTCTTTTGACAGAGATGATGTCCCACGTCTGTTCATTGAGCCTTCAATAACAAAAAATAAACCAAATAGACAAACTTCGAATAATAATTATGACAAAACGTAATCAGAATATGAAATCTTCTAATAGCAATAACAAATGATGGAGGCATGGGCACCTGAAGTGCTCTTAGCCTTGGTCTCTGGGTTACTGCTGCCGGGGTTGGAGGTGCTAGTTCCAGTCCGTTTGCTTTTGGCTCTGGTGTTGGGGCCCACCGTGGCCCCTCCAGCTCCCATGGTCACTGCTGGTAGATCATCGCTGCTTCTCGTCTGGAGGATACAGTTTACAAAGTGAGCAAATGACTGAGAGGCCCTGTGCACAGCATCGGATTTTAAACTGCCCTGGAACATGAAAGGTATATGTGTGCACTAACTAATCTCACTGTTTGAGCACTTGCTCAGAATGTCCACCAGAGGACCTACACATCAATGCATGTGAGACATTCACATGGTGCCTATACAGGAGGGTTCATCTACCTTAGCAAGAGGTCCTGTCTTTGCTGTGCTCTTCGTCCCGGTGCCCATGCTGCCGGCAGCGCCTTCAGCTTTGCCCTTGTCCACCTGTTGTGCTTTAGCGCCCCCTGCTGCCTTGGTGGTGGCAGACGCCGGCCTGCTCGCCTTTTTCATGCTGGGTTCCAGACTCCTGATACATTTACTGCGCGGTCTGGAAAGGGACAAAAACACAAGCCGTGGCGGTAGCCGAGTTCAGATAATGAAGAAGATAAGATCAGCATGCCTTCAGGCCGCCAAAAACAGACTGAACTTCTGAAGCGGGACCTGGGTTATGATCAGGTCATTATATTTACTCTGGCTGATGTTAAAGTGCCTAAGCCTATCTATCTTGGCAAAGCAAAAGCAGCCTGCTTCTCTTGGCCTTACTCGTGTACTTCCTTACCCTCAACTGACTTATCTGGCAATACACATCAGCAGGCTACTGGTCCAACATCATATCATGCCATTCAATGGAAATCATCAAAGTAAACAGTGTCAGTGCCTGTTTAGATAACAAGCCATTCACAAATGCAATACCAGGAAAAGGCAAAACCACTATGGAGAGATTGACTGCAGGCACACAAAACAGCACACAGGCAAGCACTGTCAATAGAAGGGCACAGTTTACAGTCTGTTCTAGGGCTGGACTAAATCTCGAACATTTTACCTCGATTACGATAAATGAACAATTATTTTATTATTTTGCCCTCATAGTTCACTGACAAGCTTTGTACAGTAAATATGCTCACATATTATAAGTGAGAGATATAAATTCTCAGTTTTTAAGCTCTTCATGCTCAAAATGTTGGTGGAATAATGTAACAGAGCAGGGTCATATGACTCCAATCGCAGTAGTGTTTTTAAAGGGAAATAAAAATGTTATCGATTATAGGTTCTGAATGTCGATTACGATTACTTTTCGATTAATCGCCCAGCCCTAGTCTGTTCCTTCGGCCACCCCAAACAGCACACTCCTGAAGAAAATACAC
The DNA here is from genome assembly GCA_017657215.1 of Limnothrissa miodon. Taxonomy (NCBI): domain Eukaryota; kingdom Metazoa; phylum Chordata; class Actinopteri; order Clupeiformes; family Clupeidae; genus Limnothrissa; species Limnothrissa miodon. The sequence continues at coordinate 220,494 of JAGFZM010000269.1, read as the reverse complement.
AAGCACAAGCCCCCACTCAGTCACATTAAAGAGTATCTGGTGTCGTTCCATCCAGTCTATTTGGACTGTTTGTCTGAAAGCACTTGCTTTGCAGCCTGCAAACATTTCCACAGCACCGGCTTCCAAACAGTAGTAATCTAAGTGTCAAGTGTAAGTACTGGCCTGTAGAAACGATCCAGACAAGCCGTGGCAACAGAAATGACGTTAAGTGTTAATGCGCTGTAGCTCTGGTTAGTAGCAAGTCATTCAGGTCCAGCAGCACTTTACCTCATCCCAGAGACGGTGGCTTTCTTGGGAGAACACATTCACTGACAAAAATGCTATTGCTGGTATTCTTAAGAGTGCTCTAAAGGATAAGGTTACCTTCAAGATCCCTATGGACATTCAAACCCACATGCTGTCCCTCTCTTTCTCTCTCTCTCTCTCTCTCTCTCTCTCACACACACACACACATATTTTCATACTCACACAGAGGGCGAGGGAACTGGTGGCGGTTTGAACACATACAAACCAGCTGATTGGAGGGTCTTAGGCCAGACATAACTGTTTCTCTTATCACATCATCACTGGCAGAGGGGCGGAGAGGGAGATGAGGTGGAGAGAGGAAAGGGAGGGAGGGAGAGAGAGAGAGAGAGAGAGAGACAAGAGGGGGAGAGAGAGAGAGAGAGAGAGAGACGGGAGGCCATTCGGACTATGTAGCCTTAAAAGGCTTGCTCTAGGCAGAGAAGGCAGTTGCTCCCTGAAGGGGGTCTGATAATGGTGCCCTGAGAAAAACATACTTGCATGCTTGAGACCTCAAGATCACAAGCCTATTTCTACAAACACCAGTGGGACCGATGAGAGGTGAGGACACAGAAAGAGAGGCAGAGACAGAGAGAGAGAGAGAGAGAGAGAGAGAGAGAGAGAGAGACAGAGACAGAGACAGAGAGAGACAGAGACAGAGACAGAGAGAGAGAGAGAGAGAGAGAGAGGGGAAGGGAGGAATATGACCAGAGGTAAACAGGAGAAAAATATGTGAGGGTAAAACCCCAAGATAGGGGTGGGCGATATAGTCTAAAATTTATATTGCGATATACAGTATATTCACACAGAAGAAAACTGGTAAGCTGCATTTGTGTCAGGCAGTAGCTGTTCAATTTATTGGCTCTTCTACAGTTTCATTGTAAGAATGAAAAGGTGCTATCAATAAGGTGAAGCTACAGGTCAACATTTTTTCACATGGTTGTGGAGACGCAATGAGCCTATCACGGTATGCCGATATGACCCAAAATCTCTATCATTGGCCAAATGCATATTGCATACGGTATATATCATCTATATTGCCCACCCCTACCCCAGGATGACATGTACATTACTGCACTGTGTTTTGCTGGGAGGTAAACAGGCAGTGCAATAGCACAGCAGGGGGTGGAGGGAGGTGGAACACTGGGGGGCTTGGCATTGCTACCCACCCAAAACCTGAGAACCTTCAAGCCCATACTTCCGACCCACCAGAGAGCCATCTACTGCCCCCACAAAGGTCACCATTTGCCCCCACCCAACCACCCACCCACCCAAAAACAACACCAGAGCTCATGGGAGTCTCCCAGGATAGCCCCACACACACACACAGTTCCAACCAGGAAGGTCTATCTATGCCTCTCTTCCTTTTCTTTGGTGGCTCCCTTTGAAGTCGATCAGCCTGATCTGAAGACAAAACAAAGGCCAAACGGAACAAAACTCATTTTCAAACACTTGGACTCGGTGGACCTCACGCAGGTTGAAGGCAGCACATGAGAACCCACCGCAGCCGCTCCTAACGCTAAGAAAAACCTGATTTCTGAGGACAAACACAGACACGGACCACCAAATAGACAACCTGTCTACAATCCCTGGAAGGCAAAAGTACAACGACAGGACTGAGTAAAAGTGTAAAACACTGATCTGTTCCCGGCTCTGGTTAGAGGTTTGAGCGTGTAAGTGTGTGAGCGCTGGATGCCTGCGTAGCGCTAGTTTTCCCCCCTAAGAGGACCGGGCCAGACAATAACAGCCTGGAAACTCATAACATAGCTGAGATTCTAGATGCCCTGAGGGAGACGGGCCAGCGAGGATTCTGGGTAATATTGCTACTCAGCTGAGATTTGGGCAACTGACACGTGCTGATGCTACTGCAGCAGACACAACACTGCTGCCGAATCTCGGGCCTTACACCCACAAACACACAGCACACACATATTTCTAAACACTAAACACAGACAAGATTAAAACACTATAGTTTTTAAAAGTAAATATGTATATAATCTGAATTAGGTATTGTTAATAGAGTCACATCGTCTCATAGTAAACACAGTGGAATGAGAAACAGTCTACACACACACACAAAGAAAATTGTGATTATTATGCTAAACTGGAGAATACCGAAACAAGTTCCACAGGAATATGGTAGCATGTTTAAAAGCAATAACTCTTATTACACTTACAGCAGCCATGGATTCACATTCCAGTACTCACATTCCAGGACCACTGAAAAATGAACACCTAACATTGGTCAGGTATTAATACACACACACTCACACACACACACACATCAAACTCTCTCTCTCTTTTTCTCTCTCTGGCTGAATCCAGGGGAAAAAAAGACCACTTAATAGGTCTTTGTGTGCGTGCAATGTAGAGGAACACCATTTGGTCAGAGCAATCACAGCTCCGTGTGCATGTTTGACTGTGTGTGTGTGGTCCAAGCAGAAATTCACACACCACAGTCTGCTCTTCTGCCACACTTTACTTGTGAACAGCTTCATACACAAGACATTTCAAATTCACTTTGCGATCAATCCATTCAGTCATAAGTTCACAGCTTAAGCAAGCCTAAATTCTAGCTCTAAAATCCTAATTAAGGCCTGGCCTAATTGAAGATACTGAATGAATAGCTAAACACGGCCATTTTTTCTTCACCCATGCTGGGCATACTGTATGTGCAAAAACCAGAAGACACGCAGCCACAGCCATCACAGTCTCTGCTCCGATTCAACATTGAGAGGCCCCGCACGTGTCTCTGTACAAAGGAACAATACTCCCTCACACATTCCACTCCCCAAGTCCAACTGAAAAACCATTTCCCCCGGCTTCAATGCTAGTCACATGGCTTTCATGCAGTCACAAACACACTCACACATACACACACACAGACAGACAGACCCAGTTTTTCCAGGCTGAGGCTTACAGATAGCAGATGTTGTGCTCTTGACACCGACACATGTGTTAAAGACGTTAAAGATGTGTGTTTGTTTGCTGACTTTGAGGGAGAAACAGACGTGCCAAATTGCTTTTCCTCCTATGACTGTCGTGCCTTGTGTGTGTGTGTGTGTGTGTGTGTATGTTTGGTGGGCGGGGGGGTCAGTACACACAGCACAGAAGTAGTGTTTCCGTCCGTCTGTTTTGGGGAGGAAGGGGGCTAAGCAGTGGCAGGGAAGGCACTGATGGGGAACTTCATCTAGACCTCCCTAAGCATGGCCTCAACCTGTCCTGCGCGATCTAAGGACGGCCAATAACGCATGAGTGTCACGTCTGCGGGAGCTATTTACATCTCGCTTCCGCTACTTTCACCAGGCTCCGGAGGGAGGGAGGCACCTTGAGAGAAAGTATTTAGCCTAGCCTGAGCTATGCTGCAGTAAATGAGTTCTTTCAGCTCAAACACACAGAGCATTTGCCATCTATCACTGTTCAATGGTGGTGCTCAGTAGAGTAAAGGTATGTAAAGCAGACTTATGTTATCCACTCCCCCCTACACAGAGTATCTTGAAGGAATACAATATCCTGCATCAGCATATATTTAGTGCTGGTTAGGCACACTTCTGGCATTATCAGTTTCTCACACAAGACACACACACACACCTTTTTTTACCTTTCTTCATGGAAATTTCATGTGGGCCCCATCCTCCAGACTAGACAACCATCAATTACAGTGGAGGGGAAAAAAGACCTCAGCCAGGAATGCTTTTCATTGGCCTGCACCAGAGGAAAAACCAGCAGTTATCAAGACTCCCATCAAATATTAAATAGCCCCGTGCTACTCTGGCGCCACTCACACTTTTGTCTCCAGAACAGCCATTTTTTTTGTTACAAAATACATGTGAGCAAGAAACTGTGACTGAGACAGACACGGATAGGTGAGGTGGGGCCGTAAGTCACGTTTCATAAGATAAGACCTTTTGAGCTAAGGGGCAAGTCCAGAAGGTAAATTCCTTAGAAAAGAGCAGAGTTAAAAGGATCCAGATACCTGGAAATGCTGTCATGAACAACAAGAGCAATCCCTCCAAAATAGGAGTTACATCTTCTCTCCCAGAGATGAATTAGGAATGGCTGACGTCAACATTTTTTTTTTACTTGAAGATGAGCAAGCTGTTTATTTTTAAGATAAACAAGCTGATAAACTAGCGTTAGTCAAAGCTCAATGTAATTCTGCAATCCCTGACTTAGGCATACACATGACCATTAAATTGATTCTTTAGAGCTCAGGCCTCTCCTTTCATTTCAGATACCATTTCTCCAGTAAAGATTCCTATTCCTATCTGCTATTAGCCTATTATATAACACTCACCGTTAATGTTCGTAACTTGTTTTTCTTTATTATTGTCTGTGGGCTTTTAGTTGGTAATCCGTCAATCTATGTCTCTTTGCTACTGGACAAATGAATTCCCGACCCTGGAGGGATCAATAAAGTAAGTAAGTATGTAAGTATCTATCTATCTATCCATCCATCTATCTATCACATAAGGCGATAACCTGGGAGGAGGATGAGTGGATGGGCGTTTGCCCAGAGCGGGACAAGACTATTCAAGGGTGCGTGTCCGGGAGGAGGGCACACATCTGGGTCAGGACTCCCCCCGCTGCGTCTGCTGGCCACTGCATCCGCCCGACCTCGTTAAAGCCAGTGGCATATATCTCAATCAAACCTCCCAGAGGGGGGTATGCTTTTCTATAAGCACACTTTGGTCAGGCCAGGAAGTGCAGTGTTCCCCAGTGGACATAGCAATTGTATTTCCATTGCATATCCATTCATTGCAGTGACATGGGCATCTACACCTAGCTGAAAGAGAAAGAGAGAAAGAGACAGAGAGGTCTACACTATGCCAAAACCATGAGCGAGCTAAAGCTTGTCATTAGGCGGTGTCCGGGCGGTCACGGTGGTGACATGAGCTCCAGCTTGGACCGAGAGGAAGTATGCCAAAAACCTCCCAACACTGGAGTAACCTCATGTGGGCAGTGTGGCACCGATGGCTGGATGGGACAAGCGTCATTTCGACCAGGCCATGTGAAAAGTCCTCCGTCACAGGCTGACTAAAGGAGCTATGTGGCATGGCTGACCATCCTGAATTACACCCTGACACAGCTGTGCCAATGAATGAACAGGGATGACAAATTACACAGATCTGATCAGCCCAAGAAATTCCTAGCAACCATGTCGGAATATAGAAAGTCTTTCCCTGGGTGTCATATGTTCTATAAATAATCTATGACTGGAATATGCACACACACACACACACACACACCACAACCAAGGCAGGAAAGCATACCCAACATTGCCATAGGGCTTATAAAACACAAATTGCTTGTCTCTTACAAAGCCAAGATAGACTATAGCCATATCATGTTAATTCAATAATACAACCATGTGACACAGCCACAAAACCATCAAAGCAGACGCAGGATCCCCCATGACATCTGACTCCACCTTATGGTCCAAAACATGACCCCAGTCGCTCTGTCCACTGAATGTGGTATGTTCCCATCTGAAATGAATGCTGGCTGAGCTGACATAATAGTGAGGCCACAACTCCCCCGTGTTTGTCCACACAGGGAGCAGAATGCCTGGGATGCTTTAGGACATTGAGAAGAGAGAGAGAGCGCATTCTTAAGTCAACATTGGCGTTTACTAAACAGGTTTGATTCACTGCTAAACCTGTCTGACTAACTTGCTAACTGTCAGCGTTATTCAAGCAGAATGAATCCATGCAAGCTCATGTAAATCAAGTGTCATTTTTCAGAGTTAATAAGGGATGAAACCCAAACAAACATGGCATATCTAGACAAGGCGAACCTAACGTTAGATCTAGCCTACTTGACGTTCAGCTGAAAGCCAGAAAAACAATTAGATCAATGAGGGAGGCAAGCAGAATGATACTTATTACACAAGGTATTTACAATATGGTAGATTGACATAAGGCTAATGTTAAAACGTGTTCTTATGGTAGAAGTAACCGCAAATAAGGCTACAGTTTGAATTGATATCCTGTAGTTAGTCTCTCAGGACAAACTACACTGAAGATGTAGACTAGGCTACTGTAACGTTAGACTGCAGAATGACAAGTCTCCCGAATGCAATGGCGATCTAACTAATACTGAAGTTTATTGTCATAAATCTTTCCAGTCAGCAATTTGGGTAACGAGTCTGACGTTATCCTAAAAAAAAAGAAAACGAGGGAGGGGGGGCAAGAGATACGACGGTAGACTAGCCAAAGAGTCCCAACCTAGGTACAGGATACAAAATTACCAAACATAATTACGCATCATGGAAACACACTAAACAACATGTAACCGGCCGTTTGTTTCACTTTTAATAGGCCTGGACCTTACACCCAACATGCAGAGCAGATAGCTAACGTTGCGGCTAGATAGCCTGGAACACCAGACAGGCATTCTCTCTCATATTACCTTTGCTAGTTCCCTCTAGTTCCTCAGAAAAGGAATCTGGTTTTAATGACCATCAATAGCACTTCGTTGTGATGTTAAAATCCACATTCGCATACACCAAGCCAAGCCGGCAACAGCATACCCTTTCCATCTCTTGACAGGACTCCTATAGAAGGGAATGTTTCCCAATTCGTTCGGTTCTCTGATTGTAGTGGAAACGCACGGAATTGTGGGTATCTACTGAACTCCCTGAAAGCCGTCGCTAATGAGCTTCCCTCTGGATTGCCTTGAATGTGTATCATTCACTGGCGCTACAAGCACACAATATATCAACATACGAACAAAAATAGCTTTAATAGCGTGCACTCTGGCAGTAGCATGTGCTTTTTGGTTAAAAAAAAAACGCCAAAAATAAAACGAATGTGATAGCTCCTTCATAAGGAAAGCAGGATGCACGCGGTAATATCGAATTCTACATTGGCTGCAGGTGGTAATCGAAATAAAATTGGGTAATGCCGAATTCGACTACTAAGTACTGTTAACTAGTCTGCTTTAAGGACAGTTTAGAAGACGCAAATGTAGCCTATAGGAGAAATTAATACAGTCAACATAAATAGTACAAATGACATTGTTTTGCACAGATTGGTAATCTGGTGGGGCTAATTACGACAAACTAATGGAAAACCTTCCTGTTCCTGGGGAAAGTTTGCGATTAATCTTTTACTATTCTTCTTTGTAATATCACCCTCATGAATCATACAATTTCATTTACAAAACATCTGTGATAAACCTACAAGTCTTAGGCCTACATATGAACATAAAATATGAAATACCTGAATTTACCCAATTATTTGACTCTTCCTGGAAATTACATGACCACAAAAAGGTCATGACCACCATAGGTAGTAGGCTACTGATTCTTACAGAAGTATTGCTGTGGTGGTGATGTTAAGGTAGGCCTACTGCTGATTGAAGTTAAAGTTAAAGTAGCCTTGTTTTTGAGTTTCCTCAAAATATAAAAGTAGAATTTTTGTTAACACCTCTTACTAATTCAGCTTGCATGAAATCATGACTGACTCAAACCCCACACGTGTAGGCTATAGGCCTATCGTCTTTAACCACTCAGACATGCCTGTTCTGACATAAGGTCTGTATGGCTTAGTGTTGAACATTCACTGTGGGAACATTTCTAAAGCTCAAAGGGTGAGAGAAGGGGCATCACCTGAGTGCTTCCTTACACATGCTTGTCTATTTTGGAATGCGTTGTGGTCAGGTCTGGATGATTGGGAACCAGATGGACTGGAGAGCTATGAGCAGACTTAGGGGCGTAGCTACACGCTCAATAGGCTCTAATTATCCACATCACATCAGCCCCTCATGGGTTTTTAAATATACATGTGTGCATGTGTAGGACTGACTGTATCCACTCTACAGTGACCAAGGCAGAGTAGGTTAGTGAGTGATGACATAAAAACCGTTGCAGTGGCACTGTGGATATACAAAAGTTTGATCCTCAGCAAACACTTTTCATGATGCAATGACATTTTAGTGACTTGGCATATAGTGAAAAAAATAATACAGAGACACATTTCCTTCAAAATGTATATTTTGGAATGCACTCCAACAGTATACAGTTGGTTTCACTGCTAAACAAAAAAGTGACATTTTAATTATGATATGAAGCATGAAGATATCTTTCATCTTAACAGCTATCAGAACAGTATAAGCAAACAAAAAAGGACATTTTCTTTCCTTTCCCATCTCTCTGTTGCAGATGTTAAATGGTTTCCAGGTGTGTTTGTAAATCATTCTACAGTAGCAAATATACAGTAGATACTCTGTGCCTTTAGAGCATCATACAGAAGGACAACACATTTAAGAAAACACAGATCAGAAGAGAGAAAAAAAGCATCTTTAATAAACATGCCTGCATGTTAAACCAAATCACTAAAGCCTCTCTTGTTTCTTTGTACCACACTATTCCAAGCAGTTCCTTCAGATGTCCAGTAGCCAATCACAGCGTCTCCTCGCAGACCTGTCCAATCAGGAGTTCTGACACCACTGTGTCCTATTCAATCCTATTCAAACAGTGTAGGACAAGTGCAGGAGCATTAACCTATTGAGTTTATTTGCAGGGACGAGTACTGACCAACACTGTATTGGCACAGCAAGGAAACTGCTAGAAGGTAACGGGACTGAAGATCGCATACTACAGTCCTCCGGCAGGAGGGAAAAAAAACTCGACGAAGCATCCAGTTTTCTTTTCCCATTTCTCTCTCTGAAAAGGACACCTTATATTATTGACAAAAAGAGTATTGTCTAATATACAGCATTACTTAAACACTTAAAACGTCTTACACAATGACAGAGGCACTGCTGTATCATATTATTGAAGTAACACAGAGCAAGACATACAAGTTTTACACAACCAGGCCTCTGCATCACCCCTGCCCACAGCCAGAGGGCCATCTACTGTGCGGACACGAGTGTCAATAAGAGGAATAGCAGGGACTCGCCGGCCCTCGCGCCACCTTGCCTGTAGTAAGTGCACAGTCTCTTTTCGGTCAGAATGCAACGGTGAGGTGCTAGAGTGACTGCCAAGAGCACACAGTTCTCTGAACAGGGTAGGCCGCTTTTGTTCCTCAACAAGAATCCTTCAAAAGGTGAGGAGAAAGAGCATTTAGAACGGTATAGTCTGGCCTAAAGCATGAAAGTGAAAAGGTGGATATCTGAGATGAACATAAAATAATAACACAGAGATTGGTCCTGTTTTTTTTTTCTGTTCACTTGGTTCCTTCAGGTGAGTTAGGCTTATTTGCCACTTCCTTCATTACAATCCTAAATAAATCCAACATAATAAATTATAAATGAGAACACAATTAAAAAAAAACAAACAACAACAAAAAAACAAAAAAACAAACGTAAAGCTTTTATGTTTATGTACAGTTCTGCTGTTTTGTTGTCCTCTTTCTCAAATAAAAATACAAAACATTTTTGGCAGGACCATCAGAGAAATGCAACACTGGTGCTGAACACTGATTCTGAAACATCCGAATGAGGGGGCTGAACACAAAGTTGAATGATTCTGTGTTCAGACATGGACTCTGTGGGGATGGTGTGTCCTGCAAGACAAAAACTAAATGACAAACCAAAAGGACACTGCGCTTGATTTACTGACAAAAATGAAAATGTGACCAACAGTATGCAGAGTGGGTAAGATGTCCCAATCTCTATTTAACCCTAACCCAATCCTCTTGGTAACCAACACTTGGTGCAGTACCCCGACTACACAAATGGAATACATGCACACAAACACACACCTCCTGTTTCCTATTGTGATAGGGTCTGCACCATAGGCAGCTCATTCACAATGGTGTGTAACTCCAGGGCTGTGCTCAGACAAACAGAACTGCACAGGATGACTCAGACACAGAGTCCAAACGGGAGAAGCTTCCCATGTGCTCAACGCTCCCTTGACATCCCTTTATGAGGTCCTGTGTACATGGCAGCTCTCCACAGTGGCGTCAAATAAAAAAGCAACTGGCAAACAAATGTACTGCATTAAGTCAGCGGCAGAAAATGGTGGAGGAAGTTTTCATAAAATGAGGAAAGAAACGCTCCTATCATGTTAAAGATGATTGTCCAAAGAAAATTGAGATAAACAACAGACCCTATAAATGAGTGTCTTTGGAAGAATGGAATGGAATGGGATATCATAGTTACTCAATGCAATCATAATCTCTTCAACGCCTAAATTCTTCATTAGTACAAACCCTCGGAAAAAATCATCAGAACCCCCACCCCCACCAGATTCCCCCCTTTGGCAAAATATAATCCACAGTACTTGTGACATTTCACTGTACAGTACTGAAACTAAAAGGGAGGAGACAAAGAAGCAGTGTTTTTTCCTGCTAATTATTCATATTTTTACAGTAAGTTAAGAAATAACACACAGACATCAGAAAGAAAGACAGCCAAAGAAGGGACACGGGACTAAAAAGCAACAACCTAGCCACCACGACAGAGCCTGTGTGAGAATGTAGCCTAATGCTAGAAACATGACGGAGGCGTGTGGGCGTTCTGTACAGCAGACATTAACTGACAGAAGCAGCCTTGGGGTGCAGAGATTGGAGACCCATAATCTGAGGTTAGGATTGCGGTGTGAAGAGTCGCACGGACACACGGGTGCGGCGGTTTTGTTGTCACAGGGGTGAGACCAGCGAGTATGACAGTGAAGGAGGGAGAATGTGAGAGAGAGACAGTGCTGCCCTCTTCTGTTCTGTGCAGAGGTCCATTAGCGCCATCTGGTGGCCATTTCCGGAGCTTACAGTCTAAAATTGGCAGGTTTCTGACACCTTCCAGAGAAGCTGCAGAGGAAGAAGTTTGTGCCTCTTGTTTCTATATGCCAGTGAGTGCACAGCATGTGTACCAGCCTTGTGTCCCCATCTAGTAGTACTGTTCGGAGAGGGTAGCGGCACTCACTCTACACCTCTGTGGAGAAGAGGATGCTCTGTCGTTTGCTGTCTGGAGTCGGGATGGTTTCAAGCTGAAGGAAGTAGAGCAAAACCTGAACCTGATAGATGACAGAATGAGAAAGGGAGAGAGAGGGAGAGATAGATAGATAGATGATAGAGAGAGAGAGAGAGAGAGAGAGAGAGAGAGAGAGAGAAAGAGATTACAGAGACTACAGTCACATCACACATAAGCACAACATTTTCTATGAATTGGTCACATGGCTAATCCGTTAAAGTATCTTGAATTACAACAGATTAAGACGGAGACAATGGGCCCCACTCTCCAATATCTATCTTTACCTATCCATCCATTTTTTTAATTCATCTATCTATCTATTTACTGTATCTTCAATTTGTTATTCTGTTATCACAGTTATTCTGTGATATTCACACAGCGCATAATTGAGGAAAATGCAACCACTTTTTGGAAAGATTTGAGTCCTTCTGAGTCTGTGTGCATTTGATGTTTAACAATGAACTGACACCAGATAAGGAAACTGGTGCATGCCAAGCTCTTGTTGAAACGCTCCATAAGGGGTTTAACAACATTCTTTGCAAGTGAAGCCCAATGGTGTGTGAGGCCCACTGAGTTTGGGGAGAGGTCACTGTGTGAGGGTGAGCTTACCTGGGACATGACCTCTAAAGACCAACTGTCTCCCATGGTGATGGGCTGGGTGGGATTGGTGGGGATCTTGCTGTCCTTCTCAGACGGCCGCAGCAGCGTGGGCCCAAAGACAGTGGCCAGGTTATGCAGAGACATCTTATTGATGCACTCCTTTTCTGCCACCCTGAGCACGCAAGACACAAACACGTTTTGCATTAACATATACTCATAAATACATAAATAAATAGAAAGCAAACGCAAACACACAAGGTTGAGGAATATGGACACTACAGGTGTATTTGGAAGTGAATGGTAAAGGGGGATATGATATAGCTTCGTTCTGTGTCAAAGTTGCTGCACCACCATTCTGGGCATGTACAGTCAACAAAAAAACAAAAGTTAAAGGCGCTGAAAAGTATTATATCCAGTGCATGCAGACAAAACAATGATGGCTTACATATATATTATATTAAAAAAAATATTAATAATATTATTAATATATTAAAAAAAAGCTCTTCACTTAATTTGTAAAAAGTCACGCTATGTGAATTATATACTATAGTAAGTAATAAGTTTGTGTTGTGGGTTGAAAGCGGGGGTAAAGGTGGGTACCTCTTCAAATGATCCAGCAGAAACAAGAAGGTGACCAGGTTGGGCTCAGGCAGAGAGAGCAGCAGGTTCAGCATGCAGCTCTCCTTGGCAACGCTATCAGACAGGGCTGCGCAGATAAACAAACAACAAGCATGTAAACAAGACGTGAACATACCAGATGGCCTACTGATGTGTAGTGCGGTCATGGACACGGTCACGGGCAGAACAGCTTTTCAATTCAACAACAACAGTGCAGAGAGGGCAGAGAGGTGCTCACTGATGCCGCCAGCAAAGTTGGGGTACAGCTCGTCAGTGAAGAGGGGCTCCGGAAGCTCCCGGAAATAGAGCTTGAGTGTTCCAGCGATGGCATTGACATCCATCTCACTCATCATGACCGATACGTCCTTGTTATCTGTCAGGGAGAGAAAGTGAGAGAGACAATGTTATACTTAGCTGACAGTTCAACTGTTTGCCCACTCTGAGTTGTTGAACGAGAACACATACATGCACACAGAATTCTCGAGCGATAAAATTATATCTTGTGAGGAAGTTACCTTGTTACAGTGTACATGTAAACACTTTAAAAGGGTACATTTTAAAAGCGAGAGAAAGCAGTCAGGTTGTCACTCACTGGTGTCGAAGGCTGTTTTCAGGGCCTGGATGTCTGTGGCCACTCCAGAGACGCGATAGATGCCCACCTCTTCCATGCCCCGCCTCTCAATCTCCTCTAAACACTGACGCACAATGTAGGGCACCTTGGATCGCTCCCGCCTGCAGAGGAGGACGACATTAATACACTCATTATTAAGAGCTCATTATTAATAACAATGAATGCTTTCAGTTTTAGGTTCAGTATGTGTATGAATTGTATGTAAAAACAAAAAAAATTCATTCAACCTCCATTTCCACACTGGCAATTATCATTTGGACATTGTTTTTTTGTTTTTTTTGAACATTCAGCAAACTTTATTCATAATAAATTATACATATTATGTTATAATATATTAATTTAATATATATATATATATGAATAAATAACTATATGTTATTTTCAGCTGTTCTGACTAAAGTTTGTCTTTAAGAATGACAATCATTTAGAGAGATAGCTCGGTGAATTCAGTTGTGAGTGGTGAAGAATAGCTCTTAAGAGAGCGTGCGTGAGTGCACAAACCCGCTTTCTTGGTCGTTAGACAGTTTAACCTTTTCTGCTCGACAGCACACTGCCTTGGTAGAAGTGCGCCTATTATTGGTGTTGATAGTGGCATGTTGTCTCTACACTCTTAATGAGCTTTGCCTCCTAAACTATTAAAGCGCTCATTACCAGCAATCTTCATTAGTGTCAGTCATTGACTGATACAGTCTCACACACACACACACACACTTTTCAAACACTGAAACTGCACACATACACAGACACACTCACACATCCTGGCAAGTTTGTCCAGCTATATGTATGAAGATTCTCATTCTCATACACATGTTGGGCTATGTCAAACAGCAAATATATATCTAAAGAACAATTTCAATGGCCCTACATTATCCTTTTTTGAAGCCTATAGCACTATTTGCCGGTCACAAATCTCTCAACTTTCAGCGAATAAATATTTTTATTAAACACCATTTCATATCTTTCCCATGCGACCCTGCCACCAACAGCAGCCAATTAGCTTCTCATTAGCCCCAGAGCCTCTGAGTGTCTGGCCCTGTCTTGCACTTGGCTGCCTCACATAGGCCCCATCCAGGGGCAGCGGGTGAGCAAGAGCTGCAGAGAGAGGGGGGCTCTGCTTGGGGCAAGGGAGGGTAGAGGTGGTGGGTGGAGGTAAGAGTAGGTGGCTGAGTGGCATGGGAATTTTGAGGGGATTATCCACAGCTTGAGAAGCTCAGGGAGGTGCCGAGCGCACGGGGTAGGGTGGGGGCAGAGACTTGTAGCAGTAGTGGTTGATGAGGTAGTCTGTGTGTGTGTGTGTGTGTCTGTGAAAGTGTGTGTGCATGAGTGAGTGTGTGTGTGTTTATGTGTGTGCACTAGTGTGTGTGTGTGTGTGTGTGTGTGTGTGTGGATAGGGGTTGGGGCTCGTCCCCTTGGCTTTGCTTGGCTCTCAGATTAGGCCTGTCAGCTTGGATAGGATCAGTAGTAGCCAGCTGGCCTGTGAGAGGCCGGCACATGCACCCCTGCTGGCCCTCCCTGGCCCAGGGGACTGTATCCTACCTGCCCTGGCATAGTGCCTGGCCATCACTCAACACCTCAGCCTGCCACACTGGAGCGCTCGCCCAGAAAAGCCCTAAGCCGCCGCTAACACCTCTCTCTCTCACAGGTGCCTAGCGCACTCTCATGACCCACAGTTAGTCAGAGGGGACTGGGTGTTGCCATACACACTGACACAGTTATTAAATCTTTATCCTTCCAGTACATAAACAATGAAGAGATTGGTGAAGCGCTTCACTCACTTGGTCACCGTGGAAATCTTCACTCCAAACACGCCCATCTCCCTGCATGAAGGCATCCTCTTCAGGCTGAACTCACGGCTGGTGAACTTCATTGAAAGTTTCACCTCAATCTAAAAGCAGCACATAGGACATGAGTGAGAGTGGGTGCTTAGGAGAAGCACAGAATGTAAAGTAATTACTGAGAACTGTAAAAACATTGTGGAAACTTCATGATGAGGTTAATTTAAACATGCCTAAGGTTTATAGTGCACTGGAATATTTGTTAATATTAACTATCAACAATTGTTAACTGTAATTGCTAATTAAATTACTTGAATAATTATTATTAAATAATTATTATTAGATATTTGTATTATTCTTATTAAATACTTTGATTAAATATTTTTTTCACATAGTTCTGTCTCTGCTTCTGTCTGTCTGTCTGTCTGTCTGTCTGTGTGTGTGTGTGTGTGTGTGTGTGTGTGTGTGTGTACACTGTGTACTCACCCCATTCATAGGTATGACAGTCCTCTGCCAGTCTTTGCCCTGCAGAGTCTGAGGGTCCAACTAAGAGGAGCAGAAAGAGAGTAGGCGTCACTCACACGCACACTAACTTATCACAATGGCAGCCACGTCAGAGAATTGTGTACTAGCTGTGGTACTAGCTGTCTATGTTTCTCTTTAACAATTGTTAAAGGGAAACATCGTTTTGAACATCAGTTTTAAACTTAATGATGGTAAATTAAATGCAAAATGTGTGGTTCTCTGTTTTGTTAATTAATTTCCTCAATTTTCAACACAGCTTTTGGAAACACAGTCCCACACTAATTCAGGGTTTCTCTTCTCTTCTCAAAGTAAGTGGTTTGACTACTCTCTGAGTAAATTTATTATTTATTAGTAAGATGGCAGTTCACATGCTGAATTTTGATGTTTATGGATTTAGTTTCTATCATTGCATAAACATTCTGTATTTTTTTTATATATTTTAGGTAATCCACAAACCAACTACACAGCTACTTCCCATGACTTAAGTACTTAATACAATCCTGGCTGTTATGCACAAAATGACATCATGTGTGTTTTGAGTTTCATCATCCTTATGCAACTTCAATTCAGTAGTCCCCAAACTCTAATCCCATCAGGTGCTATACGTAATTTGACATTTTATGTAATCCAAAGAGCGACCCGCTGGTCCGGGTCCACAACAAACAAGAGTCCACTCTGAGATTGGACCATCTGGAGCGAGAGAGTTCATCATGTTCCTCTCCTCCTTCTCATCCTCCTCCTGGCCCTAAGCTCCATATGGTCGCGTGCGAAGCTGGATCGTGTTCGACCCTAACTAATCTCATCATCTCTATCACAGCGTCCTGTCCACTCTCGTCAGGAGTGAAAAGTAGAACGGGAACAACACACACACACTTTCACAC
>JAGFZM010000269.1:175832-186404 GCA_017657215.1 Limnothrissa miodon | reverse complement strand
GGAAGCCCATTTGCATTTTAATTAAGTAGCTTGTGTCCAGGCCCTCCCTCCCATCTGTGCTGCCCCCACGGCCCCACGGGGCACAGAGAGTCTAACCCCTTACCTCCGCCCCGCCACACACCTCCACCAATCAGAGCACGGCCGCAAACCAAAACCTGGCTGCCGTCAACGCTCACGCACCTGTTTCACTCATATGTGTGCACACAAATGCATGCCAAACGTGCAGATGCACACACATGACATACACAGACACACACATACACCAACACACACAAGCAGAGGCATACTGTACATACAAACAGACTCGCTCACTTACACTCACACACACAAACACACACTCTCACACACACACACACACACATAGAGTCCCCAGGCATGTTTTACCAAAGAAAATGCAATAATGAGGCAAGCAGCAGTGCTATTGATTCCCACTGGCTGCTTTCATGTGGGCCCGTATCAATATTTGATGATCAGCTTTGCTTCAGCTAGACGGGACACCAGGGGGTGAGCATGCCACTGCTGGGGTGTGTGTGTGTGTGTGTGTGTGTGTGTGTGTGGAGGGGGGGGGGGGAGTGTGTGTGATAATGATTACAGCTTCTCTCTCTTTCCTTCTCGCTTTCCTTGTGCTCCCCCCATTCCACTTTCTAAGCCACAGAGGTAGAGAGGGAAAGAGAGAGGGAAAGAGAGAGGGGGTGGGAGATGGCTAACCCCCAGCCCCACCCCCAGCTAATGCATAATTGATGGCAGCATCAGCATCGGACCGAAGGTGCCTCATTATGCCGCATTACACGCAAGCATCGCCCGGTGTCAATCAAATGACAAACAATACCATTCTCCACCCCCCACAAACACCCCCCATAAACCAGCCCGTGCCATGGGGGACACTGACTAGAGGAATGGGGACAAACTGGCAGCAACAGTACGAGTAAACACACACACACACACACACACACACGCAGGCCAGACGCAGCAGGAGGTTGCACACACTACATTGTACACGGCTGATTTTAAATTCGACTGTCTCGGACGAGGAGCTCTCTTAAGACCTGCTGGTCCCCAGACAGACACTGTGGCAGGTCTATGAGGCCACTCCCGTCTCCATAATGAGGTTCAAATGAGGACGTGGTGCAGAACGTCCGGGACTGGAGGGACGATTATGACATTGTGGCATTGTGGCACTGGCTATTACCACACTAATCAAGCCTTCAAAACGGTCCTTTAATGGACTCCTTCCTATACTAGCTACCAAACTACCACACAAACGTGCCAAATCTGACCTGCAGAATTCTGATATTCAAGCTAATAATTTACTTTGATGAATATTCAAGATGACACACACAGACACAACCAGTGCTTAGCATTGGTGTAGATGTCACTCTGGTGGTGTAGGTGTCACTCTAATTATTCATAGTGTGTGTGTGTGTGTGTGTTTGCAAGTGGGTGAGTGTATGCTCATGTGTGTGTATGTATGTATGTATGTCTGTGTGAACATCTGGCAAAGTTAGCAACCACAACCATTTAGCCTAAGAGCTAAAGGATTTATTTTAGTCTAGGGAGACGGCTAGCACACATCTTTCCAGGCCTCACTAACACTTTACTGAAGCCAACCCAAGGAAACACACACACACTCACACACACACCCACGTGTACGTACCTCTCCCTTCTTGACGGTCATGGACTGGCGTCGAGGGGTGGTCTTCTCATTGATGCTGGAGAGGAAGTTCTGGGAGATGCGGAGAGCGTCCTGAAGAAGGGGGTGGTCTGGGTGGCTCGACGGAGTGTGTTTCAAAAGGTCCTGAAACACACACACACACGAAAATGTGAATGGGCAATGTGCGGTATATAAAAGATCACTTCAGAAGCATCACACAGAAACTATGAATCAGCCTGACTTACATGCAGTACTAAGGTGCTCCTGGTGACACGGTCCACTGGCTTATACAGGAGAGCTAGAAAGCACAAGGAGGGGAGTTAGCATACAGTAACAGTTCCCACACTCCGATAATGCTCAAGTGGATTTACAGACTTCTTTGCCAAAATTATAGAGTGATTTAAAGAGCAATGCAGTGGTGTATGAATGGGCAGCTTACTTTCCAGAGAGTACTTTGTGGTCTGGTCCTTGCACTCCTTGGAACCTCGAACTTTCAAGTTCTAAGCAGAGAGGAGAACACGAGAGAGGAGAGGCGGGAGAGGAAAGCAAGATGAGCCGACGGAAAGGTCTTAGAAGCACAGTAAACTCAAAAAAAAAAAGAGTGGTTTTCGGGATGCCAACCCAGCCAAACTCTGATCCCTCTAGCTCATGCATTTGAAACGGAACTCCCTCCTCAGAAATCCTCCACAAGCCCCTTTAGGGGAGGCTTTTATCAGATCAAACATATTTAGGCAACTTCAAAGGAGTGGAAGGGATTCTTTGCTTGGGGATGTGAATGCTCCAATAAGGACATTTTGGCAATGTAGTGCCCTCGCTCGCCCCCCACATCAAAAATATCCAACGGAGCCACTCAGACTTACACAAGCATTCAAACATCTAGGTTTCAGTGGCACACTGAATCTACCTACCTACTAGATCAGGTATAGAAAACAACAGTACTCTCTCTGTAAACAGGTGTCATTACCTGTCACAACCTGTCATTAATGCATTTCAGAGAAAAAAATCAGTTGCATTCAGATGTAGATTTTTTTTCCGGTGTTTAAAAACAGCAGTCAAAAATTGAAGAGAAATCTTTTGTGCACTGCATAGTTAAAATACCTACCTAGTCTATTTCTATAAGTCTTTAATTCCTACTGTTAGTCCTTCTTGCTGGTTAAAGCTTGTCATTTTCTGCTAGGTTTTGGGAGCTAGCTGCTTAGGTTTGCAGTGTTCTGTGTCAATGGCAAATTAGAGAAGAGCCCTGCCAAAAATACTTAATAATTCAAGCAAAATGCTGGAGAACAGCAAGAGATGTGTATACAATTTCTGGTCAATCATTTTAGATCACAAACAAAAAAACACCACACAGGGTCTAATTAATTTCCTGACGGCAATTTTACGATTGGGCTTCCTCGGGCCTTATGGCTAATGAGGCGTCTAACGTTCCGTGAACTCGCAACCTCCCACGCTGCCAATCCGGGGAAGGGCCCGATTTTTCACGGAGGGGAAGAGAATCACAGCAGCGCAAGCCTTCCTCTAGGCGTGCTTTTATTTCATAAAGAGTTTGCGCTCAAGCCCCATTGCTCTCTATGAGAGGGAACGGTGGCCCCTTCCACCTCGGATAACAGAGAGCATTTCCAGCAATGGCCATGGAGCCTTCAGGGGCAACAGAGAGAGAGAGAGAGAGAGAGAGAGAGAGAGAAAGAGAACGCGCAAGAGAGAGAGAAAGACAGAAAGAGAGAGAGAGACAACACAGCTGTCTGAACGGATGCATTAATTTGTAATGTCGCATCCCAATGTAGGTAAGATGGGCTGTTTGCATTTGGAGAACTCTTTGGCAGCAGCTTAAAGCTAAAAAAGCCTCCCAGCCCTTTACATAAATTCACAACAAAAAGATATTTTTAGATGGCTGCTCTTGCCTGGGAGTTGTGTTTGCTTGAAGAGCGGAACAAACACTAAATGCTCTCTGCCCGAGAGCAGAAAAGGAAACAGCGAGAGGGAGTCAGAGATAGAGAGAAAGAAAGAGAGAGAAGGGGAGAAAAAGAGACAAAGAGAGATTGAGAGAGAGAGAGACAAAGAAAGCGAGAGAGAGAGAGAGAGAGAGAGAGAGAGAGAGAGAGAGAGAGAGAATAGTGCAAGTAGCAACTGGACCTGAGCTGCAACTTTGTGTTGCTATGTTGCTTCCCCTAAGTGAAAGTGATCTGCAGAATGGTCCAGATGGCACCATTTTGATTTTCCTAATAGCCTCAGCTGTAGCAAAAACGTTTGTCTGCCCATTCCCTTTATTCTGTTCCAGACGATCCCTTGAGCACTCATTTTCACTAACCCTTTCTCCTCCACATCATCTCTGCCTGAAATGCACACACACACACACACACACACACACAATCTAAAAATACCATCGCTACATTGCCCCCTCATCTCTAAGCTAGTGAATCACCCCTCTCAGCTCGGCATAGGAACACAGGACCGGAGGCTGCATCTGACAGTGCAGACACACACACACACACACTCATGTACACATACACATACACGCACACACACACACACACACACACACACACACACACACACAGAGCACCCCCTAGTGAGAAAAGCAAGAGATTTAACAAATGTGTCTGAGAACACTTTAAATCCCTGTGTCATTTATTTATTGACTTGATTTGTCTAATGGAGGACAGTTAGAACAGGCTGTGATGGACGGGCAGCTGTTACCTCCGAGATCTCCGCAAACTGCGTGTTGGCCTGACAACACTTCTCCGCTGTCTCCACGGCAACCTCGTAGTTATCAATGAAGGCCCTGTAAACGCCGAGCTGGCTAGCCTGCAGAGGGGAAAGAAAGAAAGAGAGGAGGATGAAAATGCGGGCAAAGGAAATGAAAGAACAGAAGAGAGAAGAAGGCCGGGCAAAGAAGAGAGAGAGAGGGAGAGAGAGAGAGGCTGTTAGTGTTTTTCTTGAATATAAAATGCATGTGAAGCAGGCGTCCACGTCCACTTGGAACAGACTGAGCAGTTTGATCTGGTCTGGGCCACTGCTGTAATAACTGGAACATGAATAATCACAGATGAGCTCCCACGCACCATCCCCATCGTACTCCCACACACACACACACACACACACACACACACAGCACGGTCAGTAACTAGAAATATGCACTTGCAGATTTGTGCATTAGATGTGCCTTTCCCATGTGAAGATGGATGGGCAGTTGTGTGAAAGTGACAAACCCATGCAGACAGACATCGTTATAGTGGCACTGCTGTTGCGACTGGCCAGGCAAAGGCTCACGCCGGTTGCCATGGAAGTGCGGGACAACGAAGCACCGGGGTTGGACAATTAATGTGTGTGACTGGCACAGGGCAATCACATTTGGGAAAACTAATTCAGCTGTCCAGTCTGCCGGCCACGCAATACATCTCTCCCGAGCCCAGCAGCCGGCCCAATCAATTCCCTCTAAACACACATGCCGCAAGAAAGACGATAAATAGATGTGTGTGCCTACAAGGTGTGAGAATGTGAGAGTGTGTGACGTGTGTGTGTTTGTGGCTATGTGGTGTATGTGTTGTGTGTGCAGACTAGGTGTGTGTGTGTGTGTCTGTGTGAGTGAAACGTTACAAGGATAGAATGGGGGTAGGAATCCAGACCTCCGGAGAGAGTTCAAACAAAGAGAAGGCAAAAACAGTAAAAATGATTTATGACATATGGCAGCGCCTGCCCCACTGCACCCATATCTTACTGCTCTACAGCTTCATGGCATAAAGTCTTTGGAGAAAAGCCATTAAAAAAATGGACTCCTTTGTTCGAATTATAACACCTGAGGCGTGGGCCAAGAGAGAGAGCAAAAGGGCAAAAGCATTTCATTGTACCAAAGTCTAGCAACTGTCTAAACAACTGTATTTCTAATTTTTCCTTAACAGCTGTGCTAAATGGGCAGTAAAATGATTAGGTATCCTGCAGTATGGCTAAACACACACTAGCTGATTATCAGCATGGAACAGCATGCAGTCTCCTTTCACTCGTTTTTATTCATCCCCTCTCTCTCTCATTCTTTCCCTTCTTCTATTAGGCCGAGACATCTCTGCCTCACGACAACCCCAACTGAACCTTACCCTCTGAACAACCCCTCTTATCTTCCCTCCCTCTCTCCCTCTTCTCTCCTTCCCTCCCGCAATCCCTCACACCTTTCTCCTGTCACCTACAGTAGCTTCGCCTGCAACCTCACTGAGAATGCGCATGCTTAAGGCTACTGCGCCCCACACACACACAAGCAGGTTGAGAGGTGATTCCCCCTAATACAAAACACCCCCCACCCCCTCCCCCATTTTCCCCCCCATGAAGCCACTTCATTTGCATCCGTCCGGCATGTTATGCTACGGCTGCTGCCTTGGGTCAAAATCAATCTGCGGCGCGCTCGCCGCGAAGGCACTGTGACAATCTCATTAGGGGCCGAGGAGACGAGAGAGAGGGAAGATGCACACGGGCTAATGTTGCCGGGGACTATGGCAGTAAACAGAGATGCTGAGGCGCATCTAGTGACTGACATTTTAAGCTCAGATTGGAGTCTCAGAATCAGAGAGTGTGAGAGAGAGAGAGAGGG
The DNA here is from genome assembly GCA_017657215.1 of Limnothrissa miodon. Taxonomy (NCBI): domain Eukaryota; kingdom Metazoa; phylum Chordata; class Actinopteri; order Clupeiformes; family Clupeidae; genus Limnothrissa; species Limnothrissa miodon. Next base: position 180,177 of record JAGFZM010000269.1, on the reverse strand, counting down.
GGGGGGGATAAAAATACAAACTAGAAGGAATGTAAGAGGAGAGAAAGAGCGAGCGAGTGAGTAGTGAGCAAGAAAAGCAGAAGAGGGAAATGGCTGGGACAAACATGAACATCTGATCCTAGATCAGCCCTCTGAGCCGTCGGCTATTCTCTTCAGCTGCCTTGATGTGATTGCTTCTGAAAGGAGGCGAGAGGCCAGGGAGACAAGAGTGTGAGGGAGTGGACGGAGGTGGGTGTGTTGGGGAGGGTTTGACATGAGAATGGGAGAGGAGAGAGAGTGAAAGAGAGAGTCTGAGAGAGAGAGAGAGAGAGACAGAGAGAGAGAGAGAGAGAGAGAGAGTGAGAGAGAGAGTAAGAGAGTGGGAGCTGGACTTTTTCTTCAATCTGTCACATGGGAGCGATGCCAAGTGGAGAAAAAACACCTGTCACCAATCTGACCTCAGACAAGCCATTTGGAGCCAGAGGACATTGAGGATGGACAGAAATGTAGGTCAGCTCCATCAGACCGCTGCAAAACCTCCACACTACACTGACATATGCTCTGTGCATCCACTACTTCAATGCAAACACTCTAGACTACCTAAAGAAGATGAATTCATTCATGTTTTAGGGAAGAGCATGCCACTCTGCACTTCATTCCCTAATGGCTAAATTACAACAAAAACAATTAAACTAAAAGTGAAGATAATATATAAAACTATGGGGAAATAGTCTGTCTTAAAAGCCTTTCTGAAAGAAATGTAAAGAGAAATCTAATCTTTCTGAAGTGTCAGACCATTCACCCTCCATCAAACTCCTCTCCACCAGTCATTATAAAAGAACCATCTGGTGAGTCCTGTGCAAACGTTTAGCAATTAAAACGATTAGCCAGCTCCCCATCACAGTCCAACAGCATCTTCTCTCTCCTTGCAGGCTAACACACACACGCGCGCTACTAGGGAAAAGTGCTACTGGAGGAGGGGGTTTTGAGATGGAGATGTGGTCCTGGTCCATGTACAGGGCTGACGCTTGGCGTGGGACTCCTGCACCCACTCAGGAAAGCTTTCAGAGGCTGTCACTGAGGCGGCAGCTGCTCCTCATTTCCCTGTGGTTTGATCAACACCGCCACAAGTCAACACTTTACATGCATGGCAAAAAAACAGGATCTCTCTCTCTCTCTCATATCTGTGAATGGATGTCATGTTGGGGAGTCTGCCAACATGCCGACTCGTAGTCACACACACACCCAACTGAAAGTTATTACTGTCTGTCTAGTCCCAGAGAGGCTGCGGCAGTGATGGAGGGCTTGAGACGAGAGAGAAAACGAGAGCAGGCAATGACAGAGAGCAAGATGGAGAGAGATGGGGAGAGGGAGAGGAAAGGAAGAGCTGGGAAAAAAAGAGCAGGGGTCAGTGAGAGACAAAGGGTGGGGAGAGGTGGGGGTGGTAGAATGGACAGATTGAGCGGAGAGAGAAAGAGAGAGGGAGAGAAATGGCCTGCAGTAAGACCGAGTGCCTGGCTGGCTGGAAAACGGATGCATCTTCTGAGAAAGTGAGGCTTCACTCCACTGTTGCCACAGTTCATTAGGGACAAGACAAAGGAGAGAGGAAATGATACAGATGGGGGAAGAGAGGGAGGAGAGAGAGACAGAGAGACAGAGAGAGAGAGAGGAAGAGAGAGAGAGAGAGAGAGAGAGAGAGTGAGAGAGGGAGGAAGGGATTGAGAGATAAATAAATAAATGGAGAAAATGACTCCCACACGCGCCGCCCTCCCACAGTTGAAGGGAAGAATTCAATGGCCCTTCAGCGGCCACAGGGGAGAGGAGAGAGATGGAGAGAAGGAGGAAATAAGAGAACGGGGGGAGTAAAACAGAGAACGAAAATGAAAGAGAAAGAGAAGCTGTGTAAAGTTAATGACTGTGAGATGGAGTGGGATAAGACCCTCAGCAGCCACACACGGCACTATTAATAGAGACACAAAGCACACAATGTAGCATGTGTGTGTGTGCCGTGCGTGTGTGAGAATTGGCGAGTGGTGTCACGAGGCCGCCTGCTCTTAACTCACACGCGCATGTACACACACACACGCACACAGCTCCCAGTGTTCACGGCTGTAGTGTGGCATTGGGGGGGCAAATAAGTTGTTCATTATGCTGTAATTGGCCCACTGTTCGGCGGAGAGAGATGGGGATCCGGAGAGCCGCATGAATGGGACAGCGAAAGGGGAAGGCGAGGAACGGGGACGACGCTAGCGGAGCAACAAACGAACAAACATTCGCTGTGGCTTTGGGACACATTTGTAAAGCGCCAGTGGAAACGCAGCGTCATGGATTTTTCATCTTCTCCCTGTGTGTGTGTATGTTTTGAATGGACAAGGAAAGAACACTTTAAAAGCATTGGTCTGACACCTGAAAAGCAGTGCATTCAAAGCAAAAGTGGCTTGTAGAAAGAATATCTATACATATGTTTGTCTATATAATAACTCAGTGTACTGTATGCATCCCCCAGTGACAGATGAACTGAACTGCTATGTGTGCCAAATCATTGTCTGTTTCATATGTGTTTCTATTTGCGTGCTGTGGACATGAAGCGTCCTTTTAGTCCACCTGTCCGTTACACACTCCGGCCCACACTCACTTGCTTCTGGAAGAGGTCGCCCACGCGCTGGTGGTGGCTCCACTGTTGCACTCTGGGTAGAAGGCCGTCGTAGAACTCCTTGTGGATCTCGTAAAGCTCAGGCACTTTGAAGAAGATGGTCTCGATCTGGGGGATGGTGAGGACAGGCTGGGAGGTGGTGGCAGCGGCCTTCAGAGGCTTCATTGGCTGCAGGAAGGAGAGAGAGAAAAACAACAACACAAAGGATTTAGATGCAGCTCTTATCAAGGCCCGCATGAGAGCCTCACTTCAACCACCACTACTGTGTATCCTCCATCTAAGGTGATGGGAGGAAAGAAAGAATAAAAGAAAGAAAGAAAAAAAAGAAAAAAGAAAGAAAGATAGAAAAAAAAGAAAGGAAAAAGACATGCAGGCTACGTAAATGGACAACGATTTTTCGATGTGTATGTTCTGCATATACTGTGTGTGTGTGTGTGTGTGTGTGTGTGTGTGTGTCGGTTCATATGTGTATATATGAGAGCAGACGGTGGGTAGCAGGCATGAGGTGCAGTTGAAACATGACATCATGGCACCATGGGAAAAAGCTGAGATGCAGCGTTCGCTCCCATCACTGGCGCACATGAAATATTCATGAAGCTTTAAGCAGATAGTTTGGGGGATTCACAGAGCTTCTCTCAGCGCTACTCAGGGAGTATTACATCACACACACACACACACACACACACACACACACAGAAGTACAAGATGAGAAATCAGCAGGAGCAATGTCATATCACTCAGACAGATGGGCAGAGTTTGAGATGGATTTTCTCTCTCTTTCTCTTTCACTCACTCTCTTCCACACACACACACACACACACACTCATGCTGAGAGCAGACACACTCCTACTAGGCTTGACTTCTCCTCTGCTCTGGTCGTATGTTATGACAGAAGCAGGGTGGAGCATGTGAGGTCGTGGCCTTATGATCCAACCAGCACAGCAAACATGAAGAATTAAGGTCATATGGGCACACACATACACCCCTCTAACACATATGGAGCCCTTGAGCAACACACACACACACACACACACACACACACACACACACACATACATACATACATACCAACACAAACACACACACACACACACACACAAACAAACTCACCAGCAAAAGGGCCTCCAAATGGCTCAGGAAAGTCTCCTCACTGGCCATGATTCCGGACAGGACCCACTTCCTCATCTCCAGGCCTTTCTCCAGGTCCAGCTCCGTCTGCAGGGGGAGGAGGCACACCAGGTCATGATCCCAATGTCAAACACTCCTCTTACAGTTAATCAGGGATTCATCTGGATTATATTTGGATTTAAAATTATGACAGCTCGATGGTAATCGTCATCAGTCACTGACAGATTAATGATACTGTATTTGATGGAGGGTGATATTTGTCTGATACTTCAAAAAGGCTCGGTATGAAGATAGGTTGCTCATCGGGCCTCTTTGTGTTAAGAGCTTTGAGACACGCCTTTGGTAAAAATGCGCTATATAAATAAAATTGAATTGAATAGTATTGGCCTTTTTCACAGCCGCCGTTATTTTGAAAAAATGTGAGGTTAAGCACAGGTGGTATGGATGACAACCAATCAGATTCGGATTCAACATGGCAGACATTAATAACACCTGTGCTTACCCTGACACTTCCAGGAAAATGGCTGCTGTGAAAAAATGTGTGTGTGTGTGTGTGTGTGTGTGTGTGTGTGTGTGTGTGTGTGT
>JAGFZM010000269.1:161658-175822 GCA_017657215.1 Limnothrissa miodon | reverse complement strand
GTGTGTGTGTGTGTGTGTGTGTGTGTGTGTGTGTGTGTGTGTGTGTGAAGGGCGAGGTTTTACTCAGAATTGTTTTGTGTTTTACTTTATGTGGAAAAGTCGTGAGAAAAAAAAAAATACAGGAGATGGGGAGGAAAGAAGAAGATCTAAGAGAGAGAGAGAGAGAGAGAGAGAGAGAGAGAGAGCATGTGCAGGGCTGTGTGTGGGAGTGTGCGCGCAGGTGTGCATATCTGTGGCTATAGGTATAAAGAAGGAAGGGAGAAAAGCGAGAGAGTGAAAAAAAAAGAGAGAGAGAGAGAGAGAGAGAGCAGTTCTCAAATGTCTGTTTCCATGGTCACAGTACAGGTAGAGAGAAGTGAGAAGAGCAGATGTCTGTGGAAATCTCAAGAGATGACTCAGGTCAGGACTACAGGCTGAATGGAGGACTCTCTCTCTCTCTCTCTCTCTCTCTCTCTCTCTCTCTCTCTTTAACACACACAGAGAGAGACACACACAGTCTCACAGTCTCACAAACATACACACACAAACACACACATATACATGTATGCGCGTGCGCCTACACACAGAGACTTTTTATCTCTCATCTCTCACACACACAGCCAAAAGTCATGTTGTTGAGTACATGTTTAAAGCAGCTCATTTAAACGCTGGCCCCCAGAGCTCAAACGTTTGCACTGCCAGTTGGGAGTTTCAGTGGCGCTACAGAGATGCTTGTTAGAATGGCAACACCAGGCATCTCTCAGCCTCGCCTGCCTTTGGTGGGTCCTGCCAGCATGTCTCTAGCAAGGCTGGATTTCAAAAATGCCAATGTAAGCACTGTACTGTACTTAGTGGACCAATTCCTCCAACTGTGTTTGGGGGTGTACAATATGGCCTCTATGAGGAGAAGAAGCTGTTGGTGTGTGTGTGTGTGTGTGTGTATAAGCTCAGACACACCTCACTAAGGAGGTAGGGTGACAGAATCTTAATCACAGGAAAGAAAGGGTGTGTGTGTGTGTGTGTGTGTGTGTGACGACGGAGAAAGTGAGTTCTTTTTTCTTTCTTATTCATGAGCTTTGAGCCACCCAGACATCCCTCCTGGGGAGGAAACGGGAGGAGGGGGATCTCCTCTCCAGACAATCATCTTTTATTCAGCATTTATTAATGACACACACTCACACCTCTTACACAAAGCCCACTGGCCAACCTGCACGGATATGGCACCTATGCCAGTTGACAGGTCAAAGCAAGGCTCACACACACACACACACACACACACACACACACACACACACATGTACATACATGGAGGCAGACAGACTGACAGAAAGACAGACACATACACACACAAAGGCCATCAGGGTGAGCTGTCACGGTAGAGAGACAGTGCTTGTTTGATCACCTACTGTATAATACCAGAGCACTGCTGACAGAGTAACACACACACACACACACACACATACACACATACACACACACACACACACACACACACCTGCGAGAACAATAGGATCAATGAGGTGTATCTGAGCTAAGCCATCAAGGCCCCGGTCTCTTTTCAGCAAGAGGCTCTGGCAGTGTGTCTGAACATCTGCTCTGGGCTCAGCCAGCCGAGATTCCAATGAGCCAGCATCATGTGACCAATGAGCCAGCGTCATGTGAACAATGAGCCATCGTCATGTGACACATCTCCAAAAGCTGGAACGGCCACTACCAGGGTGCCAGCGTCTCTCTTTTTTTTTTTTTACATTGCTTTTTCGCCCGAGGTCTCACTTCTGGTGGATGCCAATGGCACTGAGGCGCAGTTTAAACAAGACTGCAGAGAAACCAAGGAGAGAGGAAGAGGCAGCCAGCGAGAGAGACAGGAATCGAAGAAGAGGTTTTTTTTTTCTCCTTCTTTTCCTAAATGCACTACAACCTGCTCCTGAGGTCTACGTGGGTGACGATTTTCCTCGCCTGTGCGAGTTCCTGTTGCCTTTCATTTCTCATCTCGCATCACCGCGAGGGTCTCTGTGGGAGTTCGCCGCATGGAAATCGGCCCTTCCCACACGCAAAAAACACTCCGACATTTCACACTAGGAGCCAGAGAGGGAGAAAGACAGAGAGAGAGATAGAGGGAGAATGAGAGACAGACAGACAGGGAGTGAGTGAGAAGATGGAAAGCGAGGGAGAGAGAGAAGGAGAGAGAGAAAAAGAAGGAAAAAAAGAGAGAGAAGGAGAAAGAATGAGATATAGAGAAAGAGAGGGGAGAGAGAGAGGAGAGAAAGAGATGAAGAGAGATGCAGAGAGACAGGGAGGGAAAGGATTAAATTTACATTGACAGTGTTATCCAGCGAGGCTCAAATGGCTCGCTACCAATTTAAAGTGTTGACATGTGCCAAAATGAATCCTAAGAAACGTTTATCCCAACCTTAACTCCACGGAGGAGGAAAACAAACTCAACATCGGCGGCAGAGAGAGTGAGGGAGCGACTTAGTGACTGGGTTTGAAATATGAGCTGGACTGAGGAAGGCTTTCCAACCTTTCCCATGCACACTGTATAATAACAGTAATTGCTGGTTGAAAGATTCATTTCAATGCTGCTTTTTTTCCTCTCCTCCTCTGGGATGTAGAGATTTGAGGAGACTCTGGGTTGTTATTGGGGTGAGGTGTGTGTGTGGTGTGGGGGTAACTGATACATTGCTCAGCGGTATGACAGAAAATTACAGGGAGAAAGGAGATTTATGCTTCCTCCATGACATCACAATGCTGCGTCTGCTGCAACCAATCAAAGCAGTCGAGCTGTGTGACTCATCCCAGACACTGTTATGGTTACAGAATTGTCTGTCCGTTCTGGAAGGACAAAGCAAGGAGAGCCTGCAGCAGCCACGGCCTGAAAAATGATAAACAACAAAAGGACTGCTGATCAATCAACACTGAGCGCAGTTTCAACAAAAGCCCCTCATTGATTTTCTTTAGTAAATACTGCAGGTGCAGTATTTGAACTAGGGCACAGAAGAATAATGAGATATTACCCGTCAAGACGCCTTCATTTGCTGCAAAGTGTTTTGTCCAGTGTCTGTATATATATAAACGTGCCAGCAACACAAATAAACAGAATTTCAAGAATGCCCTGAGACATCTGTGTGCTGGTTTGTGTTTGGGAGAGCTAAGAAAAGTGTTGATAGGGATCTAACCTGCAAGGTCAGAGGTCGCTCATAAAACTCGTTCCTGCCCGAGGCCTCAAAAGTTTATTGGCTGAGGGCCAACATCAATCAGTTCAACAGCATCTCTCCTGCCAAGTCTTAAGTAACCTGAGTGTGTGTATGGTATGTGTGTGTGTGTGTGTGTGTAGAGGGGGATGGGCCCAAGGACTCGTTCAATTTAGCCATTGCTCACACTACTCCATCATCCCTCCATCCACGCCTGTCTTTTGTTTCACCTCTAACATAAACAGAGAGATAAAATACGCACAAAGAGAAAGTTCCCACTGAAAAAAAAAAATAATCGCGAGGATTCTCACATTGACATGCAAATAACGTCGGGGAAACAATTAGCCGCGGGGAAACGAGATTCCATCGCGCTCCTGAACGGAGCCAGTGGAGCGTCGAGTGGAAGGAGGAGTGAATATCCGATGTTATAATTCTATACCTGGAGGGCTCCCCTCGCCATGGCAACCTTTGATGGCAGCAGGTGATGAGGCTGAGGAACACTGAGGGTTCCCACAGGGACACTAGAGACTGGGGAGGCCGTAAACCAGTGGGTAGGAAGGGGTGGTAGAGAGAGAGAGAGAGAGAGAGAGAGAGAGAGGGAGAGAGAGAGAGGGAGAGAGAGAGAGGGAGAGGGAGAGAGAGAGAGAGAGGGAGAGAGAGAGCGAGAAACAAAGAGACAGACAGAGAAGGATAAAGCCTTTTTCTTAAAGAAATAAACCACTGACTAATAAAGGAGGCAGTCAGGAACTAAGTATAAGAGAGAGAGAGAGAGAGAGAGAGAGAGAGAGAGAGAGAGGGAGAGAGAGAGAAAAAGAAAGAGGGAAAGAGAGAAGTGGCCACCTGGACTCTTGACCTCATAAAAGCCATGAAAGGTTGTGGCTATGGGCTGGGGTAAGTTTGATGCAGACATGTGACCGCAACTCCAAGGCATCAAAGCCTCATATTCACAACACATGCACTGGTGCAGGCCATGAGTAACACACTCACTGCACGCATGCATGACAGAACTAACACGACCTTGTTAAGGCAAAAACTCATTCACTCATTCATGTTTATTACCAACAGTCTATTACTGAAAAACACACAATTCTGCTAAATATACAATTTCTAACTAGAGCCCTTCCACAAGGACTACATTACCCATAGCTACCCCACAGCACAGCTGTCATTTTGTGGAAGTCTACCAGTCTGTGTTGCACTATGCGATTGCGGGGGGACCCGGACTTACAGACTTGGCCGACTCCAGTGAGCCCGATGAGAGTGTGTCTCGGCTGCTGCGGCTCTTGGAGCTGAGGTGCGGCGAGGACGAGGGCGAGTCGTCGATGTACGGCATCATGTCGTGGTGCCGCCGCTGCTCCTCCGCGCGGTCCGCGTCATAGCCGTAGGTGGGCGGAGTCCCCGTGAACGGACCATCTGGAGATAAAGAAACATAAGCAATGATAAGCGATAATCGATGATCGTGATCATCCAAAGAGTTTTTGTTTGGATTGAGGAAACGCACATTTCTGCCACGCACTAGAGTCGATTGCATCTCAGATTTAGCAATTAGCAGCACACTGCCAGCGTATTGTGCTGTTACGCCGGTATAGTAACATAGTTATGGCCTTTGTGTAGCATGGACCCAGAGTCAATCTGAGAGAGGGAGGATGAGCACAGCTAACAGGAGACTTGGAGAGAAACACTGAGAACAAAAGACTTCCCCATGAGTACACAGATGAGCACTCTAGCAATGAACATACAGATCCACAAACACACACACACACACACACACACACACATGCATGCAGTGTCTGGAACAAGAATTTCAGAGCATTTCTATGCCAACCAAAATGTTCAACTTCATCTTCTGGTGACCCCCTGGAGTGCTCCCTGTGGAGTCTATGATAAATGGGTCAGAACAATCATTCTCTCCCCAGCTCCTTTTTCCGCTAGTGTACACAATCACACACACACACACACACAGGCACAAACATAAACACACTCACAAACTGGCACACACAGGCCCAAACACACACACACACACACACACACACAGAGACTGGCACACATATGCAGACGCCACTGGTTCAATCACACAGTCATCTGTCTATTCTGATCCTGTTTAACTGGAAGGTTTCCCACCGCTACTGCAGCTCAGACCCGCAGAGTGAGAGAGGGAGAGAGAGAAAGTGAGAGAAGGAGAGAGAGTTTGGCCACCCCTTAAACTCCCAGACCTGTCTATCGGTCAGCAATTAGACTAGCATAGCCAGTTACAGGAACGGGGCAAGCACACAGGTCCACATGCCCCTTGTGCGCGCGCACACACACGCACAAACACACACACACACACACACCCAACTGGACCTGAAATGGAGAGAGAGGAGACTTAGAGCGAGAGAACTTAACGCCAAACGATGGCAAACGCACAATTTCATTGAAACTTGGGCCTTGTAAATTACGGGAGAAATTACAACACAGACGGGAGATGGGACTGAAATATGGGAGAAACCCAGAAAAAAACGCGAGAGTTTTGGCAGCTAAGGACTACAGGGAAGATGATTTATACACAGTTAGCTGCCGTTAGCAGTTCCTACGGTATTATCGGTTATCCGCACTTCATATAACATCTCCAGCCCCGGGCTCATATACTGTTGAGTGTCCCTTTAGTGCAAGCGCAGTATACTGTGTTTCGTGAAGTACATAAATGTTGGCTTCGGAAACCGAGGCTGGCTGAAATGTTCTTGGATAAACACAATGTAATGAATGTCTGTCAGTGCAACAGAGATACAATCTGTGGCCAATGATTTCAAGCATCTCAGGCATTTTTAGTGCTGCCAGACTCGCCAGGGCTCGGGCGAGCATGTCAGAGTGGCCTTGAAGATGTTTACTTTAAACGAGCCTCAAAAGCTAATTCGGCTTTATTGTGTGTATGCGTGTGGGAGTGTGTATTCTGCTTTATGCCTGCTGCTAAAGACCCCCAACACCAGTACTCAGCCATCCACTTTATGTGTGTGTGTGTGTACTGTATGTGTGTTTGTGTCCCTGTCAGTATGAATGTGTGTGCATACATATGTGTGTGTACATATATATGTGTGTTGGTGTCTCTGTGAATGAGTGTGTGTGTGATTGAGTGTGTGTGTGTGTGTGTTTGTAAACCCTAGGGGCTGACTTTCCTCATTACCCCTTTTTTAATTTCTTACCACTTCTGACATCAGTTGAGTGACCCACTTTCTATGGTGCACGGCCTGTGTGTGTGTGTGTGTGTGTGTGTGTGTGTGTGTGTGCGCGCGCGGGCGGGCGGGCGGGTGCCCACTGTGGCTTCTTATTGTGTGGATTCACAGTCACAGGCTCGTGTGGTAATGATGTCTGCTCCCCTCCCACTCACCCCCCCCCCCTCCCCCACTTTCACTCCTTCCCTCTCTCTCATTCCCTTTTTCTCTTTCTAATTCTCTCTCTCTGCCTCTTTCTCTCTCCACCACCCGCTGTGGTTTCCACTGGAAGCACTGGGAGACACAGGGCGTGTCTCAAACACAATCCATTAAGGTTTTAATAGGAGAGAAAGAGAGAGACAGGGGGTGGGGGTCATTCAAAAGCGAGGGGGAAAAAAGAGAAATGGATGCTGGGAGGTAGATATGTGTGTGTGTGTGTGTATTGCTGCTGCTGCAGCTCATACTCATTCTCCTCACGCCCTGCTCCCTTTCCTGCCAAATTTCTGTTCCTGGTCCCCGGGGACACACCCCTAGTTCCAAACCCCTCTCACACTCCCTCTTTCTCCATCTCTCTCTCCCTCTCTCTCTCTCCCCAGCCTTCCAGAGTGACACTGATTTCCACCTGAAGTCACTGCCACTGGTGGCGCCACAAAGCCCAGAGCAAACATTTACTGATCCCAAACAGCCAGAGCGACAAACAAACGCACAGCACAACAGCCCGCAGCCCTGTTTAGCACAGGGGGCAAAGCACCAACGGAAGGCACCGGTTAAACACTCGTGACGTCAGCCAACCTGCAGCCGCCCCTTCCACGAGCGCTGCCGCTAAAGAACAAAGAGAGTCACGTGACCTCATTCTGATCATGTGATCTCCTCGGGCAGAATACCTGATCCGGCACGGGACACAGTCCCCACAGCACCGACGCCATTACTGCCTCAGAGATGAATATAAATGGTCTAGCTATTATCAGGTGGAGCACTCGTCTGTCTGTCTGCCTGTCTCTCTCTCTCTCTCGCTCTCTCTCTATCTCACTCTTTTTCTCTAATTCTCTCTATCATTCAATCCTGCTGCTCCCGTCACACCTGACTGCACAGCTCCCCTCACCCCCTCATTCAGCAGAGGTCATCCGTATCTATTCTTTCGCTCATATATGCACAAGTACACGTCATCTCTCTCTCTCTCTCTCTCTCTCTCTCATTCTCTCTCTCTTTCACACACACATACACACACACACACGCACACACACACACACACACAACACATACATGGACACATGGTCCCACACAACGGCAGGACATTCAAACTGTAACATATCACAGTGTTATACATTATCACACGATGGACACAGTTGCAGTATGCCACATTAATGCTCAGGCTTGCACAGAACATCTGGACACATACAAGACCATACTGGGTTCATTTCTTTGCTTTGGTTTGAACAAGTCATCCCCTGTGGATAGAGAAATATCACAAACAGATTTTTTTGGCAACTATTTGTGACGTTGTATGCATACGTGTTTCAAAAGATTTGTGTATGCATTAAAGTATGGTATCGGTATTATTGTGTGTTTTGTGTGTATATCTGCATTTGTATGTGTGTATTATTATGTTGTGTGTGCATTTGTGCATGTGTATTTGAGAGTGACACAGCACTTTCTTGCTGTCTGATACACTAAGCCCTGGGCAACATTACTAAGCAACTACTCTACCTCTCTCACTTTTTATTTTTCCTCCTCTCCTTAGCTTTCCTTCCTTCTCTCTCTCTCCTCCCTTTTTTGGCTGCGCGAGTCGCTGTCTGCTGTGCACACATCTGGGATCATCATCATCATCAAACAACACACTCCGTGCGTGTAACACACACACACACACACACACACACTCACGCTCGCAATGTTAGCCTTCTTAAAAAGCCAACCTACTCACATACATGCCTGTATAATTATACCAACTCAAGTAGTCCCTATACTCAAACACCCACCCGCCTACATACACACACACACACACCCTCTTTTCCTTTTCACTCTCACCATAGACACATAGACACACACATACACGCATACACGCCACACACACACAAATGGTATTAAGGAGATACAGTGCTGTATGTATGTGTGGCTCAGTGATTGGATAATAGACTTAAAGCCTCTGGTGGAGACACTGCTGCACCCATCAGGGATGTGGCTCGTTAAATCCCCCCTCCCTCGCCACACACACACACACATGGGTGGGTGTGGAGGTGTTTCCGTGACAACCCGGTGTCGACTTGTCAGGGCTCAGTATGACGGGCCGGGTGATGTGGAGAGACGTCACCCTGGGCTAATACAGCAGCAGGGCCATGCTAATCAAAGGAGGCCCATGTCTGGATGTCTGGATATGCCCAATAAAAATTCATTTTAAACCTTAGTCAACCTGCATTAAAGCAAGCTTTGTATGGGGGGATTGGGGGGGGAGGGGGTGTTACTGGTCCTAGTAAAGTAGTGGAGTAGTCAGGATCAGTCAGATAAATTGGATGCACCCAATTCTTATGTCCTGTGTTGCAGGTTTCATTACTGTTAAAACACACACACACACACACACACAGACAAAGCTGGGTGTTGTGTGTGTGTATGTGTTACCGCGAGCATTCACTTGCGAAAGAAAAAAATGTCTCTTGGCAGACGATGCCTGAAGGAGAGAGATTTCACCTCCATACCCCACCAGTTTTTTACGTGCATGCATGCACGCCAGTGAGTGTGTGTGTGTGTGTGTGTGTGTGTGTGGGGGGGGGGGGGGAGCGCTCATTGCATCACATTCTCGCCCCCACTTGCCTGACCCCCATCACACACCCCAAGAACCTGAAGCCTCTAAAATCTCATTTAAGCGCAAGTGGGTCCCTCCCCCCTCCCAGGCGTCCCAAATTAAAGTGATATTCCAGAGGAGACATGGCCGCCGGGGAGCAGAGCCATCTGATGGAGGACGTTTGCTCGCTGTCTAATTCGATAAGGAAGCGTGCCGCCACGCCAGCCGCCGCAGTTGGTCCTGAAGGCTGCCGTACTCCTCAAGCCTGCCCGCCTGCATAATAGTCACTTAATCTGGGAGTGACCCCCCACAAACCCCAACCCACAGCCCTTCACCTCAGCCACTTTTCCCCAAACACAGCACAGGGGGTGAGGTGTTGGATGATGGTGGTGGTGGTGGTGGTTGGGGGATAGAATTGGTATTGGGGGTTTGGTGGAGGTTTGGTGCCCCCAAATCAAATACAATTTCCATCCTATATGAGATTACTGGGAACACACACAGCTAGACAATGATACAGCAGGAGGCCTGAGGGACGGGTCTGGCCCCGATCTGGCACAGATCTGGACTGGAGTGCTTGGACCAAGGCCAGAGCTGTGCCACAGTTGGCGTGCAGCTGGAGCTGAACCCGAGCAGTAATCTCCAGGCGAGTGCTGTGATTTGGTTATCAGTACTGGAGCATGCGCATAGACGCCACAGGCAGTGTTCAGATCAGTCTGGGAGAGCAGCCAAGCCTGGTGGGCCGGGATGGCCAGGAACTGCCCCCCCCCTCCCTCACACCACTACCCCTCCATTACCCTCCACTATTAGAAAATAAAACCAACCACTACCTCCAATCCTCCCCTGAACCCCCTGCAGAGTGAAAATCAGCCTTTGTCTCAGCACGGAGGGGGTGAGTCACAACACACAGACACACACACACACATCCTGTGCACACTCTGTTGCACACACACCGCCTAAAACCACCAGCAGCCAAACTCCCAATCATCACAAGGCAGAGAGTTTGTGTGTGTGTATGTGTGTGTAGCCCCCTTTACTGTAGCTCTCCCCTCTCTCGTCTGACTTCTCCTTCACTCTCACCCTCTCCTTCCCCTCAGTCATCCCTCTCTTCCCTCTCTCTGTTTTTCTCTCATCTTTCTCTCTCTCTCTCTCTCTCTCTCTCACTCTGTGCTTTTGCCTACCAAAGATGGCCCCTGCACCTGTGTTAAAAGTCGATGGAATGCCAGCGACAGCCAGGAAGACTTTCTCCAAACATTCCCTGGGGAGTCATTTTCCGAGAAATTTCAGCTGCGGGTATCCCCGACCCCTCCTCCTCCTCCTCCTCCTCCTCCTCTCGCTGGTCCTCCTCCCACCCTCTAAATCATCTTCCTGTCCGTGTATTTCGGTCAGTTTACACGCTGTATGCAAATTACCGTAATTAAGCCTGCGGCTGCGAGCCAACATGACTAAGCCGAGCAGCTCAGAGGCCCGTGGTGAGCCTCCCGCACGACGCCAGCTGATTGGTTAGCGATGCCGCTTCCGCCGTGGAGACGGTGGTGGCGGAGGCAGCGAAATGCAAATCCAACGATGTATGCCCATCTCCACACTGGTGATGATGACAATGATGATGAAGATGACGATGATGACATCAGCGATGCCCGACACAAGTCTGTGCCAATTGATTCATCATCTGTCTAAAAAATTGTTTTGTTTTGTTTCTCTGGTAAGGGAAATGTTTCAGAGCATGAACTATTCTGGGGAGTGCAGGCAAAGAGCCTGATGCAAAGAGCTAAGCTCATTACAGTATATCTGCAGGGAGGACAATGAAATGAAATAGTGCGCAGATTCAAATGTGCCTGCACAGGGCCCTTAAGAGTCCATGTCCATTATCAGGATCTGTCTCTGTCTGAACACTGCACTCCAGAGGGCCACAACTGATCCACGATGACATCCCTTCCGTCTACAGTAGGAGTGTGTAGAAGTCTCCAGTGTTTTCTGTTTGTGTGTGTGTGTGTGTGTATGTGTGTGTGTGTGTGAGAGAGAGAGAAATTTACTCTAATGCTGCCACTAAGCACTGGAAGTGCTGTCACAGGACAGATGGCGTTGCTTTAAATGATTGAAGGCGCTCAGAAATAGTTTGCTGTGATTGAATCATGACTAACAAGGTTAACTAGGAAGGAAATTTACCCGACGAGTACAACTAAAATAAGGCGGCTTGGAGAGGTTGGTGGGGTGGTAGCAAGGGGCTTTCTGGTGTCCATACACACACACACACACACACACACACGCATTCTGTGAGACAGACACTGTGTTTACAGAGGCGCTTCTGTCAGAATCCTCCCATCCCCAGCCAGAACTTCATGCGTTTAAGCACAGCGCCTAGCGGAAATCTGAGCGTCAGAATTATTCCGACTCATGTAAGGGGATTTTCAGCTTTTGGTCTGCGAGTGTCCTTGTTTGTGTGTGTGTGGGGGTTTGTGTCTGTGTCTGCATGGTGTGTATCCATGTGTGAGAGGAGGAAGGATGAAAGCAGAAATAAATCTTACAGAAAGTGACAGATCTGAATTGAACAGCTATGTGGAGGAAAAAAGTAGACAAAAAAGAACTACTAATGGAATGACAGATGAGTGACTTGAATCAAACTGAATGAAGAGAGAATACGACAGAGAGACAGAGAAGGACAGAGAGAGAGAGAGAGAGAGAGAGAGGGAGAAATGTCATGTAAACAAAAAAGGGGTTTGTGTTTAATGCTAACTGAGAAGCGAGAGAAGAGTGGAAAGGATAGATAAGAACAAAGAGAGACATAAAAGAGGAACAGAAGATGAGAGTGAAAAAGAAGATGTGAGTGAGAGAAGAAAGAAAATAAAAGAACAAATGGAAAGATATCATTAGGATGACACAAAGAATAAAATGGCTTTTGTGTAAATTGCACTTATTCAAGATGTACGGCTCACAAAAGTGCTTGAAAGATAGATAAGAAACAGAAAGACAGTGAAAGACAGAAAGACAGTTAAAGTGGGTGTATGCTTGCGTTAGGGAGGGATAGAGAGAAAAACAGGCTGGGCTGGTGGAGGAGTGAGAGAGAGAGAGAGAGAAAAGAGTGGAGGAGAGAGTCTAGGATGAGGAAGGACTATGGTAGCATTAAGCAGGGCTGTGGTGGGGGAAGAGAGAGAGGCCTCTCAGAAGTGATTACTTCACATGTGTCACACTCGCGTCCCCCGAGCTTCTTGTGTGTCCCATGACAACGTAGCCATGACGACGTGCCCATGACAACACGCCCATTATGACCCTCCCGTAGCGGCGCGCCCATGACAACATGCCTTTCCGATCATTCGCCCAGTCCCCAGGCCCTTTGCCAAGTACTTGATCAGGCCCGTCTCTTTCTCCCTCTTCCACTCTCTCTCTCTCTCTCTCTCTAAGATGAGTGCTGAACTACTGCTGAGGGTCCTAATTAACACATGCTGTCATCTGCATGACTTTGATACTCGGAAAACTTGTTGCCAATTCTGAATCGGTTCAAATGATATGGGACAGACGCTAATATTATGCAATTAGAGCGAGAATCACAAGAATGCGTTTTAGAACATTTAGTCCATCCCCCCCCAATCCTCTCAGTACTCATATATTATTTAAAATAAAAGCATGTTATGGCAAGTTAAAACCAGCTAATGTCTCAATAATAAAAAAAAAGCTTGGATGCCCCTGCCTTAACGTAGGTTCCTCCTTGAGCTCTCTAATTAGGCGAGTAATAAAGCTGATTCCCTCTTTCTCTTTCTCTATCTCTCCCTCTCTCTCTCTCTCAATCTCTCCCTCCCTCTCTCTCTCTCTCTACTTTTCTTTCCTAATCTCTCAAATCACCCCTCTCCCCTTTTCGCAATCAGAGGCCTTTTGAAAGGACACAATAGGTGAGCCCTTATATCAGATGCCTCCCCCACAGGGCCGGCCAGAACGCCAGCCAAGGAGAGTGCCAAAGCTGTAAATCTTCAGCTCACCTTCCACACACACACACACGCACACACACACACACACTTCTTCCCCACACACACATCCACATCCTAATGCATCATAAGCGCTGCTGCAATTTCCCCACGAGTTTGAAGAGGGTGAGGGTGAAGGGGGTGGGGGGTGGTAAGACACACGTTAATTTATCTATGAGCACCCCGACCTATTCATCTTCCCAATGATCCTTCCTCAAAGATGGAGAAAGAGAATGATAGAGAGAGAGAGGGAGGGAGGAGGAGATATGGAGGAGGGGTGGCACTTTACCAAAGAACAAGGGGAGGTTTAATAAGCAGTCTTGGTGTATTTCCTAAGCTGCTATGACTGATTAAAATAAGGGTTTTATAAAAAACCTGCATGGCACGTCCAGATTCTCTACATTCTATATCAAGGGCGTGCTGGACCAGGGAGGCTTTAAGTCATATTTGGATAAGATAGTACTTGAAAGTATTTCATTTAATATTGATGTCAATGCAAGCACTACACACAACCCCACATAAACAATTGAAAGACAGATGTTTCTAATGTTACCTATTTGGCCAGATTTAATTGAAATTCCCCCTGCATTGAGATACAGTGCATGTCCTTTGGCAAAGTGTACACCATTCGAACGGGTCATCAGTAGGGGACCAGCATGAATACTGCCATAACAGGAACAACAGCACAGGATGGTCTCTATGGCAACGCAGCAGCCCTGTTTAGGTGTCCATGCAGTACAGAGTAGGGCTACAGTTGCAGGTAATAATACAGATGGATCGCTCCTTCTTCCGGACTGGGAGCGTATCTATAACCTGGCTCTGCTTACAGATGATATGATAGCAACGGCCCTCTCTCTCTCTCCTGTCTTTGGTCCCGCCACAGACTGATCCAGAGTCAGTGGTCTAGGCCACTGGGTCCCCGGCAAATACTGATGGGTCGGCCGAGGGGGAGGATAATGAGCCTGAACCTGTTCAGTAGGGGGACGTTCAAATAACACGCAGCAATGCCACCTGAAACCAGACCACCATCCACACACACACACACACACACACACACACACACACACACACACACAC
>JAGFZM010000269.1:154658-161648 GCA_017657215.1 Limnothrissa miodon | reverse complement strand
ACACACACACACACACACACACACACACACACACACACACACACACAGTCTTGGAGAGGAATAGCTGGGGAGAATAAGCCACTCGGCCTCTCGTCAAAAAGCGCACGCTACATTACCTCCATTACAGCCTCGGCCATCTCCCAGCCAGTCACAGCCGGTCCCTGGCCTCCCGGAGAGAGGGAGAGAGAGAGAGAGAGAGAGAGGGGGATTGAGGAAGATGAGAGTATAGAAAGAGAGAAGAATAGAATAAAAGAGTGGAAAGAAACTGAGAAAGAAACAGAGAGAGAAGTCAAGACAGTGAATGTGAAGACAGAGAAAGAAGACATGTAGGGGAAAATAAAAAGAAAACAAGAGAGATAGAATGACAAACAGACGAAAGCAATGCAGAGAAAAACAAGAGCAAGAGAAAGAGAGCGAGAGAGAGCAAGAGAGAGACTGAGTGAGGGAGAGGGAAAGAGAGAAATAGAAAGAGACGTGGCGCTCTGCTGGAGAACAACGACTCCCCCTTATCATCAGCAAACAGCAAACCCTGACAAAGAGGCAGAAATCTCCCCTAATCTCTCCGTAAATACAGGTCCAGTATTACACACTCACCATTGTTGTCATGGCTCCATAACCTCTCTCCCCCTCCGCTGCAGACAGGCCTTTCCCCCCCCCCCCCCCCCTGCCCCCCACCCCCCACACACACACGTCCTGACGGAGACTGAGGACTTGTCACCTACAGACATCACAGTCTCATTGCCCAGGTAACCAGAGGGACAGGAGGAAGTGTGTTTTTCCACCCTAATGTGACGATTGGGTACTATGTGAATATTTGTCTGAATACACACACACACACACACACACAGACACACACACACACACAGACATACACAGACACACACACTGGTCTGACTTAACAGGTAAAGAAAATGAAAGCAATTAGCCCAGAACCTAATGATCATCCCCCCACATCCCAATAGGATTATTCCTATGGAAAATTATCGGCTTCCTCAAATCCTGCCGCACACTGGGAGAAATCCTACAGGATTGGTTCCAAAATCAGATTAGATTCCATTAGATTGCTGGGGGGATTTTCCTTCCCTGAGCCCCATGCACTGGGACTCAGAGTCTTCCCTTAAGAATAAAAAACTCTTTCTTTTACCTTCCATGAAGCAAATACTCTAGATTTTGCCACCCTTTCAGGAAAGACTGTACATTGTGCCTTTTCCCGTATGCGCAGAGACCAGGATTTTGTCTCTATTATTTTCAGACTCTCGCTGGCTCTGTGATTATGACTGCTCTCCACTGACCCATTCCATGTCATGATACCGATGCACATTTTAGTAAGTCTGCTTGCCTACGTGTGTATATGCGTGTATCTCCATATGCCACGGAACACCTGGTATCTCTCTCTCTCTTTGCTCTCATATATACAGTTTGTGGTACTATAGATAAACAGCCTGAACCTAAAACAACAATGTCTTTCCAAACAATACTGTTTTAATTAGTGCAATGGGATGCTGAGACAGAGAGAGAGAGAGAGAGAGAGAAAGAAAAGAGAGATAGAGAGAGGGGAGGTGAAAAGGGAGGGAGAAACGTAGGAGGTAGAGTACGGGGAAGATGGTTAACTCCCTACCACACACACACACACACACAAACACACACAAATACACACACACTCAATCATCTCCTATTCCCTCGCCTCCCGACTAGGCTACACTAGGGCCTCCAGGGTGCTGCCAACTACACTAGCACAGGTGACTGAAACGAGACACCTGAGTGCAGAGGTGTAGAGCAGCCTCCTCTGGAGCCACATAAATCAGACCTGAGATATGCAGCCCGCCGACTCGTCACCCGTCCCACACCGGCTCCGATTCGCCCAGGTACATTCAGTGGAGCGGGCCCCAAAACTCAATAGCCGCCCCCAAGCGGGGCACTTTGTGCTGCCTGTAAAGGGATATGAGCACGGGGGGCGAGGGGGGGAGTGCACAGAGGCACTCCTAATTACGCTGCCTGCTGCCGTGGGCCCGGTCGCCTTGACAACGGGGTTTGGAGAGAGCAGGAAGTGGAGAGTGGCAATAGCTGAGAGAAGGAGAGGAGGGTAAGAGATTGAGGAGGGGGGGGGGCACAGTGCCCTCTTTATCAGCTTCCCACCGGAAACGGAGGTTGCTGGTGTGTGTGTGTGTGTGCCTGTGTGTGTGTGTGTTTATGACAGTGGGTGTGTTACTGTCCTCGACCACAAGGTCACCTTGACAAAAGTGCTTTGTGTATATATGTGTGTGTGTGTGTGTGTATGTGTGTCCGGAGATTTAGAGTTAGCACACACACATTCATAAGGGTACATGCGGGCCCAGTTCTGTTTGAGGCCAAACAGTGAGAGCAAGACCCATCCTACACACACACACACACAATTACTTCTAAAGCATGTTCAAGTCTTAACCTCCCCCATTACGCACTTCTGTCCTTTTATATCATGCGTCTGTTCCACTAATGGTAGTTTATTTTGATGGACAGCTCATCCTTGCACACAGGGTGACTCGACCATCCGTCCATGAGCTGTGCCTCCAGACAGTTCCTCAAATTCCTCGTGTTTATCTTTAGACGGCACTGAGGCGCCACATCACTCTCTCCCCCTGTACCTCCCCACCCCCACCCACCTCTCCATCAGACATCCCGCAGTGACACTGCTCAGGGAGCGTAGAACATTCTGGAAGCCTCCTCTCCCCCCACTGAAGCGCAAATCATCATTATCCGCTGTCAGCTCTGTACAAAGTTTTTTTTTCTCTCTCTCCGTGTCTCTCTCTCTCTCTCCCTCCCCACATCTCCTCGCCGCCACCCTCCCTCCGTTGGCTTGCTCCCGGAGCGACTGATATATTCAATTTGGGCTAAAAGAGTGCGTTTAGCGGCGCGCTGCTCCTCGGCTCCGCAGACAAGGAGGGGATTTGAGGATTAATGCACTTTCTGTGTCTCCCGCTCGGACATAATTGAGAGATTGGGGATGGGAGACTTGCAGCGATGCGACGGCTGGCTCCAAGCAGCCAGTAATTAACACACTTTCACACACTGTACACACACACACACACACAAGATAAAACATAGCTGTCATAAATAAGACTGTTGTTGTACCTCCAGATGTCTTGAGCCTCAATTAACCTTTCTCTTTCGCTGTTTATTCATCTTTTTTTCATGATCCATCTCTTCCTCTTTTCTTCTTCTCTCTCTGTGTCTCTCTTACACAGGCAACTTGCTCTTTCTTTTACTCTTTTTTTCTCACACACACACAGACATGCACACACAGACACACACACACACAAGTGTGTTGCTGTAGGTGTGAGGTGCAGGTGAACATCAGTATTATTACGCAAGTAGACCAGGCAGACATCCTAAAGTGGGTGAGGGTACCTAGTACTGCCTAGCACAAAGTATACACCCCCAGTATACACTCAACATCTATCACATGGTCTATGACAACGCAATACAACACAACAGCATGGAGCCCATTTCAACTCACGTGAGCACACCACAGAAGGAACCCGGTTCAAGAATTAAAACAATCAAAACTCAATATACTAGTATTAAAGAGAGAGTAATTCTCCAACTCCAACTGTTTGGCTCCTCATATCACTGCCATAAAGTCACGGCATAACAAAAGAGGATTCATGTGTTGAATGCGTGCATGAATTGCTATAATAGTTATTACTGAATTGAAATATGCTGAACATAAAATGGGCTAAAGCAGTGGTCCCCAACCTTTTTCTAACTGCGGACCAGTCAACGCTTGACAATTTTATCGCGGACCGGGGGGGGATTGCTCCAACAATATAACGCTATTAGCCGATAACATCAAACTCTCTGGTCGCCCGTGAATGATTCTCCTGTATGTTTGCGTGCCCGACACTCACAAACTCTCCATTCCCCTCTCCTTTCCCTTCTCCCTCACCTTTGTGTTACCGACCACGGCCCTAACGCGCTGATACTGGTTGCTATGGTGGCGTTTACATGCAGTTTTGAAGGCTTCATTGCCTCATTTGAGAGCCGGTCACCGCATATTATGCAGAGCGGGCTTGGTGTGTGGGAATCACCTGTCGCGATAAATCCCTACTTCAAGTAGGACTCTTGGTACTGTCTGCTAAAACCTTTCTTTTTCTTGGAAGTCTCTCTCTTCATTGTGCCTTTTCCCTTTCACAAAGAAACTTTCCAAAGACACCTGTTTACTCATTTTGCTGGGTTAAATGAGGAGGAAATGAGGAAATTTGGCGCTCAAATGAGGAGATGTAACAGAGAGGAGAATACGGTCATTTCACAATAAAAGATGTTTCAAAATAAGACCGCTCGATTCAGATAATAAATAAAACAGAAATAAATAATTAATTCTTGTGCGGCCCGGTATTGATTGATCCACGGACCGGTACCGGTCCGCGGCCCGGGGGTTGGGGACCACTGGGCTAAAGTACAATTCCCAATTGAACAGACTGCAAGTGATTTGTTTATGGACTTGGGCCTCCAGTCCTCCAGTCCTGTTCCAAGAGAAAATACCGGTGAAGGTGATCATACACACGCAATCTTTAAAGAGGGGCTAAGCAACATTCTGTCTTTCTCTCTCACGAGCTCCCTCTGAAGACCGCTGTATTACATTGTATTGCACTGCATGCTATTGGAGGCGGTCCGCGCTGCTGAACATTGCAAGTGCTGTATCTACTGCTATTGGCCACGGTGGCGTATTCTACACCGTTCGTTCGCCGTGTAATGACTCATTTTAGCATCCTAAACAGTATGAAACGGATTAATTAAATGAAAAATGTTGCGTAGTGGGCCTTTAACACACACACACACAGAATGCTGAGCATAGAACAGGTATTGGCCTTATGTGTGCCGAGTGTGGGGAGAATGCTTTCGTCAGCAGCCCAGCATTCTGTGTCACAAGCAAAGATTTCCCTGCGGAAGCCGCCTCCTTAAACGAAGTGGAAAAGACCTACATGAGCGAACGGGGAAGAGGAGATGGGAGGGAGGGAGAGAGGGAAGAGAAGAGAGGAATGGGCAGGAAGATAAGTGGAATACCAGCCTCTCTATTGCAAGACAGTTCACACACACACTCACACACACACACACACACACCAAGGACAAGTACAGATGGATGTACACACTTATACTCCTCTTAATAGTAGCATGCACAGACAGAAAGAAAGCACAAGTCAAGGGCAGGGTAGTGAGGTATTACAAGTGTACTTAGGTCTCTGTCCTCTCTCTCACACCCTGCCACACTAGACCAAATGTGTTCACAGAATGAGCGGAAATAAAGTCTGAGCATTTGGATGGATGCATGTGTAGGTCTCGCATGGGAGGATAGTGTGTGTGTGTGTGTGTGTGAGAGAGAGTGTGTGTTCAGCATCCTTCCATGCGTGGCAACTCCCATGTTGCAATACTCTTGGCTAAAACAGAATTCATTTCTCCACCCATCATCCATTCAAAACCGCACACACACACACACACACACACACATTCACACAGATGCAAACACAGACACACACGCACACACACGTTTTTGTGCTGGATCCTCGGCAGAGCATGCATTTTGGCTGGGCAGCTGAGCAGATTGAATGCGTTCCCACTGGAGCAGAGCTGCAGCAGAGCACAGTGGCCGGCACGAGCGCCAGAATGACCCACTACCCTTGCAGATGATGAATGATGGTGCCATGCTTCTCCCTGCTGCGCGGCTCCGCTTGCATGGCAGCAGCCAACAAGCACCTCCAGGGGGGGTGGAGGTTGGCTGCAGTTGGAGGTTGGGGGTGTGGGTGCGAGTTTGGTCTCCCTACACTGTCACCGAGTCCTGCCGCAGCACCCGTGCTACTTAACCTTCCTCCTGCAGGGATGCGACTAAAACGGGGGGATGGGGGTGGTTGTAGCCCGGGAGGCGAGTGTTAGATGGTTAGCGCTAGCACTAGCGCTAGCACCACTGGCCTTTCGGCTTCCGCCGAGGCAGCCACGACATGTCAGGACTGCTGCCGCGATTAAAGAGACAACAAAATTTTGTTCCAACTGACCTCTCTGTGTGCCTTTTTGCTCTCATGTTGCTTAAATAATAAAAAAAATGCATCAGAGCTCCCCTGGCTAAGTTGCCTTTAGTATGCCATTCCTCCAACACATTCTCCATTACTCCAGTTTAGCCTGAAGCACGCTAGCGTATAAATCTTGTTCTAGCTGGAGGTAGGCAGCTCCTATAGTGTTTATACCTGCACTGTGTGCAGCAAACTATCCATTATTCATCAAGCCAGAGGGAACCAGAGCCAGAGGGCAGCAGAAGACAAAGACTGCAGGTAATGGGACGGCTCTTCCCAGCTGTGGAGGAGGCCGTGGAGTGGTGCAGTCGTCTCGGGATTAAAACGGTAGACGGGGATGGGTGGGATGGAGCTACGCACACAGACACGCAAGCAAACAATCAATACCAAATGGGGAAACGTACACTCAGACAACAATAATGATGCAAGATGACCAAAATCCAGTTGGCACGGCAAGGTTGCATCATCGTCTCTTTTGCTTTTTCATTCCATCACTATCCAGCTCCCACTCTCTCTCTCTCACTCTATCAATTCATGACTATCTGTCTATCTTTTCACTCTTCCTCAAGAATCTGTCTATTCTCTTCTCCTCCTTCTCAGTGCATTGAAAGCTGAGCACAATGCCAGCGCTGTTCCCTGTCTCACATATGAAGCGCATCCTCTCAGTAGTCCTAGTGTGGATACTGATGCATCTCCTCGGCACACGGCCAACCAGATGTCCAGAAAGAAATGACTGACGGGCACACGAGCCACTCGCATCTGTCGCCCAGGGAGAAGGAGGAGGGACTACTGAAGGTGGCCTTGCTCTCAAACCCCCACTCCCTCATACGCGCACACACACACACACACACTCATGTCCTTGCCGAGCAAAATGGCAGGTTAGTAACTGAGTAGAGGAGAGAAAGGATGCTCTGACTTTTGTAGAGCACACTCGAGTTTAGGAAAAAAAACA
>JAGFZM010000269.1:142158-152158 GCA_017657215.1 Limnothrissa miodon | reverse complement strand
CACACACTGTTCTCTGGACACACTCCACTTCCTCGAGCTGAAAAGCCAACAAGCTGCCTGTCCACAGGCCAGCGGCTCAGAGAAAAACACCACAGGAGCGGAAGGAGAGAGAGAGAGAGAGAGAGGAAGGGATGAAGAGAGAGAGGGGGGGGGGCAGACCGAGAGAGGTGACAAAGAAGGTCAGAGAGCTTAGAAATATGGAGTGCGAGTGAATGGTGTGTGTAAGTGTGTGTGTGTGTGTGTGTGTGTGTTTGGTGGTGGTGAGGGTTGAGGGGGGAATTGGTGGGTGGATTTGGGTGTGGTTGCCCTAAAAACACTCAACCCCACTAAAAGTGTATCTGCCGGATGGAGTCAAAGCACTCCCTCTCTCTCCCTATGTCTCTCCCACACACACACACACACACACACACACACACACATGAGGCCCCGCTAACACATTCTTACTTTCTCTATGTGTCTTCCTCTCTCTCCCTCACACACACACACACACACGCACACACAGAGGGAGAGAGATGTCCTCACACCATTGCTGATTCAGCAGGAGTGCCTAATTGCACTCTAGGGATCCTGGATGGTCATTTTTTTAAATGTTTCATGAGACCCTGCCTGGACCAGCCCAGACCACACCAGTCCAGACCACAAGACCACCTTCCACCTTCCTCTGCCCCTCCTACTAGCATCCCAACAGTAATCATCTCGGAGGACTCTAGTCTCAATCCCACTCTTGCATCTCTAAAAACAAAGCATACAGAGAACACGCACAGAGAGTACTGTACTGCCAGTGTCATCCAGGGCCATATGAAACGAAACAAGGACTCTCTCCTTAACCTTACAGCATGTCTGTGTGACAAAATGCAACAAAAACACAGGAATGAAATCATGGATCCAAAAAATTAATACATCTAGCAAATCAGTTTCAACATGAACTTGCAGCCTAACAGCCTGCTTGACACACTAATACTACAGTAACTAGGTGGCAGGATTGATAAACCAGATGAGAATGAAAACTTTATCTCTGAAAGCACACATGGCCCAAATGTGAGGGGGAGTTTGACCCAAATGCCACAGGAAGTGAGCAGTGAGTGGGAGCATTAATGCACGTGGCGTGTTCTGGCACATCAAAAACCGCCCCTCCGTGCATTTTGGCCTTTGAAATTTGGGAGACCCCATTACTTTTTCATAAGGGGCACAACCACGAGGTCTGGGTTAGTAGGCCCTGGAGCAGAGGGATGGGGGCAGTGGGGCACGGTTACAGTCACACAGTAATTCATACCCTGTGTGTATGTATGTGTGTGTGTGTGTGTGTGTGTGTGTGTGTTTATGGGGTGTCTTTTGCCCGTACGTTTGTGAATGTGCGTGTTTGCACGCGTGTGTCTCAGTGTTACTACCATTCTGTGTGTGAAGGGGAGAATGGGGTCTCCTGGTGATGCGCCAGACAGACAGTCTTGATTCAGCTCATTAATCATTTATAGACAGGCACTTCGATAGACACCCAAAACCAGGCCTAATACTGCTGCTCCGAGCTCCATCCTTTCTCCCGCAGAACTGCATCGCACTGCACAACATCAAGCAGAGGTACAGCTGGTCGTGTCATATATTTGAAGAACAATTCATCACCCCATCATTTTACATTAGACTGGTCCTCCGGCAAATATTGGCTTGAGGCAGCATCTATCATTCCACTTGTGAGATCAGCCTTTTGGGAGAACAGTTAATTGAAAAATCCTACCAACCCCCCCCCGCCATCTTTTAGGAAATTATGTGTGTGAGCACTGAGCACACATGTGCATACATGAGTGTGTGTGTGTGTGTGTGTCTGTGTGTGTGTAT
The DNA here is from genome assembly GCA_017657215.1 of Limnothrissa miodon. Taxonomy (NCBI): domain Eukaryota; kingdom Metazoa; phylum Chordata; class Actinopteri; order Clupeiformes; family Clupeidae; genus Limnothrissa; species Limnothrissa miodon. Next base: position 150,328 of record JAGFZM010000269.1, on the reverse strand, counting down.
CTGTGTGTGTCTGGACACACATGAGGAACAAAGAAAAGTGACTGACTGACTGTGTGTTTAGTGTCTCTATTGGCTAAAATTGAGGGCACAGACAGTTTGCAGAACTGCTCTTAGATCTGTGTGTGTGTGTGTGTGTGTGTGTGTGTGCACGTACGCGTAGGGGGTTGACAGCAGCTCCCAGCTGACAGCAGCATCTGCCCACCAGCTCATAAAGGCAACCAGTGAAGGCGGCCCGTTTCCATGGGGATAAATAAACAACGTGAATAATGAAGCATTCTCTGTGAGTGTGTGTGTGTCTCTGTCAGAGAGTGGGAGAGAGAAAGAGGGTGTGTGTGTGTGTGTGTGTTTGCCTGCACTGGCGTAAATGTAAGCATGTGCATATGACATGCCACGACCATGTGCTCACATGAATTAAAGTAGGCAACCAGTGTTCCACTTCCCCCACTTCCCCCCTGGTGATCAGTACTGCATGAACCACACCACTCTAAACCACATGCACACTACATCACATGCATACTACATACTACATACAGAGTACGCTCCGATGTCTGTCTGTCTGTATGTCTGTCTGACTCTCAAACCCCCACCCCCAAATAAGCTTACCCAGCCTCTCTCCCAGGCGCCGCTTAAGCCTTATGGGCAACGAGAAAAATTGCATTTCAAATGAGGAGCAGATAATGAAGAGAGGACAGTTTAGGCCGGCGCCACTTAAAAAAAGGAACTAAAAAACCCAATAGCATTCCTGTTGAGATATGGGAGTGCTATAGAAGCAATCAGAGGAGTAGGCTGCAGGGTCGTTATTCACACAAACCCCTTAGACAGACTGTAAATGAGAGGCTTAAAGCTCCTGTCCAGCATACTTTTCAAATCAATGCACACTTTACATCATATTTCATATGTTAGGAGCTTCATTGGAGACACTGGGGAGGGGTGGGGTTGTGAGAGGTGGGGACGGGTGGGGGAGGGGAAGGGATTTTTTAAGAGTAGCTCATTGAAAAAAAAAATACAATAGCTTTGTCAACCACGCCAGACTGAGTAATTCGTACACACATACACACACACTCCAGCACCCTCTCTCTCTCACACACACACACACACACACACACTACAGCAGGCACCCTCTCTCTCTCTCTCTCTCTCACACACACACACACACACACACACACACACACACATATCACTTAAAGCAAACAAAAGCCCCAAAGGGAGCCACTGCTTCCATGTGACCCACTTTTTTTGGTTGACCAATCAGAGGAGACCTCAGGCAGAGCAGACACCTTGCCAGCACACCCCTCTAGCCAGTCATATCAGCACCGTGTTAGTGAGTGTGTGTATGTGTGTGTGTGTGTCTGCTCACATGACTCTCAATCACTGACCCAGAGAGGGATGAGTGTCTGGTGTGAGCATGAGTGTATGTGTGTGTGTGTGCGCGTCTGTGAGTGCGTGTCTTTATGTAGGCCTCTGTGTGTGAAGAGAGAGAGAGAGAGAGAGAGAGAGAGAGAGAGAGAGGGAGAGAGAGAGAGCGAGAGGAATGCAGGAAGTAGTGTGGGAAATCAGCATGTGGTTTCGATCACCCTCTCCATTTTTCCTCTGTCTTTTATTCCGCATCAATCGCTCCGACTCCGACTGATTTTCTGTGTTCTGTGTCCCATGTCCATGCTGAGTTTCAGAGTGGAGGCCTCAACCTCCACCCGACGCCCCCACCCACCCCCCATTTTTTCCATTTCGCCTTGTTACAGTCTTCAGAGGCAGAACAATACTATCACCCCCCTCCTTCCCTCTCTCTCTCTCTCTCACACACACACACACAGACAGACACACACCAGAGGCCAGCTGTCTGCAGAGCTCCACACAAAGATGCTCCATTACAGCAGATAACCCCTTAACCCTGCAACGCTTTACTTGACACTATAGACACACACACACACGCACACACACACGGAAAGGCCTGAGTGACAGGACAAAGGCGTGGTGAACAAGGGGGAACAGGTTTCCTGACACCCGTGCCTAAAAGTGTACACAGGGCACACAGTAGGAGAGCAAAGCCTCTTTTGGGGCTTCTGCCTTTGGATTCTCCAGCCAAACACTTCCCACTGGCCTGCAACACCTCTTTATGACCATATACCTAACGTATATATCTTCCATATATTGCATGTATGGACACTGTACTTCTCTACAATATTCAAAAGCACACAGAAGTAAATATAAGGAATCATAAATATGACTGATGGTCATTGGCTGTTTCACAGAGTTCTTTTGTAATGGCACACTGCTCCACTGGTTCAGCGGACTGTTAGTGGCTCACACTGAAGTGCTGTATTAGAAATGTGTGTGTGTGTGTGTGTGTATATATATGTGTGTGTATGTGTGTCTCAAATACGACAGACTCATCTTTATCTCTCCTCCATCTGTCTCTTTCTCTCTCTCACACACACACACACACACACTCTTACTGGGCGACCTCTAAAGACACCCTTCACTGTGTCAACCACAGCCATGCCAAGTCTTGACTTATCACAGGGAATTTTCCCACCCCACTAACTGTGTGTGTGTGTGTGTGCTACAGTCTCTGTCTATGTCCAAAATACCCTATCTGTGTGGGAGATCAACAGTGCTCCAGCATTCAAGGCTGAGTAAGGGCTTTCTTCATGAAGGAGGAAAGAGAAAGAAAGAGAGAATGAATGAAAGAGAGAGAAAGAATGAAGGGGACATACATCTGAAGGCCCTGCAACACTATCCCTCCTCAGGGCCCTACCTGTTATGGACTTTGTCCACTGAGATCTGAAGAGGCTGTTGGAAGATGGTTTGTGGATAGACACAGCCCGGCGTGCGGCTCCAGTGGTATCAGCGCAAGCAGTCCGGTATCTCCACACCATCTAGTCCCCGTTTGGGCTCTGGCGTGAGAGTGCTTCGTTTGGGCTCTTAGCTCATCTCTGCATGTCAAACAGTGGTGGTGCACGCAGTGGTGGTGCACTAAAGGGGTCAGGTGAGGGACGTGAGAGCGTGTCCGGGGAAGCGAGGTCTCGCAGGAGAGGAAAACATCCCATCATACCCCAATCCTACCCCTGCTAAGGCCCAGTTCAGCTCACACATAGCACCGGCTCATCCTGAATCCACACGATGGACTTAGCATGCTTTGTGCTGTATGAGAGAGAGAGAGAGTGAGAGAGAGAGAGAGAGAGAGGAGGGGGGGAGACATGGAGAACATGTCTGTGTGTGTGTGTGTGTGTGTGTGTGTCTTCTCTGAGCAATCGTGCCCTAAAGCAATCAGTGGAAATCCAGGGCTATTTGTTTGACCCCATCAGTGGGGCAACAGTAATGTTGGAACACACACACATGCTCACACACACTCATACGCTAACACACACACAAACACACACACTCAGACACCTCCTTTTCCAATATTTCACTCATCCAACTAAGCACATTGCACAAAGAGAGAAGCCTATCCAAACAGGCATGCCAACATTCTTTCTTAACGTCTTTCTCACACACACAGGTATGTGAGGGATGCAAATCTGGGGCAGCGATCCACTTTTAATTGAAATCATTAGTCACCACACAAGAGATGGCAGAGGTCTCAGAGAGAGAGAGAGCTTTTAATGACAGAGGAAAGCACAAAAACATTGAGAGAGGAGGAGAGAGAGAGAGAGAGAGGGAATAAGAAAGAGAGAAAGAAAGAGTGGGAGGGAGGGACACACACACTAGAGGCTCCAGAAGTCTGACCCCTGCAGGGAACATGTCTGCCCCTATGCCCTACTCCTAACCTCACACCAGGCGACACACACACACACACACACACACACACAAACAAACAAACACATGTGCATCTGCATAAGCGTGCACACCCTCACACCATTTTATGCACAAAAACAATTCAATGAAACAGGCTGAGAATTCAGCAAAAGTATTTGGGATATGTTTTTGAAGGCTAAGATATGTGCTCTTTAAAAAAGCTTTAAATATCTCAGATACCTCATTGCATACTTTTAGTCTGATTCAGGGCTGACCACAAGACTTGCCCTGATTTCAAACCACAAAGGGCTTTTATTCCCTGGACTTATCAAAACAGACATAGACATGCATACACACACCCATACACACACTGTAGACATCCAGACAAATAGTTTCCGTGTGTCATCTACCTTGTACTGATGAATACAACTCATAGACACATACACAAACACACACAGAAACAGACACACACACACACACACACACACACAGACACATACACACACTAAATAGTGCATTTATACACGGTCACACAGCTTCAAAGGCAGCGTGAGTGGGCCAGCTGGGACTGGCTGCTCTGGAGCGTTGGCTGCGGTCGGGGCCGCTGTGTACGAGCACGGGTCAGGGGCCGCATGGTGACTCAGGCCTGACCGCCACCCGAGGGCTCTCCAGCCTGACATCACCCTTTCACCCCCTCCCCCCCACCCATCTCATTTCGCGACAGCTCGCGCTCGTGACATCACCGGCGTCCAAATATGGAGCACGCTGCGCACGGAACACGTCTGAGACCTTTTCCTCTCCCTTTTGACGCATCCATTTTTTCATCATCAGCAACATCCTCCTCCTCCTCCTCCTCCTCCTCCTCCTCATCAGCATCATCCACATCCCTAGTATGTTTTTTTCTTTGCGCTGCTTTTCTAAAGAAAACACTCCAGAATAGCTCAGGCATTCCACACCAGTAGTAGAGGGGAGGGGGCGCGGGACAAGAGGGGTATTTTCTTAACAGAAAAGAAATCGTTTTTCTGCTGCATTTCTGGCAATGCGGGGAGAAGAAAAACGTAAAGTATGCAATCTTTTGCGCGAGCCACGGTTGTCGACGGGCTGAAAGTAAAACAGGAAAGCAATTTCGTGTGCGCTGGCGGGGCAAATCAGAAAATCAGTTAATAGCTTTTATTTTTACATGACCATGTTAGTTTTTCCTCCTGGCCCTTGGATACTAAAAGGGAAGCCAGAAATGGCCTCAATGTCAACAGCATTAAGGCTTTAGATAGTCTGCTGATGCAGTATTCTGGGCTTGTAAAAAGAGAAAAAAAAAAAATCAATCGTCTCAAGGCGAGTACGTAAATTTAATTTCACCTTCTGGGAATCACAAATATCCTTGTGGTCCAATGCCAACTGCCCGACTGCCCTCCTGCTGTACATTTTCACAGCATGTGCCAGCGGTACGTCGTTAGTTGGCGATCAGAAAATGTCCCGTATCCAGACACCTGATTAATTAGCTCCTACTCTTGAGAACAAGGCAGCCCCGCCTGGACAAATCAGCCGAAATGAATCTCAAGTGGCCCTCCGCTGATGGCATTGATTAGCACCATGTTCACTCACATTCACACACACACACACACACACACACACACTATAAGGGTGCCGGAGCTATGTAAAGCATGCCAGGGTCAGAGTCATTTATCATTTCACACATGCATACACACACGCCACAGACAGGCAATCAATAGTCATAAAATGTTGAGCGTGTTCAGCGTGCCACATGCCACTCCGCTGCTCTCACCGCAGCCCGCACACACACACACACACACACACACATACGCACACACCTCCTTCACACCACTACTACCCACTTCTACCAGAGGAGAGAAGGAGAGAATGAGAGTGTGAGTAAATGAGAGAGGGACTGAACAGTGCAGTGAGCATCGAGTGAGTTAACGGGGGGAGTTAACGAGCGAGTGTGTCAGCGAGCGAAAGACTGAGGCAGTGAGTGAACAAGTGAGTGAGGGAGTAGGAGGAGAGGACAAGAGAGAGATTCCTAAAGGAGCTCACTAGCGATATTTCACAGAAGAATAGGTTGAAAAAAAGGTTGAGAGAAGTAGCAAGAGGGAGATTATTTTCAACAGCTCAAATCGATAGTATCTGACACAGAGCTTTTTCCAGAGTTGGATAGAAAGAAAGAGAGAGAAAGAGAGAGAGAGAGAGAGAAAGAGAGAGAGGGGAGTTCTCTGCTCATGAGTATGAGCTTATATCAGCCTTTTTGAGCACCTGGAGTGATCACAAGGCTGGGGAACAGCACTGTCAAATTGCTAGCACACTTGTGTGAGCGTGCACACACACACACACACACACACACACACACACACACACAGTTTTCATACACTACACTGCACTGGAATTCAGGTGTGGGCTAGTCCAAATAGATAACTATATAGTATAAGTAAGAAAACTAATACACACACACACACACACACACAGAATTTCCTTGCTTTTCTCCAAAAGAGAGCAGCATCCTCCACATGAGGACCCAGAGCGAGTGTGCCATAACAGGCCATTCTCTTACGTAATGGAGACGGGGCCACAGGGCACACATCAGCAGCTCTATCTGGTAAAATACATAAACTAAATAAATAAATAAACTATATTCGCTGCACGGCCAAGATGAAAAAATGGCACTAAACAGATGGGGCCTCCACACTGCCACTGCAACTCCAGCGAGAGACACGGGGGGTCCAGGGGGTCTGTGTGGTGGAGATTCGACGCAAATGTTGTTAGGAATTACTAAACCGGACCCCCCACTAATCAAACAGCACACACACACACACACACACACACCAAAAAGGAAAAGGAGAGTCACACACTCATTTGTGACACAATCCTTTGATGGCTTCCCTGAAAAACAGATTATGCAGAGAAGGTTTCAGAGTGACACTGTTTTAGCTTTGATGCGTGGCTGGGGCGCGGAGTTCAGGGACAATATTTACGGCGTTACGGGACTAACAGCGTGACGTGATGCCCCTACACAACAGCAGGCCACTGTGTCAGGCTGACCAACTGACATAAATCACTACCACTGTGATGTCATAATCCTCCCACTTCAAAAAGGATAGAACACATTAAAGTCACTACGAAAGATAAAAAAAACCCATTACAGTCACCAAATCAATACGGCCAGTATGAACAGGAATGTCAGACATTCTTAAATGTTTGTAGTTTGGAAAAACGGTATGAAAACACTCCTATCTCCCATACTACCTTGTGATGGAGGTCAGTATTTTTCCTGGGCATGGGAGTACAGTGAGTATCAGTGTTATACTGTATAGGCACACACACACACACACACACACACACATACAAATACTGTGAGTATAGCTGCCACTCACCTCAAAATGGTGTCTGATGACCCAAAATTAGCAGCCATAATTAGTTGCTTCTCAGGTCAGTAATCTGCCACCATAATTAGGAGGTTTAAATAGCTCAGGATGGCCACAGCGGCACGCATTGAGGGGTGGGGAGTGAGAGATGGCATGGGGCCTGGGGGGGGGGGTCACGGCCTGGTAATTGCTCCAATCTGGAGGCTAGAGCGACCCACACAAACAAACACACGCTTACACACTCTTTTTGGCAGCATCACACGCACACGTAGATCCGCAATACACACAAAGAAAAAGCATGTGTCTCTACAGATGTGCATCTTCAATCTGATCACACACACACACACACATACACGCACACATTTAAACACACAAATGCAAGACGGATGTGTCCTCGTGGGTGAAGGCCAGAGTAAAGAGCACAGATGTGGCCATGTGCAAAGCCATTCTGACAGACAAGACAGTCAGGAAGACGCTGTGGTGGTGAAAGGCAGCTTAGCATGGCTGAGCCTCTGAATATTCTGACGCATAATACTCATAGCCAGGGTGGGAAAATCGGTCTGTGTTTACTTAGCGCTAGCCGCGAAGGCTAACATTAGATTCACAGGGGCCGCTCCCAGTTTAGCAGGAGTGTGACGGAGTGGTAACAGCCTCGTAACGTTTTTGGCTGAACCAGCCCCTTCAGGCTGACATGGTTTCTCACTCTGTGTATGACGCACACTGACTTGTCATTTTTAGAGAGAGAGAGAAAGAGAGAGCGAGAGAGAGAGAGAGAGAGAGGAATGGGGGGGGGGGGGGGGGGGGGTTATAAGAGAAATTTACTATCCATACCCACATTCTCTGTGCCCCTAAATAGGAAGATCACACCATCCCACAAGAGTGACAGTCACAAGGTACCCTGGAGGCTAAAGGACAGGGCTTGACGTGAGGTCACAGTTTTACAGACAAGCCACCATCCAGCAGTTTAGAAAGAACTGGAAACACAAATGCTAATGAGAGTCAGATGTGGTGAATGGCACCAACATGCAGAGGTAAACTGAAAAACACTTTGAATGAACACA
>JAGFZM010000269.1:97425-131579 GCA_017657215.1 Limnothrissa miodon | reverse complement strand
GAGAGAGAGAGAGAGAGAGAGAGAGAGAGAGAGAGAGAGAGAGAGAGGAGGAAAGATGGTGGGGAATCTCCAGAGGTTAGCGGACGTCTGAATGCTAGGCTGCTGTCTGAGGTGCTCAGCAGCGCTGCTCTTCAAAGGGGCCATGGGAGAGACCCCCCCCCTCTCCCCCTACCAGCAGTGCAGCTTTAATGTCTCCTGGTTTTCCCCTTGTTTGGTGGAAAAAACACACACATACACACACTTAAGGTTCCCTTGTTTGGTGGAAACAACCCACTCAAACACACACACACACGGTCAATGCTCTCCTTATTCAGTGGAAAGACACAAGAAACATATACAATCACACTCACACCCACACATTTGGAAGAGTGCTTACACAAACACACACACGGTCACAGCTCTCCATATTCAGTGGAAAGATACAAGAAACATATACAATAACACACACCCCCACACATTTGGAAAAGTGCTCACAGAAAAACACACACACACACACACCAACATACACATACAACAGAAAACAACATCAGAAAGGTGCAGGCGCCATAATTGGCTCCTACAGCAGCAGCTGTGAGACAGCTGTTGTGCCCTTGCTCCACTCAGTGCCGGGGTGTAGCTGGGGGAGAAATGCTACATGGCCAAACCACAAGAAAGAACAATCTGGAAACCCCCCTGGTTTTATCAGCAAACGGGAGGGAATTACACTTGATTTACTGGGCACCGCCAAGAGTGGCAGAGCAAGTACCACCAACTGCTAACAGAGAGGGAGGGAAAGAGAAAAAAATGCCACTCCCGCTCCATTGGAGGCCAGCCAATGGCTGCAAACCACAGCCTTTTTATACACCAAAGTGGCCAATCGCGTGTGAGGAGGCGGATGCCTTGGACAGTAGGCACATCCAAGGCACATGCGACAGCAGTTGCAGACCCTATAACCACCAAGTTTGTTGCATGACACAGAAAACAATGGCGATGCCCTGGGTGGGGGCTTGGTTGGTGCTGGTGGGGGCACTTGCACTTGTGACTGCTGGGGCCCTATGGGAGCGCCATGTCCGAACGATAAGCTGATTGTTCCTATCGAGCCTTGGCTGGGATTTGGGATTATGGGTCGTGTTTATGTGTCCAGACAGGTTTAAGCGGCGTCGCATAATCTCAAAAGTGGCACTTCTAGAGAAGGGTCACATTAGCTTGTCCCAGAGGCAACAGCAACCAGCACATGTGCTCATGTCAAACACAACACACACACACACATACCATAGATTTGACAGTCCTAATGTCCGTATTGCAGAAAAATAACTATTACCCATTTCACGCTAATAATGTAGCAACCCTCTGTCACACACACACACTTACACATTCAAGCCCCTACAATTTCTCAGCTCCCTGGCCTCTGACAGAAATAAATTTATACTAGAGCTAAACTGCAGAGTCAGCAATGCAACTGAAGGCCCCAGCTGTCTGCGATCCCTATGCACCAGGAAAATGTCTAGGGAACATCTTATTTATCAGAACAGAGGCGCAGAACCCTGCACGGCAGACAGTACGCAGCTGAGGGGAATGACAGGGAAACGTACACTGCCATATCCGTGAAGCAAAGGCTAGGTTTGTTCCACTGGTCTTTTAAATGGTGCTGTGGTGGAGAGTGTGTGGAAGTGTGACACACTCTGCCCCTGTATGCATATGCAGTCAGTCTCCCAGGCTGCCGCGGCCCGTGTTACAGTCCAGCTAGAGAGGCAGCGGGTCCTGGTGTACGGAGCCAAGCACCACAGCGGAGCAGGCCAGACTGGCCCGGCGCAAGGCAACACAGATATTTTCCATGAGCGAGTGTATCGGGCCAGCGGCAAACGTGAAGCGACAATAAACCCAGTGTGAGTGCGTCTGTCCACGCCCTGCACATGAACACACACACACAAAAAACAAAGGATAATAACACATTACCACACGCAGGAAGAGACACACACTCTCTCTCTCACACACACACACACACACACACACACGTGTTTGTGTGTGGTTGCCCTCCCTCTGGGCTGGCCTGACGGGCACATTCTGCTCTAACGCTGCCATTGCTGGGCACCCACAGCACGCCGCTACCAGGGCTGAAGGCGCACCTGCTCCGGGAAACCCTGAAGCAGCCAGGGCCATCTGTGAGGCTCCAACCACCACACATCCATCTATATTGTCCATCATTATGATATCTGAGGCAATAAAATCCTAACACCACCTTAAACATATACGAACACTCACATCATTTCCCTCACTTACTATTAAATACGTAATACTACAAAATACCATAATTATGGCGTTTACATTTTCAGGAAACAGTGGTAAGCAATCAAACTAACACGGCACAGAACACAGCCGCGAGCATAACAATTTACAGTCGCACTCTATATTATCATATACTGTCGGCAAGCCAGGATTTATCGTTCTCGCATACAAAGCAAAACTAAGCAAACATTCATCGACTACTTGTGTGTGTGTACTGGGTCTCTGCCGACATCCTCTCTAAACTCCCAGCTGCGTCAAAGAGGAGTTGTTTCACTCGCTCCCCCAGCTGAAGTCACCCAGACGAGCAGATGAATGCATAAACAGCTCCATTCATCTCTAGCTCCCTGACTCCCCTGCCCGCTAGCTCGGCGGCTGGCTGCCTGTGATGGCAGGCGAGGTGCTGTCAGGAAAAGCCGTGCAGCCACCTACTGGAATTGAAAGCTTCAGGAAACTCCGTCTCATGTAATTTGGGAGTGTGCAGACTGATGTAAGAAGTGTGTGTGTGTGAGAATGTGTGTCTCTTCCAGAGCAGAGTGGGAGAGTCATTTGTTGGATGAATGCTAGTAGCATCAGCTAACAGCTAACCATGTGTTACACATGTACACATGCGCTTGTACCTAGACCCACACACCTACACAGAACAGCAGATTAAGGTTGTACATTTATTGCCATTTTACACACTCTCCGCTTCCTTTCTTGGTGTCTTCTATCAAACCCCCAGTTTTTTCCCCTCCGTTATCTTCAAAACTCTTACTTCTTTAAATACCTAAATGTCATGTTTTTCTTTATCCCTTCCTCTTTCTCCTCCTCTCTCCAACTGGGCGACCTCCAGCACTTGTTTGCTCACTGTGATTCCGGAGTCTTCCACCACAGTGAGCGGTTGGCAGGGATCTGGCCATGGAGTGGGCCCTGTGACAGACACTCGCTGGCACCAACACAGGGGCCACACTCACAGCAGAGAGAGGAGTAGTGGAGAGAGGAAGAGACAAGAAGAGTGGAGAGACCAGAAAAAGAGAAGAAAAAAAAGAGAGAAGTGGAGAGGTGAAAGGAGATGAGAGAAGAAGAGGATTTGTGATTGATGAAGAGTAGTGCAGAGACGAACTAGAGAGGAGAGAAGAAGAGAGGAAAAAAGAGAGGAGAGAAGTAGAAAGGATTGGAAGGGACAGAAGAGGAGATGGAAGGAGAAAAGACTGGTGGGCCTATAAACAAACAACTGGTTTTATTTTACAATTCTTTACACAATATTGCCTCATTGCCTCTCTCTCTCTCTACCGTCACTCCATCTTCTCTTGTTCCTACCAAACCTTTCTGGTTTCTTCTCCATCTCCTCACATATTACCAGGGAGCACCACTGGGTCTATGTGCCTGTGGTGTTGATGCTGACAGCTGACTCACCATCGGAGCTCCATTTTCGCAACAACGCGACCACAATACCATAGACAAAGTAATGGGCACGGGCCTTACACACGACTCCCATCTTTAGATTTTCTGAGAAAATCCATGTGACTAGGGGCCCACACATGTGAGCTGGGAGCATGGCTGTTTATGTCTTTACGCCGGGCCTTACCAGAATCGCCCACCGCTCAAACAGTGGCTGGACTTGTGTGTGCACACTGTACAGTAATGGAGTAAAAATAAAATATTTCTCATTCTGGGGTTTCCAGCAAAAGAGGAGAAGGAGCACAAAGGGGGAAGCCGCAAGTCATCCTTTTCGTCACACAGTGTGTGTGTGTGTGTGTGTGTGTGTGTGTGAGCCAGTCGCGGTCACAGGGAGATCTCTGCTCTCAGTCTGTGCTGGATCCAGAGTGCCAGTCTAAAAATAAGGGCGGGTCAGCTTCACCTCTGCCTGTTGGCCAAGGACAATGGAACCATTGAGTTCTCTTCCTAGCCAGCTCTCCCCTCTCTCTCTCTCCTCCTTCTCCCACACACACACACTCACTCTCACTTGCTCAGTAATGCTCACACATGCCCACACCTCTCACTCTGTCATACACATACACACTGTTTCATTCTTTCTTTAAAACACAAACACACACACACATACCACACTCACTTGCTCTCTTCTTCTGTCTCTCTTGGCTGCTACCTAACACGCCACCAGAATGTCACTTAAAAGTGAATCAAGGAGCAACACTGGGAGGACAGACAAAGGGCAGCCTGTCATTTTGGCCTCTGTGGTCCTTCATAGTCTGCCAAAACACCAGCTCTGGGTAGACGCACTCTGGTCGCACTAGGCCACCTCCCACCGGGGAGACACCCGGCTTGTTAGGCTGATTTGTGAGCCGCGTGGGTGAGCGAATGGGTCGTGACCGTCAAAGCATCTTCTCCATCTTCCTCAGCAAGCTCGCGTTCCTGCCGTTTCAGCACCACAGGCTTGGGGGAGGCTTTTCGACACAGACACACTGACTAGCCCATCTGAATTGTTCATTCATCAGGCCGCGGTCAAACGCAAAGGGACAGTTAAAATGTCAACGAGGACAAAAATGATGTAAATCAATATTAGCAACCGCCTTTGCTGTCTTCATCTAATAGTAGAGCTTTGGATGATGGCACAGCTTACTGGGGCAAAGAGCATCTAAGAGGATTCGCTTGGCTTGAGAAGAGAGAGGGAGGGAGAAAAAAAAAAGAAAAACTACAACTTTTCAAACCATCTTTTTTCACTGAGTCACTCGCATATCCCAGATTAGTCTGTACCCTCCAATTCTCCTTTAAACAGTCTCTCTCCCCTCATTCCTCTCACACTCTCTTAGCCTCTTTCTCTCTCTATCTGCGTCACTCACCGTCTCTCCCTTTCAGCCAATCTTTGGATTGCTCCCTCTCTTTCCGTCGAGCTACAGTTTAAGTACGAGTGTCCTCATTTTGTGATCACTCAGAGTGCTGCGGTGAGTCTGTGGGCCAGTGGACCTCCTCGTCCACTCCACTCCTCGCCTGTGAAAAATAGCCACCCCATCCCTCCCCCCCCCCCCCCCTCACCCCAACTCCACTGCTGAGTCGGACGTGTTCCTCTTGTGCGCTCGTTATGGCAGCAAGGATTTCTGGGATGCCTTGGTAACCTTCTTTGGCTTTTTGCTTCCCTCCCACACTTGCTGGCTCCCACCCACCCACACACACACAGAAACTCAGACACTCATCATCATCTGATCGCTGACCACCAAGAGGATATTTCATCCTTGATCCCACTCCACATCAGAACAACCAAGGCAACATCATGAAACAATTACAATTGTTGTTTACACTGAGGACATGCACTGTGGGAAAAAGACTCCGTAGGGCTCGGCCAGAGGAGGCTACACTGCAGATGGCCTGAGCCATATAACATGGTGATTAGACACAAGATCTAGAGCCTTCCGCACTGTTGGAGCTGGCTGCTAGCTGACGGCACATAAACACCAGGGTCTGCAAGGTGGTGCAGGATAACCAAATAACACGCAGGAGTACGAGGGACTTGGATTACACTCAAAACACAGAGACACTATTGAAGAAACAGAGAGGATAGAAGGTGAACTGAGGATGGGAGAGAGCAAGAGAGCGAAAAGAAGGGAAGGGAATAGTGGGGGTGGGGGGTGGGACGGGTTACTGAAGGGCAAGCCTGAGTCTTTTTTTTTTCAGATCTTGAGACCTTTTTCAGATCATTTGCTGCAAGAGCTGAACATAAAGGATATGTCAATCCAGCACCTGGTGATGACATATGCATGCAAAGACACACACTCTCTCTCTCACACACACACACACACACACACACAGCAACCAGGAGCTGAGAGTGAGTGTTTCACGCTGTTACGCAACCGGAGAGCTCTACCCATCTGTGCCTGCATTCATCCCCCGCATCCCTGACCAGTGAAGCGAGAAACTCTCGCCCTCTCACTCGTATACACACACACACACACACACAACCCTCTTAAACCTCCTCCTCTTCATGCCGCACAGCCTACTCATTCTTTCTAATCTTCATCTCATCTTGTCTTTGCCTCTCTTCAGCACAGCACATGGTGCTCCTCCTGCCATTTCCTCAGCTCATCCAGACATCCGCCTCCGTGTTCTCCCTCTCCTCCTCCTTCTCTTTGCCCCTCTCACGGCACCACCTCCTTAGCCCCCTAAACTTCTCCATTTCTTCCTCCATCTTTCACCTATTTTTCTTTCTTTTCTTCCAGCTGTTCCTCCTCTCTTCTCTACCAAATGACTACCTCTTCTTGCTCTCGTCCGTTGCTTTCTCTGTTATCCTCTTTTCATCCTAGCAGCATTTAACACAACAGAGCACACACACACACACACACACACAACTAGGCAGCCATGTTTAAACTCACACTGGTGCGGCGTGATGGATTAGCCATAGCATGTGCGGAGGGAGGCTTGGCTCGCCCATCTTCAATGGCCCCCGACACTAGGCCCTTAAGCACACTGGACAGAGGCTGTCAGAGCCTTTACAGACAGAGGGAGTATTTATGAGGGCGTATTCATTAAGTGAATGGCTCCGTGCTATTGATTTTGCTCAGGCTAGCACTCTTCCTCACTAAAGGGGATATGATCAGGGCAATGGGGGGAAGCAGCTCCTCAGCCAGGGGCAGACCAGAGCGGCATCATTCAATCTGCTACTGTGAGTGCAACGAGAGCTTCCCATGAGCTCTTTTACCGAGAAATCGGAGACGTTTATTTGTCCGTCTCTGCTAACAGGGTTGGCATGATGAAATAAACGGGTCTGAACAAGGGGGGCTGGCAGAAAATGGCGTAGTTAACTGTAGAAAAGGACCTTCCAGTAAAGCGGATTATAAACACCAACATGATAGGTCCATTTATTTGGCCGCCGGCATCAGAGCAGTCAACAGCAAACATGGGTTGGCACACACTCTCAAATACTGTGGCCTGCACACACACATGCAGAGAAACAGACTCAGTGGGGGTGCTATGTTTAGAGAGAGAGAAAGATGGAGAGAGAGAGAGAGAGAGAGAGAGACACACACACACACACACTCTATCTGCTACCCCTCTGTCCTCCGCAATCCATTTATAAAAGTGGACCTAGGGTTGGCACAAGAACAAGTCCACTGTGCCAACACCCCCTGAGGGCACTGTCTGCTCGCATCCCGCCGCCATTCACCTTGTACACACAAAGCATCAGAGATGCCAGGCTTCAGGGCCGGCTAACGCCACGTGTCTTGTCTCCACGACAACGGCTGGCTAGCTAGTGCCTCCACCTGCTGTCACTGAGATGGGCCAGCAGGCGTGAAACAGGTTAAGAGAAATTGGATGCCATGGAGGATGCCGTCTGTCCCCTATCAAACCATCCCGTATACAAGCAAGTGCTGTGACAAAACTAGTCTGACAAGGGAGAAATGGTTTTCATGGCATTTTCAGACAAGGCGTCTACTGGTGTTTACTTCCTTGTCTCCGGTTTCCTTAGTCTCTCTGGCTGATTCTACTAAACACCTGTGGTCCAATTCCACGCATGGTACCATGGGAACAGTCGGTGGAGGACACGCCAGAGGAATTTACTCAGTCTGACTTGTAACGAACGAATCTGTTCTGCGTTTCAAAGAAACTCGAGAGTAAGAGGTGGGTGTTTTGGGGATGGATGCTTTTTTCGTAGAAATCAAATATAGGTTCCATGAAATTCATTTATGAGCACTTGTGAGCACATAAGACACACAAATGCACATTTGCACACTCTCTCTCTTACACACACACACACACACACACACACACACAAATGATCTAGCTTCTCCGTCTATCTGCTGAGCAGGCTGTGTGGGAGAGTAGCCGTTACGGCTGACAGTCTTTCCAAGCACCCTGACTGACAGCCAACGGCCCTGGACAGACACACTCATTTGTCACTGCTAGAGAGCAAAAAAAAGTTGGAGAAGGAAGAGAAAGAGAAAGCCAGAGAGAGAAAGCGAGAGAGAAACAGTGAGAGCATCTTCTCCCCTTTGCTCTTTTTCATTTCTCAAACAAAGAGCTCTGTCCTTGTAAAAACCCTGACACCCCCCACACATCACTCCTTCCCCTACTCTCTCTCTCTCTCTCTCTCTGCTCATCACACTATACGAGCTACATTAGCTAATTAGCTGATAGAGAAAGAGCTGGAACATGCTCACCATGAATGCAGAGGTCAGAGTGCAGTCTTTGGGGGTGGGGGGGGGGCTTGCTGCTGATGGCCAAAACCAGTCCACCACCCCTCCCGCGGTCAGATTGTGGAGGTCAAAGAGCATGTAGGACAGTGTCACGACACAGAGACACGCAGCAGGGAAATAACAGAGGGCTAGTTTGAAATATTAGCCGCTCTGTCACTAGCAACAATAGCCAACCATTGTTGAAGTGCTCGACTCTCAATGCCCCAGAATTCCCAAGAGATGAGGAGGAAGTAGCCTACTAGCATTTGTGAGACACTTGTGACAGACATGCATCAGCACCAAGTGTTAGGATTAGTCGAGGGAATCTGTTACGCCACATGGGCAACTCAAACACGTCAGTGGTGGATGGCTAATTATGGACAGTTAATGACAAGAGTAGGAGTGCCATTTATCAAAGGCCCACATGGGTGCATTTGTTTAGGTATGGCATTTGACCTGCCGCCATCCCAAACAAACCGAATAATCAACTCCCATCTGTTTGCCTGCAGTGCTCTCAGGAAAGAGGAGGGGGAGGTGGAAGTAGCAACAGCTTCAAGAAGACGGCTGGTAGCAATCACTTACCCATATCTCCATGGAAACTGTTGTCATGGGAGGCCCTGCTGGATGGGGTGGAGTCTCCGTCGTGGGGTGGCCAGATCTGTCCAGTTTTGCGGACGCCAACAATGGTGGCCTCAGACACGACCACATGGCTTTGCTGCTGGCGGTGGCGTTTTTGGGACTGGGGGGTGGGTGGGCTGCTGCTGTCGAAGGAGTGCTGAGAATTCTGAGAGTTCTGCGAGGGCGAGCGACTCTTGTCGCGAAAGGGCCGCCTGTAGGCAGCCGTGGGGCTAGGTGACACATGGCTGGACTGCCCCGAGGAGAAGTCCTCCTCGCTGGACGTTAGGTTCTCGTTAGAGCTGCAGTCAGGTGTGTAGCCCCCACCGCCGCCTCCAGCATCCTCAAAGCTGCCCGGCGAATACGAGCGGCGGGGCCAGGTGAGCTGGTGGTCATCCCCGCCTCCTCCACCATGTTCCCTCATGACGACTCCCTCGCCAGCAACCATGCCACCCACATACACGCTGGTGTAGGGTGGGTAGTCCGACGGCTGCCATGGCGGCGGCGGTGGTTGTTGCTGTTTGCCCCCATTGGCCCGGTACCTGGGACTGGGCTCTCCGTCCTCATACTCGGCATCGTAACCACAGGTGCTTTCAGTGGAGCGCCCCCTGTAGACCGGCTTTGGGCGCAGCTCTCCGGCCACTGTGGCAAGGTTCCCTGGCAGCGAGTGCAGGGACCGCTTGCGCTCCATCTGCATGGCTTGTGTGCCCAGGCTACCAATCTTCTCAGAGACCTCGCGGTCGTTGACTCGCACCAGTCCCCGCTCGTGGTGGAACTCCATGTTAGCGTAGAAGGGCTGCTTCTCCTGGGCGCCCTTGCCATCCGCCGAAGAGTGTGAGTTGGCGCGTTTGATGCGCTCAAAGTTGGAGCGCAGGGCAGCTACGCCCAGGCCCATACCTGGCTTGTCTTTGGGCGAGGGGTCAGAGGGCAGGTCCTTCTCTGGAGGGGGGTGCGGCCGGCGTGGAGACACTCCACCACGCTGTTTGGAAGGTGAGAGGCCGTCAGTCTCACCTCCTCCAGCACCCGGCTGCACTGGCTCGAAAGCCGACTGGAGCTCCAGGCCGTCGCCATGGGAGGCCGACTTCCTGGCTGGTGGAGGCCTGGGTTTGGAGCGAGTCTCCCCCACCGGCTGAAAGCGGCTGCTGCGCTCACCCTGCTCTTGTGCATGGAGCTGTCCAGGCTGGGGGTCACCAGGCCCAACCCCAGGAGGGAGCTGCTCACCCCCCATCTCGTTCATCAGGGAGGCCTTTCTGAAACCCCAGCGCTGGCGGTCGTAGCTTTTGCGCTCCTTGGCCAGCAGTGTCTGCAGATAGATCATCCGGAAACGCTCTTTGTTTACCTCCATCTCCAGGCGCTTGATGGAGGCTTTGCACTTTTCCAGCTCCTGTTCAATGCCCCCCACCGACCTCAGCTCCATCTTGGGAGGTTCGGACTCGGGGAACTGTGCTTTCCAAGCTTCTATGAAACCGACTGGCTCCACCATGATGGTTGACAGAAACTATTTTTTTTTCACCACAGAATCAAGAAAAAAAATACTCACTACACTTTCCCACTGCTGATGCGATGATTTCTCTCAAACAAAATTGCTATATGCCAAAAAAGTGCCCATCTGTATTATGAGACAATAGCATAACAAGGTTACCTTATCTTAAGGATTTTCTGAGATTGTCCTCAGGTGTCTTGACTCCTTTCTGATTTTGTCACCACAACGTTTTGTTTTGTCAACACAAACCAGAGTTTTTTCTTGACCCTCAACGAAATTATTGACAAAGGATGACAATAAACCCGTGCACATTCTTATTCTCGCTCGCATCATTCCAACACCACTTGCAGGGTTTAAGGAGAAAACATCTCGGACCCCCAAACAATGACAGCATCTATCCTCCGGACCAAGAGCGGTCTTAAAAAAGGCAACTCCTGAGCGTGTTCATGAAAAGACGTGTAGAAAGCGACGCATTTCGATAGCAAATGGATATCCCCTCATTCCGTTTAAGATTTTTATTCACAGTCCACTGCTGTCCTGTGTCCATTGGTAGTGCGACATCCCGTTTCCATCATTTGCTCAGATCCTACAGCCAGCTCTTTTGTAGCTTGTCAGCATTAGACAGAATGGAAATTACCTACCGAGATAAGATTGAGGGAAAAGTAAACTAAAAAAACCTGTCAAAGCAAAATGTCTAAGTCTTAATGGTATTGTACGCTCGCGACACTAATATGATTTGATGTTGCATACGCTGCTTTATCCCATTTTCAGCGTTAGTTATGAGCGCACATTATGGTCACATCTCCGTTCACTCTGCTTCTGGTGAGCGTTCTGTCTGTCTGGGCTCGCTGAGAAAGCTGCTGCAGGAAAGGGAGGGACTAGACGGACAATGATTGACGCTCGCCTAGTCGTTCGTGCCGTTTAAAGAGACACGACACACAAGCGCTTTCATACAATAGAGGTGTTGAAAGGATTGAATGGAAATACAGTAGTATAGAACAGTGTTGAGACTAGGACGGCAATGCAATGCTATATTATTTACTCTGACTTATGTTGTGCTGTCTTTACATAGGATACTCCAATTAATAATCTCATGTAAATTAACCATCAACTGTGTCCATTCAGACATTTGTTTCAATCCGTCAAAACACATTTGGCACATTTTGGCAAGTGTTTTAGGCCGGTGTTTTAGCCTAGGCCATGTAGGCTATTAATGATAATGTGATCCGCATACTTGAATCGATACAACAGCGCCTCTAGGCCTGGTCTATCTTCTGCGAGAACACAGAACAAAGGATTTTCATAATGAGGCTGAAATGTGGTCATAGGAAAAATGACAGGGTATTAATATTTGAAATCTTTAAACGGTTATTATAATAGTACGTCAGTGACTGATTGCGCTGTTCGTGTGCCTCCAGTTGCTCTGCGCGAGAACCTCAATTAATTGGCCATTTGAATGCCCGCAATACTATGAGGTCATCCTTGTTCCGCGCTCCCTAGTGATGTCCGGGCATTTGAGTGTATTTCATCACAGTCTATTCTGAACTCTGCTGCCCTCATGCGATCGATGTATTAAATTACAAGAAAAACGTCCTGATCTAATCTTCACCTTACATGGACACAGAAATCTACTCGCCTATTCTTCAGTAGTCTTGTTGCTGAATATTTGATGAAGATGAGAACATCTATCCTAGCACTAAATTGAACTGAAGCACTATTCCCTAGCACTATGCTCTGTAAGGTTTTTGCTATGTAGCTTGATTGTTATCCTCTTTTTGTAAGTGCTTTGGATAAAAGCGTCTGCTAAATGCATAAATGTAAATGAATATTTGTTGACGGGGAAATAAAATGGTAAGAAATTATTTGGAATTAAATAAACAATCGTGCTGACATTTTCCAAAATACAAAAAAAGTGGTCAATTGTTGAGTGAGGTAGGCCTATAAGACCTCGAAGAGAAAAATCGGGCCAACATTTCGGGGGAAATTCTATTTCTACAGTCAATATATAGCCTAATCTATATACAATCGCGGTGCTCTTTAGCCGCGCGCTTTTAGGGATGTTGGGTTGGGCCACGCTAACTTTGCATTCCATAAAGTTTACGGTGAAAATGAATCCATCGATTTGGATTTATGATCCAATACATTTTGCTCCGGGAGTGGCGGTGGTACAGTTTTCAAGAGTTTCCTTCTAATGAGAAGCATGTAAAGCGAAAAAATATTTAGTATGTCGCGCTCAGGAGAAACAAAAGGACCATAGGCCTTGTCCCTCAAATGCATGTTCTTGAACAGGATAGAAGCATATATAAGTCAAGCGTATTTAGCAAGACAATTATTCTAACTCCAGACAAGAGTGGCATGGCACATACGAGATGAACTGGTGGAATAATGACACCAAAAGATATAAAACAAACCCAAAAGGAAGAGAGAGAGAGGAAGCGAGAGAGAGAGAGAAAGAGAGAGTTGTGGTCTAAAGAAAGCAGAAGAACCCTGGAGGACACTGCATTTAACCTCTGTACTCACACAACCAATGGTGCTGTGATTAATCACAAGACTGAGGACAATACAGAGGTCTGAAATCAAATTGGTATGCAGGATACAATATAGTTACTTGGGTATAACTGTGTACAGATGCTTTGAATTGCCAGACTGCTGCTCATATTACAAGGATCAGTTCAAGACCAAACATGACAGCAGTACATTTAGTCAATACATTTCTCCAGAAAAACACAACCCAACTCTCTTTGGGTGGGGTTTTGAGCCAGACGTGGGATGTGGATTCCAGTTAGTTTTGCCTTACAAGCAACACCGGCTTGAGGTTGCCACCTGAAAACATACTGTAGGTGACGACCTCAGATCGATCAGATTGACTGAAATGTTTTTTTTTTCATGGCCCATACAGATCATGTAAGAGGCAATGCTATTGTTTTTTTTTATCTGTTTTCTGATGTGTTAACAAATATGCATTCTAACATGCCACTATGAATAAAAAACAGATATTTTACAAATCCATGCAGCTACATGTATTGCATTTTTTCCCCAGACAGAATCGTACATCATCCCGATTATACTAGATTATGTGTAATGCATTGTGTATTCTATAGGCTGAACAGGCTCATTTTGAGCTTGGGGGAACTGTGTGAGAACCCAGTCCATTAGGCTTACACTTGTAGTCTGTCCTTCCTATTCCAACCTTCTATTTGTGTCTATTAGCGCTAAGCCCCAACAACTGCCAGTGTGTTTGTCAGTAGGAGACTTCAGAAGTGTCATGCAGGTCTAATTTCTTGCTTGATTAGCCCCCTTAATTGTACCAAAATGAGCCTGTAACTAATGCTCTCTTTGCAGTGGTTTGGAATTTGGTTTGAGTACTTGTATGGTGGTACTTGTGCTTGAATGTATCTCCAGACACCCAGCCTGATGACTTTACAGAAATCATCTGGCATGGCATCCTTTCACTTGGCCTAGGATGTACTCACTCCTCTGGTGGAGTGTCCCCTGAGCTCGTCAGGCTGTACCCGACGGCCTAAGTCTCATAAGGGAACGTACATGTTAAAGGATGGTCTTACATTAAGCAGCCTCAACCTCTCAAAGGCAAGGCTACTAACTGCCACCTATCCAGGGTTGGATATCATCCTCCTCCGTTTGCTTGAAACAGCAGCAGGTCTTTGTGGACCAATAGCTCTGGAAACCAGACCTGTTTTGGTCCAATGGATCAAAATCACCCTGCGATTGTCTCTCCTCACTCACTACCTGACCGCCCCTCGCACACTGCTACCCAGACAAGAAATATTATGCCATTTGTCACCCGTCTCTTGTCAGCATTCTTAACTTGCACGTGCTTGCTCTTGTCCTAGACTGGGTGTGCACAAAGTGCTGCGATCACATAAAGGAAGTGCATGTAAGACCACTGCCAGAATGCCCATGAACCAGTAACTCACTCTGTCTAAGATGCCCCGGTGAAAACATCAAGTAGTAGTGGAGACCGGTCTGGCATGATAAAGATGAACCTCATAATCATTCTCACTTAAGTCCCTGCCCCAGGAAGTGGATAGATTGCACATGAGTGAGACAGCTTTTGGCTATGCGTTTGGGGAAACGCATACCCGCCCAATCATCCAGGTAGTCTAATGTGCATATGCCAGATCTCCTTATAGGCCTAACACTTTCTGGACAAATCTAATGCTGAGAACTCCCAAACTATGTAGCGTAGAAGTTTCCTGTGATGCAGACATACTGTAACATGAAAGTACACATATATTTCAGGTCTAGTTTGGCAATCCAGGAACTAGGTAGGAATGACGCTATATCAATCTATTTCCCATTTCGTAGCAAGTTTGTTTAATTAAATAAAGTGTGGGAGTTTAAGAAAGAGAGAGAGAGAGAGAGAGAGAGAGAGAGAGAGAGAGAGAGAGCCTGATGCATCAGCCACTTTCACCTTGTTTTACTTTGGTTTTTGAGTAGTTTCCTTACTGACCTGCTGGAGGCAATGGAAGTGATCTTAAGCACTAGTCGGCGTTAGCCTGGCTAGCTTAGTGTCACCAATATGCTAAATTACAATGCGTTGATTACAGTGAATTAGTGCATTGATGTACTGTATTATAAGAATTGTTTTACCTTGTTTTGTTACTCACTGTTTTAAAATGCACTCTTATAAAGAAATAAATGGCTTTTGAATTGTGGAAAACTATCCAAACACTTGGTAATTTTTATCAATTTCAGGTAATTTCCATGCCTGGAAAATAACCCTTAACATTTTCAGGTTTTCCATGTTTTCCAGGATGCATGGGAAGTTGAACCCTGTGTATGAGACAGTTAACAGGATGTAATGTGCTAGGCATCTGGACTGTAAGACTCAAGGTATGTGTCTGCCATTTTTGGCTTTCACACCTGAACAACAATCATAGCCAATATTACCTAATTTTACCAACAGTGAAAAGACAACAATATTTACAAAAACAAAGTTTTTCTTTACGAGGTGTGCGTTTCCTGAATACAGAACGGAAGTTAGCATTGAACAACGGTAGTGCAAAGTACTTTTGAAAGAGCCCTCCCAAACACAGTCGGACTATGTACTGTAAGTTGGAACAAAGTAAGGTCAAACTTGCTTCGTTGAAAATATGAAGTCTACAGATGTTTCGGAAGCGTTTGGTAAATATTCGGATAACTTTGCTGCTGAAATCATCTCAAAATCAGAAACGCGTAGCCTCGTTTCATTAAAGCCAGTGTGACGTTGTTAGCAACTTTTACTAATCTTAGCCCATACAATCAAGCACCTCACTCACTGGAATTAAAAACTCAAAGTCTAATTTATTTGAAATCATCCAAATGGGTTGCTTTAATTTATTATACAAATTTATTGTTATCTATTGTCTTTTTTCCTGCCATTTTTGTACCGAAAATTAACCGAACCGAACACCTCGTTATGCAACCTAGCAGCTAAATCCCATGCTGCAATCTACTGTAGCAGCTAAAATCCCATGTCCCAAAAACTGATTGAACCACACCATTGAAGCCATAGTAAAGAAACAGGGCTGCTTATCAACATGGAGTCCAATATTGTTTTTTTTTTTTTTTTTTTTTTACAGTGGCATACCTTGGAAATAAAAGAAAAGACAAGGCACCAGAGCGAGCCAAACGCGTCACAGCTCACAGATACCGCATTGTAGCGTATGCATCGCCTATGCGAATACAGGCATTCACAATTAATATGAAATGTACCCTTACATTATTATGGTAATGATTTTACCATTCCAGAATCAAATTAGTTCAGATTGACCAATTTAGGCTAAAAAAAAAAGAGGACAATTACATTTCCTTTTCATGAGGCCTAAAATGCACGCAGATGCCTCATAGGCCACTGACTAATAGAAAAAGAAATTCCATGTGCAGAATTTTATGAAACTTCAACCTCAGTTCTTCTTGGACGGGCGATCCACAGCGTTACACCGATGGGTTTGGCTGATTTTGCTCTTATATCCTAATAATTTTGTTTCTCAAGAGCTTTGCAACATCATTTCAAAGTTAATTGAAAGGTTTAAATAACTGCCAAGTATCTCACCATCACGCTTTGTTACATTCATCAAGTGGCTAGGTTAAATTGTTAACCAAATTAGCTAGCTAAGCTTAACTAGAATTTAACTTGTTGGTTTTGTTAACTTTGTTCATGTAGGTTTTTGAACAGTGATCTGGGCAGCAGGCTTGACTGCGACAGCTGTGTTTCTTTTTTGCAGGTGGCCGAAGGAAACCGTGCGATCGGCACCAAGACGGACTGAGAAAACGGCAGAGAATTCGACCCAGCTTGGAAACAGCTGATGCTGTGACCCAAAAGCTTTGGAAGAACTGCAGAGTCTGTGACTCAGGTCTGATGGGAAACGTCTGAGACTGGGATCATGGCCGAATGGGAAATTGAACAAATTGAAAAAATGTTCAGCAGAGTTTTTTCACCGAACCGATGGCTTTGACGAGACTAAAGTTGACATTTTGACTGAAGTCGAAATGACGAGAATAAAGTTGAAATTGATTTAGACTTTAATCGAAATTTGTCAATTTCAACAGTAAACTTGAAATTTTCAATTTCGACTTTAATCAAAATGTATAGAGAATAATTTCCCTTTGCTGTGATATTCCCTGCGCCTCAGACGCCGCGCACACCGTTGCTCTACACCTGCAGGATCAAGCAACTTGACCTGCCCTCTTATTGGATTTTGCGATTGTATTATTGTATTGCGATAAGCCACTGTCATCCTCCTGGTAGCTTCCCGATTTAACGTTAAACTTAAGACAATACAACGGTTATCAAACATTTTAAACCATCAATAATGGAGAAAATACTAACATTTGTGAACTTTTCTGGAGATTCGCAAGGCATTCTGGGAAATTTCTCATACCCCTCCGTTCAGAGTGTGCCTCTGAAAAATCTCCGTTTGGAGGGGTATATAGTCCTACCACTTACCCCTACCCCTCTGTCTTAAAGGAAATTGGTACACCCCTACCCCTACACGTGAACGCGCAAAACGGAGGGGTAGGGGAAAGGGGTAGAGCGAAGGGGTGAAATGGGATTGGGCCTAAAACTGCATCACAGCAGCATGACGACAATCTAGTTGGAGAGAGCATATTGTTACAGTTTAAAGAGTACACGTCAGGTGCCCTTTGCCATCCATCCAAAGAAGCCTATGATGTTTACCACATTGAGAAACTGTTCAGAACCAAGACTGGTTTTTCCCTCATGGAGCTTCCTAATGCAGTGGGTGTGTTGGATAGTGTAGAGAAAAGCCGTTCACCTAACTGACAAGTTCGTGTGTGTCTTGGTCATCAAAATGAACTAAACTTTTTTCGAGTCCTCTCGTTCACTTTAAAAAAATATGTGACAGCCCCATTAGCTAAACCTATGCAGTCTCCACGTTAGTTCTTTGTTCATTTGAGCTAAATTAAAATGTTAGGCTTACCTCCCAAACACATCTACTGCTTACACAAATGTTGATCACACCACAAACAAGACAAAAGTATAATGCTATAAGAAACAGGAAATATTAATTCATTGTTTACCTGGGTCTTTGGTCTATTCCTGCCCTGCACCCAGCATCTGACAAGTTCTCGCTTTTGTTTTGAGTCGGTCGGTCACCACGTGACAGCCCCACCTCACACCCACATATCCCCTCCAAATTACCGGTAATATGGTTAAAATATAAATTAGTGTCCACACACATTCCCTTCAATCATTGTCCATTCACTTCACCACAGTATGATCACATAGCCTCAAATTGAAGTTTACGTTAATACTTGATTAGCCTAACTGAGCCAGTCATATGAACGATTGGAAAGCAGTAGCACTCGAGAGATAAACTAATCGTTTGTTCCCGCACTTTCCGGCTCAGACTGCGTTGGTTAAAGTAATGGGGCTGTCATGTGATGAACGAACAAGTCGGGGAAAAAATAAGACACAATAACTTCAACACAGGACGTTGCGCATGTGCGACTGAACTGCGTTGGTTAAAGAAATGGGGCTGTCACGTGATGAACGAACGACTCGGAAAAACTAAGACACAAATAAAACGGAAAACTCCAACACAGAAGCTATTGCGAAAATGCACGTGTGACTGAACTAATCGATCCTACCCAGTCGGTGGCGCTCATAGACTCTATATATACAGTCAATGGTGGCGCTAATGCACCTTTCAGTTGGTTGCCGACCGCCAACCAAAAAAAAGAGGAACTAATCGAGCCCACAAGACGATTAGGTCTACCAAAGTCACATTAAAAATTAGTTCTATTTGACCGACACATCTCTAGTGCAAGCTTCCATCATGCTGAGGAGTAAAAGAGAAATTGTCAGATTTATAAGGCTGAGGTGGCGAATTGAAGCAAAAAATTACAACATGACAGGTAAAAATTACACTTAAAAGATGGCCACCTGGGAAGGAAGAGCCAAACCAAGAATGTGAAAAAGAACTTTAGGTGCGGGTACCACTGGTAAGTATTTACAGCTAATAATCCACAGACCTTAAAGATCTCATTCTATCGTATTTTCATTAATTTTGTCGTGGTCTCTTATCTAAAATAATGTCATGAGAGTTGGTTTCGACAAAAAATATGCTGTGGTTGTCTTGTTTCAAGCTATTTTAGTTAGGTGAAAAGGAGAGCAGGGATAGCTCGAGAGGATTCTTATGAATATTAATGATATGCAAATGTATCGCCTCTGATTGGCTAACAACACTGTGACGCTCCATCTAGTGGGTCTGTCTGCAGGCAGCCTAAAGTTTCTTGAGGGCGGGTTAACTGCATAGCTAATGTTCAAATTGCCGTACATTTGTACAGCTTTTCCGATTCGCTCGTTTTTCCCGGCAGTTTTCTATCACAGGCGACTACAGACTACAGGGGTAGGAGAGCATTTTGAAGTTGAGCATAGAAGTACAACTTGGGCTGACCTATGGTAATGTAAAAACATCAAGTCTTAAACAGTTTATTTTGGAAGGAGACCTTTAAAGAATATTCTTTAGAGATCAGAGTAATGATCACTATGGATAACCGTTAAACCACAGAGGGTTCAAGCGGAGCTTGATTAAACTAACGCACCAACATTCAATTTCTTAGAAGTGATAGTAAAGAGAGACACTGAATTGCAAGCTATTGCCGATTGTCACTAAAGAACCTAAAGCACTTAAGTCACATTATTTGAGACCTCCATGAAAGCCCAAAGGCAAGTGAACTCAATGAAGACCTAAAATACTTGTTGTCAGGGCAACTGACACCACTTGATTTTGGTACCTTCATTGAGGTAGACCCGGTATTGATTAGGCTTCACTATTACCACCCCTTTGGCCCAATAGATGTGTTTTTTTTTATTTACTGAAAATGATGTATGCGTGTGTTTGCTGTGGTGAAATTGCAATGTCACAGAAGATGCAAAATCTATGTTTTAACGTATCCAGGACAGTCACAAACTAGTTAAAATTGTTGTGTTGATGGAGGTTTTTTTTCCCACATGCAACAATAGTATGTAATCAGTTCATCCAGACATCCATGACCCTTCAGCGGGTAACCATCTCTGAAACCACCTCAATTCCTGCCATTTCCATCTGCTGCTGGCCCTGGTGGTGCCTCTAGTCCTACTGCCTCACTTGGTGCTGATGCCATACATGTGGACATGGCCCAATAAACTTGTGATAAAAGACAACATGAAAGTGTGTGTTTTTAATCTAGTTTAATTCTACTACATGCCCCCTAAAGCACACCCATATGTGACACAGCATTAGATGAACACTGAACTGAACACTGCTTACATTTTGTGCATGCTTAGATGTATTGGCCACATGTAGCTTGATGCATGTCACATCGTTTCACTTCAAGCAAAGCGTCTTAACGCTAGCACTAGCCATTTATTCACTCCACGGGCTGCTTCTGATTTGTGACTTTTATGTTGGAATGCATTACTTAATTTGTGGACAGGAAAATGGAAAATTTCTGTTTTTAAAAATACCCATGCACAAGTGGATGTAGCAGGTTCAACAAAGCAAATTCAAACATTGTTCCAACTTAGATAAGTTTGATGCTAATCTCCCCCAACAGACAATATTGTATAGAGAAAAAAATCAGCTTTTCTAGTTACACAATGCAGTGTTTTGTCTGGGGTTGTTTTGTCTGACAATAACCACGTTTGGCAAATCATCTAGCAAACACTGATACCTAGATTCATTAACTTTGTCACATTCAACTGAATAAATGACGAGCTAGCACCTCAGGCAAAACTGCTAGGATGCCACATTAGCCATTATATATATATATATATATATATATTATAGTTTTCGCTTTGTGCAAAATGTTTGAATACTAGCCATAGCCATAAGTTCACTCCACGGGGGCAGGATTACTTTCTGCTTCAACCAGTTGCTACTGTTTGGTCGTTGAATCTGAGCAGAGGACCCTTCTTTATTCAACTCACACTGAATGGAGATGCAAAATCAATGGACGTCTATGGAGCTAGATGGCTAAATTACATTGTCAGCGTAGTCCAAATATTATTGTGCGAGGGATCGATAATACTAGAAGGACTTTGGTTGTGCGTCAAAGTGGAATAATCCGGGAGTCATATCATTTATAACGTTATAAAACCACTGCATGCATAAATTGGTTTTGTGTTGCAGCTATTAAAACTGAAATTAACAACTATGAAAACAAAATAACAGTGCACCAAAATACCACATACCCCTGCCTCATGTAATCGCGAAAAAGGCAGAGGCAGGGGGCAACATGCACTTCAAGACCTCCCTGCGTGGGAAAACTCCACCCCTGACCCAAACTATATACAAATTAATACAATGTTCAAGAGTAAGCATGCAACAGGGATCTCAAGTAAAACTGCATAGGCGACGAGGAAATTCAGGGGAAACACAAATACACATGCTACACTTGCTTATTATCGCATTGTAGCCTATGCATCACACTTGAGAATGCAGTCATTCACAATTAATACTAAATGTACTATTATGATGGTACCAATATGAATGAGTTCATACTGATCAAACTGTGCAGAAGAAATGGGCAATTAATTTGCTTTTCATGAGGCCTAAAATCATAGATAGGCTACAGCGCAGCGGATGTCTCACAGATGGAATGCTGAAAAAGAAATTCCATTCTAGAACTCTGCAAAGTAGAATTTTCTGAAACTTCAACCTCAGTTGTTCTTGGACAACACTGCAAACAGGCGATTTACAGCATCACTCCGACGAGTTTGGCTGATTTTACTCTTGTATCTTGATTTTTTGGGTCCTCAAAAACTTTGCAACATCAATTCAACGTTATTTGAAAGGTTAAAAATACTGCCAAGTTAAGTAACTCACCATCACGCTTACTTACATCCATCGAGTGGCTATTAACCTGTTAACCAAATTAGCTAGCTAATTTAACTTAATTTAACTTGGTTTTGTTAATTTTTAAAAGTGTTGGCCTAATGGAGACCGGCCATAATAGCCTGTTTGGAAATTTTCGAACAGTGATCTGTGCAGCAGGCCTGACTGCGACAGCAGCGGGCGCTGTTTTTCTTTTTTGCAGGTGGCCGAAAGAAACCGTGGAGATCGGCACCCAAACGGTTTGGGAAACGGCAGAGGCGTCGACCCAAGCTGGCTGGGAAACGGCTGACGCTGTGACCCAAGCTCTTTGGGAAGTGGCAGAGGCTTCGACTCAGGCCGGCTGGGAAACGTCAGATGCCGGGAACCAGGCCGAATGGGAAACCGTGGAGGCGGGCATCCAGGCAGAGTGCGAGAGGATGGATGCAGGTGTCCAGGCGGTGCGGGAGACGGCGGTCTCAGCGACCCAGGCTGTGTGGCACACTGCTGAGGTGGCAACTCAGCTCTGTTGGACAGACGGTGATTTAAGTTAAACTATGTTAGATAGATTAACAACAACAAAAAAACTTCTATGTAACCTCTTGTTCTGTGAGTCTACACATTTTCAGTAAATACATTATAAAAATAATACATTATTTAAAAATAATAATTAATTTTAAATTATATTTCCAGGACTCATCCAGGTGGATCTGGTTGCACCCCTGCTGGTAAGCAGTGACTTTCATAGAATTTGCTCTTCGCCTTAAGATAAAAACCTAATTCCCCAAATGCATTGACAGGCGTTAGTAACTTGTTTTGTCCTCCGT
This sequence comes from Limnothrissa miodon, assembly GCA_017657215.1. Taxonomy (NCBI): domain Eukaryota; kingdom Metazoa; phylum Chordata; class Actinopteri; order Clupeiformes; family Clupeidae; genus Limnothrissa; species Limnothrissa miodon. Next base: position 108,967 of record JAGFZM010000269.1, on the reverse strand, counting down.
AGGTTCACCTGGATGTTGTGAATGGACAGGGGCAGACACCAGGGGTATTTAAACAGAATTTGATAGGATGCAACCACAATTGACCACAATTACACAATATATTTGAATTTACTACTACTGTGTTATCCATGTAGTCCTATCTTGCTGAAAATCATGTGAAATTGCAGTGGGATGTCCAGACCATCTACCGTTCCACCATGATGTTCACCTGGTCCAACCTGTTCCACAGCGGTCCTGGGGTATGTTAGTCTGTAGACACTGTAAATCATTTGAAAACAAAGTGCCAGTTTATAGAAATGAATTCCTTTAAATTGCACCCGTCTCCCGATCACGTGTGGGGTCTCGTGTGCAGATGGTTGGGATGAGGCGGTGCTCAGGGGAGACTGTGGAGGGTTCCCTGAAGACACAGTTTAGCTTCCTCTCTGATGACTACTTTGAACTCAACTCTGAGGTAATAAAAAAACATGATACTGGATTTCTTCAGTTTACTTCACTGGATGAAGACTTTAAAATACCCTACTTTTTTTCTCAGGGAAACTGTGAGACCTACACAAGTGTTGATATTGCTACCTTCATCAAGGTAAGGATGATGCTAATGTACTGTAGTTGAAAAGGAACCAGTGTTAAGAGCACCCACTTACTGACAAAGGATGTTTATGTTTTCTAGTCATGCTGTGGTGACATTGTCCATGCAGTGTCACAGAAGAAGCAGGAGTCCCGACTGTGGCTTGTTGTGGATGGAGTTCAGGTACAGAAATCAAGTCATGTTGTAAATATTATTAGATTAGATTCAGCTTTATTGTCATTATACATGTATAAATACTTTACAGTTGTCCTTAATTGATTATGATCAAAAATCATATTTTTTTTTAATTTTTCATATATAATGGTATGGTCTGTAAATAGGTCATCCAGACCTCCATGACCTACAAGCGGGTAACCATCTCTGCTGATGGATCAGTGAGGCGCTTGGAGAGGTCTGAGACCACCTTGACCCCTGCCCAGTCTGCTGCTGGTCCCACTGCCCCACCTGGTGCTGACACCTCCACTGCTGGTGCTGCTGATGACGCCCAGAGCTTTGCCCAGGTGATTTGGATGTTGTGTTTTCCTCAACCAAGCACTGGCAGAAATATGTAATTACGCATTGAATTTACGGTAGTTTTACCATGCAAATGATTTTTGATGGATATGTGCATTGGTAGGGATCAGAAGACAGCTGCCTCCTGCCCGAGGCTCGAGAGGTGCCCTCACTCTTGTGAGTACTGCTTAGGCTTCTTCATACACAGTATATGCTTCACCCTTCAGCATGGCTTTTACCAGACATAACTAACAGGGTGTATATATTTTGATACAACTGATAAAACTGACGTCTTCTATGTTCAGCTACTTCTGCCAGTCAAGGAATCTGGAGGACTTTCCAGCCAGACTGAAAGCCCTAAGGCAGGCCTTCACTGTGAGTAGCTCACCTTGTCTTTACGGGAAAGAGATGTGTGTGTGTGTGTGTGTGTGTGTGGATAGTGAGTGTCGATTTCATACCAGATCTTTATCTTGTTTCAATCAGACCATGCTCAGAGATCAGCAACAGTGTAACTACATCACCATTGCCTTGAGGCTGACCCTGGTTAACCTGGCCATGCTGAATCAAAGGGTATGCAACTTGGAAATTTGTTTTATATGTGTATCTGTCTGGACACATGGATAATATAGCATGCAGACATTTCGTATTCACTCTTATTCACCTGTTTCTTTTCCAGGATGTTCATCTCTTTCAGCAGGCATTCGATGGCATTGTTGCCTACGTCCAGAACCCAGAGAATGCCCTGGCCATTCAGGCCGAGCTTCTGGAGGCCGGGGTATTTCATCTTTGTAATCACATACCACAGACACATCACATCACTAGTAAAAGCCCTGAAAGTGATTTCATGTTTGTGTTTCAGATCCACCACCTCAACGCCCTTGACATCGCATTTGAGTTGGTGCTGTTCGGGATCTTTGAGGGGACTCGACCGCAGCTGGTTCCTGTAAGCTGATAACATAAAGGTTTTTGCCAGTGCTCCTTTGTGTTATGGAGCCTGTCTGACTCTTCTCTCTCTACTCTCCCACCTCTAGCAGGTGCAGGACGGGTTCCTTGACCAGCTGTTTGCAGTGGTCCAAAGCTTCCTGCCCTCCGGGGCCTGGTCACCAGATGCAGACCAGTACCAGAAGATTCTGCGGGTGAGTACTAACCACTCTGAGATGACGTTCTAGAGATCTCTCCAACAAGAAATATATTTGAACAGGTTTATTGAATTGTAGGCGGACATCGTGGCCTTCCTGGAAGAGGTCATCTCTCTTGAGCTGAGTGTCTACAGTCATCCCCAGACCCTGGCCGATGGCCTCTTCCTCTGCCTGGAGCACCGAGTGGACCAACTGCTCAGCAGACTGCCAACATCCTAATCATGGACGTTGTTAGGTCCATTTAAACACTTAACCTAATATGGCCCGATTCACCTACGTGAATGAAAAGTCATTCACCTTTACAGATGCATCGTCACACAATACTATGCACATTAGCACTCCATCCGTCCATCAACCCCCCCTTTTTTTTGGTGTTTTACATACTACAGTTAGGCCCAAAAATATTTGGACAGTGACACAATCTTCATGATTTTGGCTCTGCATGCCCCCACATTGGATTTTTAAAAGAAACAACTGCAATGGAATTGAAGTGCAGACTTTAAGTTAAACCTTAAGCGATCCACTAGCACGCCATGCAATGCGACTCAATGCAGTGCCCCATTCATCTTTATGGAACGCGTCCAACTGCTTCTGACAAGTATTTTCTCAATACTGGGGATTATCATAGTGTGTCAGGGGGCAGAAAGCTAGCCGATCAAGGGGAGATGCCTACAATTTGAGATAAAAAATGAAATTGCGCTAAAATCCTGAATCATCACATTGAGTACCTTTAAGTTTTGTCTTGAGCAAGTGAAATGCATGCTGAATTGGGCTGAGATCTGGTGATTGACTCGACCATTGCAGAATATTCCTCCTTTGCTTTAAAAAACTCCTGGGTTTCTTTTGTTGTATGTTTTGGATCATTGTCCATCTCTACTTTGAAGCACAATCCAATCAACTTTGCTGTATTTAGCTGAATCTGAGCAGACACTATATCTCTATACACTTCAGGATTCATCTGGCTGCTTCCGTCTTCTCTCACATCATCAATTAACACAAGTGACCCAGTGCCATTGCTAGCCATGCAAGCCCATGCCATCGCACCATGCTTTAGATGTGGTGTGCTTTGGATCATTAGCTGTTCCAAGTCTTCTCCAAACTTTCTTCTTCCCATCATTCTGGTACAGGTTGACCTTAGTCTCATCTGTCCAAAGAATGCAGTCCCAGAACTGGGCTGGCTTCTTCAGGTGTTTTTTTTTTGGCAATTCTGGCTTTTCTGTTTTTGAGGCTGATTAATGGATTGCACCTTGTGGTGAATTATTTACTCTCATGAATTCTTCTCTTTATGTTAGACTTAGATACTGATACTGTACATCTACTTCCTAGAGATTGTTCTTCACTTTATTGGATGTTGTGAAAGGCTTTTTCTTCACCATGGAAAGGCGATCATCCACCACTGCTGTCTTCCGTTGACGTCCAGGCTTTTTTGAATTCCCAAGCTCACCAATGCACTCTTTGGATTGGATTTCTTCTTTTTTCAGGATGGCCTGTTTCACCTCCATTGAGAGCTCCTTTGATCCCATGTTGTGTGTTCATAGCAACAGCTTCCAAATGCAAACGCCACACCTGAAATCAAGTCCAGACCTTTTAACTGCTTAATTAATGACAGGTTAACGAAGGAAGAGCTCGTGCAGCCTTATTTTGTAGCCTTCTGAGTCAATATTACTTTTGATCCCTTGAAAAAGAGGCAGATCTTTATTAGAGCTGTAATTCCTAAACCCTTTTTTCCAATTTGGATGTGAATACTCTCAAATTACAGATGGGAGTCTGCATTTTAAGCCCATATTGATTATACAGTTGTATCCTGAATATGTTTTCGTACACAGCTAAAATAACAAAACTTGTGGCACTGTCCAAATATTATTGGGCCTAATTGTTCTTGTCAACACATTATAAATTCCAGAAATAAGTACCAGTACATAATCTGAATTCACATACATTTACACAGTTATCTAGCAAGCTTCGTCCTCTACTATAGGTTGAGCAAAATAAGATGGGACCAGCGTTAAATACACAATATAATTCCAACATTATTAAGAAGAAATTAAGTATCCAGGGGGAGTTAGGAGAGGGAAGACAAAAGGGATTTCAAATAGGGAAGTAGGAATTGAGAGTAAGTCCTTGAAAGTATTTTGTAATTGAAATAAATTAATGTAGCTTATTGAAATTTATTGCATGCATTCACACCAATGGCCGAAGGGGGGAGCCCCTTCAAACCTAGTGATTTCCCCATACTTTTATATTGCCACTGGGCAATTCTGCTAAATTAGTAACACACATTGTAGCCCTTAAAAGACACATTTGAGTAGAGTACACAGTGCTGCATTTTGTTTTTGGTCACTCCAAGTCAGGTGTTCGTGTCAGAATAGTTTGTACCCATCTCTTAAGATGAGGACCTTAGGAGCACTTAATGAGAACCTTTTTTGCTGGCACCAAAATACAGTTGAACTTTATATCTACATTGCAACTCAATATCTCTGCTGAGATCTTAGGCATCATATCTAAAACTCAACACTGGAAATGTCAGGCCACACTTTAAATGCGCTATGAAAACATTACCCAACATTTTCTGTGCACCTTTAAGTTCTAGGTGGAAGTACTCAATAATAAATCAATGAAGACAAAGGCGCAACTTCGTATGGCTCATGAGAGTGTATTTTCTTTTCATGTAGAAAATAAAGTGTGACAATAGTTTTTTCCTCTTTGCACTGTCAAGTTTATGTTTAGAATAACTGCCACTGCAAAACTGAAACTTAAAAATAATAATTAAAAAAAAAAAAAGTCACCATACATCTGTTGTTTCTGTTTTATTCTTGTTGTATCTTCGGATTCGCACACACTCGCATACATACACCCCTTTTAGTCCCCCATTGGTAACATTTACATCCTTACAATCCGAACCCACCCACCCAACCTAAACAGAAGAGAAGAAAAACAAAACCCTAAGGAAAAAAAATAACATAAAAATTAAGTTAATCTACCGTCAATTATAAAACACGCCGAGACAAAACAAAATCTTAAAGGTAAAAAAAAACAAACAAAAAAAAAAACCTGGGAATGATTTGGTCTCCATTTTGTAGTTCTGTTTGTTTTCTGCATGAGCGAATCGGAGATGGAGAGTGGGAAGGGGTGGTGAATGTTGTGGTTATGGTGGAGTTGTCCAGAAGCCTGGTGGGGGAGGCTAACAAGGGAAGGACAGACAGGCAGCTGGAGTTGGGGCGGGGGAATGGAGGCAGTATTGAGGTAGCTGTGCTCTGCCTAGTGCAGAAGAAACTGGCTTTACTAATCAAAAGGTCTTGTAAGAACAATAATAAAAATAATAATAAAACAAAAAATATTAAGAGGAATAATTATTATACATTACTAGGGGGACATACAGTGTTGGATTTATTGGGGGGTCCTACAAACAGTGCATGCAAGATCACAAAAACATGCAGCTTGTTTCTCGGAGAAAATTTCTTATTTTGTTTTTGACTCGATACTTATGAACAAATTAACATTCACCCAGTTCCCTGATGCCCATCAAAACCCTCCCAGCCCAGCACCACTCAACGCTCAAGTGCACGCAGGCACGCACAAGATTCATACTGAAAGCGTTTGATGTTTGTTCGGACGAAAGACACAACAGTAAACATCAGTAAACAACCTTAAACGACCAAAGTCGACACTACTGTGCACTCTCCATTTCAAAACACATTTACAAAAATGATTAAAAAAAAAAAAAAAAAAAACGAAAAAAGGCAAACGAAAACTTGCATAAAATAGTGTTAAATCTCTGTACACATCTATGGGACCACAGATCCACCTCTCAACCAAATGTTCCAAGGGAAAGTAGGGGGCACCAGGGTGACAAAAAAAAAAAAAAATGGATTAGGAATGACTATGGAAAAGTTACAATTTTCAAATTGTAAAACTCTAAAAAGGCAACCAAATGACGAACATAAAAAGAGAAAGTGATCTTCGAGATCAGGCGTGGCAGAAATATTCTACCCTGTGGGGCATCAGCTCCCACATCACTTGGAAAGAAAATGTGCCCCCCCCTCGCCCTCCCCACATACACCCTCCCCAATACACTTTTATTAAAAAGAAACAGAGGCGTTTATTCTTATATTATTGTTATGGTTGTGTTAAACATTTTCGTCTTCACATGCACGCACTCACCCATGTCCAGGCACTCTGTAAGACACTCTCGTCCACACACACACACGCCCGCATACTCGTACACAAAACGCGCACACACACACACACAATCCCTAGCTATACAACACACAAGGAGGGGAGGGGGGGTGTGGGGGTGTTACGTTTCATTTTTGTTTTCACTTGTTTGATGTTGTATTTTGTGCTTAGATCAGTCAGGAAGAGTAGAACATCTCGGCCAGGTTAGTGTCAGTGCTGTAGATCCAGAGCACCAGGGGCAGGGTGATGGCCACAAACGGCCAGGAGATGCCCTCCGTGCAGGCGGCCAGCGAGCAGCCGCCCTTCTTCTCCTCCAGCTCCTTGGGCGGCTCCAGGTAGTTGCGCGCAGCAAACTTGAGCAGCTCGTCCAGCAGGATGACGGGCAGAGAGATCTTCAGCACAGTGAGCCACTGGGTCACGTTCAGAGGGGTGATCTGGAAGATCATCTGAGAGGGAGGAGAGGAGAGATGCAGACAAAATTAAATTACCAGTTCTTTCAGCTTCAAATGTCCCATACCATGTCTACTCTCAACAGGAATCCCCCTTGAAGTCTAGACAAGTATGAGAGAGTATGAGTACACCGGCTGAGTAAAACCATTAACATCTAGGAAAAAGCCATCGGGCCTCAGCAGCTCCAATCAGATGTCTCCTTATAGAGAATGCCAGAGTGTAGAGTTGATGGGAGCAGGGCGGTTTGCCATACAGACCCTCTTTTGGAGGTTGAGGCACATTATGGTCGCTAGAGGTGGTGTGATGGGGATAGGGGGATATAGCTTCATTCTGAGTCAAAGTTAATATATGAACAACAATAACCAAATTTATGGTTACATATTTATAATAATTTATATAACATTGTCAATTATTGGCAATGTCTATCAGCACATGACTACAGCTCTTCTCAACACTGCCATTTTGACGATTGCTTCTTTCTCGGCTATTTGGGAAATGTAGAATCGCCTCTGCCTCCCTTCAAAATGGCTAGCAATGGGCATGTGTTGTTTCTATGCTTAAAACACTGGTTTTAAAAAAGTGCTACTCACCAAGTGGTTAGTGGTGCTCAGTGATGTTCCAAAACATGTATCGTAGCGAAATAAAGCTTTCGTCATGTTTTATTTGGCACTTTGTTAATATGAAGGAGCAAATAGATCCCTATGGGACTTATGTGACAAAAAAAACATGACAGAAACTGTATTTTGCTACGATACTTGGGTTGGAATTGGAACATCAGCAAACGCCACTAATCACTCCATGAGTTGCACTTTTTTAAAACCAGTCTTCAAAGGATAGAAACACCACATGCCCATTGCTAGCCATTTTAAAGGCAGGCAGAGGCGATTCTACATTTCCCAAATAGCCGAGACAGGAGCAATCAAGATTTTGGTGTCAACCACTTTATTTCATTTTAGACAACCTGTGAAAGGGGTTCAATGTGTTAAAAAACAAACTATCCCTTTAACTTGTCCAGAAATACTTGCAAGGGGAGCCAAACTTTACCCATATGTCCAACGTTGCTGGTGGACATGCCAATATGACTAACATGGCTCTATGCCCGCGCCCCCACCCCCTTCTTTGAAACTTTGAAAAGACCGACAGCAACACGTACCGGTAGGGGCTCCACGTAAAGGATGAGGAAGTGGAGGGACATGGACAGGCAAATGGCACCGAGCAGCCACACATTCTCCCACGGGGGCATCCTCAGCAAGGACTGGTTTTCCGACACACTGCAGAGACAGAAACAGTCAGTGAAACAATACGAGGGGGACAAATTGAGGAAGAATTGCTAACTAGAATGACTACTTTAACATGCACTCAGAATCGTGTCAAGTGGCAAGGTATAGGTGCTTCTAACAGACCACTGAAGTGAACAAAGCAACCTGATGATGAGCCAGTGTAAAGCAGTGATGGTGGGACTGACCTGTTGAGTGCGTTGCACATCTCAATGGTGACGAGCACCGAGAGTGCCATGGTCATGGGGTAGGGTGACTCAAAGATCTCACAGGGCACGCCCTTAAACTCTGGGTTATCAGCCCCACACTGCAGGAAGTGAGACTAGAGAGAGAAAGAAAGAAAGAAAGAAAGAAAGAAAGAAAGAAAGAAAGAAAGAAAGAAAGAAAGAAAGAAAGAGAGAGTGAAAGAGAGAGAAAGAGTTACACACACAAATTTCGAAGGTTACACACACAAATTTCCGCAGGTGTCACCTGCAGACGCCGAGTTTTGCAATGACCGTTACGGATGTTCCTGCTGAACTGAATGGGATCCATTTGATGTAGTGAGATGTGAACACGTACCAGCTGATAGAGAGTAATCCTGGGCCCATCTTCAGCAGCAATGAACCACCAAGCAGCAGCACCTACAGTAGCAGCACCCACATAGCCTAGACACCAAAAAAAAAAAAAAAAAAAAAAAAAACACACACACACACACACACACCATGAAACTTCCATGGAATTGTTACTCATATTCTTTCCATGCCACCATCTTAAGATCGACACACACACACAAAACAAATCTCAGTTTGGAGCATCAAGCTTGACAGCTGAAATGATCAGATGGGAGAGTGATTTCAAGGGTGCAAGCTTACATCCAATGGCCAGGTATCTGAAGAAGAGCCAGCCAGAGATGAGGGGCTCGCGGGCGTTGCGGGGGGGCTTGTTCATGATGTCCAAGTCCGGGGGGTTGAAGCCAAGGGCAGTGGCGGGCAGACCGTCAGTCACCAGGTTCACCCACAGCAGCTGCACAGGGATCAGAGCCTCGGGGAAGCCCAGCGCCGCCGTCAGGAAAATGCTGTCGCCACGGAGACACACGTCAAAGTTATGATGCTATGGTGACAAGGTGTTTATCAATGACAAAAACGAAGGTCAGGCTTCTGGAGCTAGTGGGGAATTCTGATGGAAGCCTTCCACTGAAAGCCAAATACAACTTTGGGCCCCATTCCAGACATAATGAGGATTCTGTTCCATTTGGCTCTGCACTCCCGCTATTAGGAATATCCCCATTTGGTGAACTACACTTTGAACATACAACAGATGGCCCATTTCCCTACTAACACATTAGACAACTGGATATCTATCAAATAAGCATGAAGGACATCTCTAGCTTGTTGGAACACCACGTGAACCCCCCCCCCCCCGGGGAATGGTTAAATTAATTATACAGTACATGAAAGCAGAAAACATCCTCTGTTCCAGAACAAAGGGTGGACTTGGCTGCTTTCTAAAGTTCTTCCGAATGGTGCGCCTTACAATGTGAAAAGCTGTAGTGGAATGGGGTCTTATGTTTCCACTGTATAATCCTTGGTTGGAGTAACCAGTTAAATATCTGGAAAGGCGTGAAGGCAGCCCACTTGATTATACTAATGTGGGGGACAAAATAAATTTCGAAAAGTTGGTTGAAGTGGGGCACATGTTTTTGGAATTCCATCGATTTAAATCGGTCATATTAATGTAGCTCAGTGCAGGGGTTCAAGTCTGAGGGAGGGCTAAAATCTTACCAGACGACCTCTCCCACGTTGGAGGAGATGAGGTAGCGGATGAACTGCTTCATGTTGTTGTAGATGGCACGGCCCTCCTCCACGGCAGCCACGATGGTGGCAAAGTTGTCATCAGCCAGCACCATCTCGGACGCAGTCTTCGCCACGGCCGTACCGGAGCCCATGGCGATGCCAATCTCTGCCTTCTTCAGGGCAGGAGCGTCGTTCACGCCATCACCAGTCTGTGACAAGGACATTTTGGGAATGTGAGCACGAGTGAATCAGCTGTTGGCTACAATGACAGAGCATGATATTTTTGAAGCATAAACATTTCCGGTGTGTGTGATCCAAGACAGCTAATAAGAAAAAGTTTGCGGACAAAATGTTCCAACATTGGCAAAACGGACAATTTGCAGTATGGTCATCAACATGCTCTATAGCCAGACTGATTTGTGATATTAAAAAAAAAAAAAAAAGGACTTCATTTTTATCTTTTTTTCATTTTATCTTAACATGCCTTAACATTTTGTGCATAATTGGTCCCCTTACTTAGCTTGTGGATTCTCTCAGGTATGCTTCTCAAAAGCACCAAGTGACCAGTACACATTCCAGTGCGCTTACCATGGCTGTGATCTCGTCGTAGGACTGCAGGTACTCGACAATCTTAGACTTGTGTGAGGGCTCGACACGGGCGAAGCAGCGGGCGGTGAGCACGGCCTCGCGCTGGGTGGCCGGCGACAGGTCATCAAACTCGCGGCCGGTGTAGGCCATGCGCGACACGTCCTCACCCTCGCCGAAGATGCCGATGCGTCGGCAGATGGCCACGGCCGTGCCCTTGTTGTCGCCGGTGATCATGATGACGCGGATGCCTGCCAGGCGGCACAGCTTGATGGAGGCGGCTACCTCGGCGCGCGGCGGGTCCAGCATGCCCACGCAGCCCACGAACGTCAGGTCCGTCTGCATGCACAACCAGACATGGCGTGAGGAGAGCGACAGAAGAATGAGGGAGGTAGAGTGAAACTGAGGCCAACTCTTAGCAATCTGCCCGGAGGGCTCACTGCATAAGATCCAAGGCTGACTGAGGACAATAGTAACCCTCTCAAATCAATTAAAGTTATTCAATAGGTGTCCCGCTTTACAAATGAGCCTTTGTTCTCCCTCAACCACTCTTCTAGAGAACATTAAGAACCATGGCCTCATCATGGCTCTCTCGCTGTGCATTAGTTAGCATTTAGTCTCATTGTCAGAGCCAATGGGGAACTCCCCTCTGTAGACAATGAATGCTACTGTACAATCCTGCCTGCCTGTTTCGTTAAGAGGCACTAAAACGGTTTTCTTTTAGTGCACGTACGTGTGTGTGTGTGTGGGTGTGTGAGAGAAGTGTGGTGGCTTTTAGATTCACCTCATACTCGGCGAAGCGGGAGGAGTCCTCCAAGTTGAGCTGGTCCTTGCTGGGTGGGTTGTCTCGGGTGGCCAGGGCCAGGCAGCGCAGGGTGTCACGGCCCGTGCCGTACTCCCGGATCACGGACATGATCTTCTCCTTGATGCCAGGCGTCAGGGCCACCTTGTTGCTTCCTACACGGATGTGCTTGCATCTGTCTAAAACACCCTCAGGTGCACCCTACACACACACACACACACACACACACACACACACACACACACACACACACACACACA
>JAGFZM010000269.1:0-97415 GCA_017657215.1 Limnothrissa miodon | reverse complement strand
AAAAATCTGTTAAAAAGGTCTGAGTGATAAATATGAACAGCCTTGCCTAGCTCTTTGATGCTCATTATTTTGGGACTTAGGTGAATGAAAAGTAAACTATCAAAGCTGTAGTATTAACAAAACCTAAAGCCATGAATTCCTACCTTCACAAACATTTTGCCAATGGAGGAGCGTGCTTTGTTGGGTGTGCAATACACAGACATAGACTTCCTGTCGCGGGAGAACTCCAGGGTAAACTCCTTCTTCATCAGTTGCTTCACCACCTGCATAAAGAGAGACGCGCACACAATCAGTTCACTTCAGAGACGTGACGCACTCACCACCACAGGTGATGTGGCCCACACCAGCCAGCTCGGGTCAAAATGGGGTGCGTGCGGCTAACCAAGGAAATTGATCTGGGGCATGTTTGTAATGCTGTGTTTGATGCAAGTGTGCCATTTCTGTTTCTCGGGCCCAACCATGGTGACACCCAGCAGACTGGCTTTGCTCTGGGTGACTGTTTTAGGGTGCATAGCTTTGTGAGTGGCGCACTAACCGAGTTGCAGGCATTGGCCCTCTCGATCTTGGACAGGCCTTTGAGGTCGGTGTCGAACACGTTCATCTTCTCCACCAGACAGGTGAGGGCCGTCTCTGTGGCCTCTCCCACCTTCTCGTACACTCCTTTGGCCTGGGGGACGACGCAGCAGACACAACACACATGATTCACCTAAACACTACTACATTATTAAATACAAGGTATAGTCTGCTCAAATTTCACCACGAAGGATTACAGCCGCATTTTCAAGGCTCCCAACACAAAAACACATAAAATACAAAAAAGCTTTACAGGAACATTTTCAAGGAATGTTTTCTTTTTGCCAGAACCTCTTGTTCTTTGGCAAATCTAATTCTTAACATGAGCTGGCAGGTGCCTGACGACGGAGAGACGCCAGGTTGGGCTGCTCACCTCATTGTAGTCCAGCGATGAGTCATTGCACAAAGCACAGATGGTGGCCATCTCCACCAGAGCATCAAACTGGGAACACCTGACCGCCTTGCTCTCATGGAAACTGGACACCAGCGGGAGACATGGACACAGCAGGGCATCAGGGGATGCCAAGGGTAGAGAACAATGTTCAAGAGTCTGCTCACATTTATTCAAGTGTGTGTATGTGTGTGCAAAACAAACAAAAAAAAAACAACCAAAAAAAAAAACAAAACATCAAACACTTACACTTCTCCCTCAGGAGCATAAGTAGATCCAGTGACAGAAAACTCCTTCAGGGAGCAGCGGTCTCCCTCCACTTTGTCAACGATGAACATCTAGACAGACAGACACACACACACTCAGTCATTACGAACTAACAGACACCAGGGGGCAGCAGATGAGTTGCGATTTGTCAGAGTTTCTATACAGCATCACCCAGGACTACTCTGCGCCTGCTGCAGAGCACTGGATGACCAATGGGCTGCCTCCGCTCCAGACAGGAGGCCCACACATGGACAGCCTAGCGAAGGGGATGGGGAGGGGGCGAATGCAGAGGGGAGAAAGTAAAGGAGTGATGGGGAGGGAGGGGGGCTATTGGCCTAGCTCCTGACAATAGGCAGAGCTCTGAGGCAGGCACACATGATGACGGAGGAGGGAATCGAGGAGCGAGTGACGCAAAAGGAGCTTCAGCGAGTGAGGAGAGGGAGAACTGAAAGAGCAGCCCAAACTGACAGCAACAAGGAGGGGTGGGGGGGAGGTGGAGTGAATGTTAGTGCCCTAGAGGAGAGAGCGAGAATGTGTGTGATGGAGACTGCACGAGAACAGAGAGAGTAGGGAGGCGAACAGGCAGCCTGGAGGGCCCCGGCGGAGTAGCTGGCGTTTGCTAGGCATGGCTTTATCTTCCCAATAGCCAGGCTGACGTGGCACAGCACAGCGACCACCAACACTGCTCTGAACAAGATAGAAAGCTGCAGTCCTCGTCCTCCACCCCCACCACAGACTTCAAAGGGCCTGCGCAGGCGACTAGATGCAGTCGCTCAGAAAGAAATATATATTTAATAGACGAAAACGTGGAAATGATGGTGGATGGGGGTACCCAACACCTAATTACTGAAGCAATCTGCGGCTCATGCGGCAGCGATAGTACGCGGTCACACACCACTGGGTGCTGCATGGTGAAAGACCCCATCCCGTGTGTACACACACAGCTTTGTTCCGTTCCAATGCCTAGATAAAGGCCCTGGGGCTCGGACACCAGTATTCCAGCGGTATCACTCACACTGTGGATGACGACGCATTGGATGCTTGCTATATTAGGAAGGCTTTATGTAACGGTGCGTACTAGAGTGCAGCAAGTGGAGGAATGGGATGGGTTGGTTGCTCATCAAGCACCGGGCTTGCGTGATTAAAACAACAGTGTCAATTCTGGGATGCACGAACAAAAGCGCAGAGAAGACAGCATGAGCAGCGCACAGGTGGACCGAGGAGGCATTGCAAGGCTACGGATTTGCAGAACATGGCTCCAGGGGGGCTACCGTCCTCTCCGTGAGCTGCTCTCTCGGAGAGTGTGTGCGCGCGCGAGAACGAGCACACTTTAGAAGCCTCGGAGCCCAAGTCCCCGAGACAAGGTCAGTTACGCAACACCACTGCAAGTATCTCCCTCCTGCATACTGATCAGCCCCTCTGTGGAGGTGCGCAGAGAGAGCAAGACAGGAGAGGAGAAAGAGAAAGAAAAAATAAAGGAGGAGGGGGAGTAAGAGATGGATGTGGAGGAGAGAGAGGGCGAGACAAAAGAGGCAGAACATCTGAATGAGGGGGGGGGAAGGAGAGAGAGAGAGAGAGAGAGAGAGAGAGAGAGAGAGAGAGAGAGAGAGAGAGAGAGAGATTCAAAGACAGCTAGAGCGAGACAGGAAATGTGATCCATGCTTGGGCATTTTGAATTTAATCAATCAAGGCCTCAGGCATCACATCAGCACGATGAGAGGCGACGCAGGCCACTCCACCGAAGTACACCAACGGACAAATACGATCATACAGACGCAACGGCTCGAAATCACTCTGAGTGCGCCTCTAGTCCAAACCCAGATTTCTGGAGGATGGACACAATTTCTATGCCTTCTGGTGGTTATTTCTCTGGCCAATTGCGATTTGTTGAGCCAGACTCACAAATTAAAACGTTGGGCCAAAACTGGCAAATAAAACAAACTCCTAAAACAATGACAGCGAGAGGACCACTAAATCTCAGCCTCTGATGTCTCAAAACAATTTACTCTCTCGAGGCGACGGATTAATAACAGCCAATGTCACAGCATCAGCAATGACACATAAGTCACTGAAATGCAGAAAATTAGTCGAGACTCGGGCAATAACAGTAACTTTTACCGTTTATCCATACTAGGGCTGCACAATATGTCGCAAATTTATCGTTATTGCGATATCAACATGCCAATATACATATCGCGAAAGACTGCAACATATCACGACTAGTTTACCTTCAAAGACAATTTATAGCACGTCAGGAAATATTGTAACATGCCAATGCACATGTTTAAAGTGTGCACACACAGACATTACACTGCATAGTGCCCAGTGACTTCCCAAACGGCTGTAGTTTAGTTGATCTAGATTGTTCCTTTTGCTATTTTTTTAACTTAATTTAAATGATAGTATGCTATTGTGTGTTTATTTATAGTTATATTTAATTATTTTTTAAAAATGTTCAATTGATAGTATGAATTAAATAGAGCAATTCTATAATTTTTTTTTTTAATAGTTTTTACAGCCTTAATCCATAACACTACACAAGCATTCCACCCCCTACACTAAATAGATCTTCAGATCTGAGACATGCTGAACACCATTTATTTACTTTTAAAGGGATAGTTCAGTTTTTAACACATTGAGCCCCTTTCACAGGTTGTCTAAAATGCAATAAAGTGGTTGACACCAAAATCTTGATTTTTGCTCCCGTCTCGGCTATGTGGGAAATATAGAATTGCCTCTGCCTGCCTTTAAAATGGCTAGCAATGGGCAAGGTCTGGAAAACACTTTCAAGACTTGCGCAAGCACCCTGCTAATAGCCTAGAATTCTCCTTAGATAAATTTCAGAAAACCTTGGCAGGACCAGCCACAACGTTTTATCATTGTAAGAGTCACAGGGCAGGTTTAGCACGATGACGACAGGGCCTGGACGGCGCAAAAAGATAAGTGGCGAAGGAACAACAACCGTTTGAATCGGCTTTGGCAACGACTTTGGAATGAACACACTCAAATCATCCGTTTCAAAGAAGGATGTGTTTGCCGTTTAGCTGAAGTTGATGTGATTTACAGTAGCACTATCTGATTGACAGCAGCACCATCCTGTTGCATGCATACAGTATGACAATTGCTGATAGGATTGAGCCTGGTCTATCAGTCGTGGTCCTGCTGTAAATTTCGATGTGAAAATGGCTGGCCAAGAACTGCACTAAATGCATCTTAGAGCGACAAAACATATTTCACAACATTTTAGACTTAAGACCTTAAATTCATATATCTAATGACCCCAAAGACCCCTGTACAGTTAATCTTTTGCCTCTTTACCTTGTTAAAAATCTTTGGCCAAAAAGTACATACAAAGACCACTTTCTGATACTGTTGAATATCTAGGTTAAAAAGAAAAGCAAACAAGCATCTTGGTGATCAAATAAAGGTGGGGCCTTACCCTGCAGACAGACATCTGATTGGTGGTGAGGGTGCCCGTTTTGTCAGAGCAGATGACAGAGGTGCAGCCCAGGGTCTCCACAGAAGGCAGCGAGCGCACGATGGCATTTTTCTTGGCCATGCGGCGAGTGCCCAGAGCCAGGCAGGTGGTGATAACAGCAGGCAGACCTGGGGAAGCGAAGGAGTGAAAGGAGATAAAGAAAGAGGGGGAGAGAGATTAGCTTAACCAACTGATCCAATGAATTCAAGCTTTGATAAATGTTCTTTGGTAATAAAATCTAACGTAAGGCCTATAATGGCTTCAAGTAATTAAGACTGAGCATATGTTTAATCTGAAGTGACAGGTGTAGCGCTGGCCAACTGTTCCTTGTTTCTTTTTGAATCTTTCTAAATGATCCCATACAACTCTAATGGCTACAAATAGCAACCTGATAACTGTTTATTTAGGGATTTAAAAGTGCAAATAACCAAGATGTTTATTCTATGCTTCAGTCACCACGGTCACCCCTCACCTTCAGGGATGGCGGCGACGGCCAGTGCCACGGCGATCTTGAAGTAGTAGACGGCACCGCGGATCCAGGAGCCGCCGTGCACGGGGTCGTTGAAGTGGCCGATGTTGATGATCCACACAGCGATGCAGATGAGCGAGATGACCTTGGAGAGCTGCTGGCCAAACTCGTCCAGCTTCTGCTGCAGCGGTGTGCGCTCCTGTTCTGTGCCCGCCATCTCGTCACGGATTTTGCCAATCTCCGTAGCACCCGCCGTAGCCACCACTACGCCCACCGCCTTTCCCGCGGCGATGTTTGTGCCCTGTGGGGTAGAGGTTAGGATTCTCTGTTACATGCCAATGGTCTGAAGTCGTTAGGAAGAGTGCCTTCTGTTAGGAAGAACGCTTTCCGTTGTCATTTTAATTATACTTGTAACTTCATACTTGACCAATAACAATAACTAACTTGATACTTGACCTTCATACTTGACTGATGCATGAACCCTTATATGACTTATCTTTGCACTGATTTTTGACACCAATTTGTATATTAGGCTATTTTTATTTTTATCTTATTGTCCATATATTTATACTAGAACTGTTAAATCGCTATGCTTATATTTGTTATTGCCCATATTTAATGCTGGTCACTGGACTTTTAACCTTGCACTGTTGCACTACTGGACTCATTTGCACTACTACCTTGACACACACACACACACACACACACACACACACACACACCCCTCATACTGGACCACAGTACATTCATGCGCATCTCTACCCTTGATATTCGTATTCTACTGTTCTTTTTAGTAATGTAGATCTAGTCAGGTTTTGTTGATTTGCTTCTTATCCTGTGTACACTGTAGTATATGTTGTGTGTATTTTTTTTAAGCTGCTGGGACCTTGAATTTACCCTTGGGGATCAATAAAGTATCTATCCATCTATCTATCCATCTATCACGGAGCTGAGGAACAGAGAGTCAAGGATGGTCTCAGTGACTCATACAGTGGGGAACAGCAAAACACCACAGCCAGGGAGTCGATAGAAGCTCACAACAAGAGGGCAGCGGAAAACAAGGATGACATGACCGTGGAAGAGGTGATGTGGAAAGGGCAGGAGAGGGAGGGAGAGGGGGAGATGAAAGGGAGAAGGTAGACTTCAGACTCACGGAGAAGAGCATGTTCTTCTTGTCCTGGTTGACTGCGCGGGGGTCAGGCACAGGGTCGGTGTGTTTTATGACCGAAACAGACTCTCCTGAAAGGGCAGCAGAAAAAGAAAAAGAAAAATTAAAGTTAAAAAGGAAAAAGTAGCTGCACTGAGTGTTTTGAAAGGCCCCTTGTGTAACACTACAATTCCTTTCATCTACAGCATTCACAGCCATAGCACGGCAACACTGAATGTAAGAATTATCTAACAATCTTTGGTGCTCTGACACGAGGTGTGGGCGTTTCATTATTTGTGAATATTAAGAAGTCTGTGCATGCAACGAAAAAGCTACTCCAATATATCCTTAAATCGCCTGCATCGACATGGGCTGAAAAGCAACTTTAAGTCAGTCAACACATACATAAAACATACTGTAATATAACAATTTTGTTTCAAACACCACCAATGAATTTGGGCTGTTATTTGTAGCAATTCAACATGAGTGCGAGTGAGGTTATTCATGAACGTCTGTACGAGTGCGGTTTGGCCGAAGCCTGACTAAGTGAAGACACCTTTGCCCTCTTCAAAATACGTGGTAGTTTAGCGTCCTACGTTTCCAAGCAACGCAAGTGTTAATCAATGGCCTGGAATCCGGAGAGAAAAGTAATATTGTCCCTCCATATTCATACTACTCCATTAAGGGGCTTCTTCGCTGCAGAGAGATGCCAAATAGTCGCTCTTTGCTTTGAGTAAACGGAACACATTGCCAACGCAACGGAAAATGAGAAGTGACAAGTCACCCATTGTATCGGATGGGTTAGCTCCAGTTCTAGTGTGCTACATTATGCTATAGCAGGCAGTGCGTGTAGACGCAGCGGCCTCTGGCTCTCCTGACCGTGCGCATCACTGTGGGATAGCTAGAAACGTAAT
Source organism: Limnothrissa miodon (assembly GCA_017657215.1). Taxonomy (NCBI): domain Eukaryota; kingdom Metazoa; phylum Chordata; class Actinopteri; order Clupeiformes; family Clupeidae; genus Limnothrissa; species Limnothrissa miodon. The sequence goes on along the minus strand of JAGFZM010000269.1, from coordinate 90,176 downwards.
TTCGATTCCTCTGTACGTCCTGTATATGTAGAGAATTGACAATAAGAGACTTAGGTTCGGTCCAACTATTTGGCAATTTCTGATTGGACATGACTTAACTGACATACTGCCATATATGGCACTATTCTATGAAAAAGGCGGCCAGCGGTGTTCAATTAAACTAAATGAACTAAGAGAGGCAGCAGCTCTATAGAACTGAATCCACAAACAAAGAATCAACTTCTCTGCAATACAGGCTGAAACTAAAAGAAAAAACAATATGAATTACTTGTATTAATTAAATATAGCATTGTGTACAAAGAGATTTTTCCTACAAGTGCTGGCCAATAATACAGCAGATAATCAACAGGGAGTTAACCAGCTTGCCGTCTGCAATTCAAAGACAACAGCTTACATTTTTGCTTATATTTTTATCCTATTGTCCTTTGCCTTCATTGTGTACAGCACATTGAAATGCCTTTGTGTATGAAATCTACTATATAAAATTGCTTTGCCTTACAACTCTGAAACAGGAGTTGAGGGCTTTGGTAGAAACTTCCAACACTTCACTTAAATGTGAAGAGAATCTTGAAATGCAGACAATAATCCATGGTGACGGAACCGTGAGGACAAGCATAAGCACGATCCAAACATTACCCTGAAATTAGCTTTATACAGTGATGGCTGGCAGCGCGCACACACACACACACACCCACCAAGAAACCTAGGTGGACATAATTTTATTATACTTGAGCTGCTCACGTGGGCTAAAAATAGAACAACACGTTATGACTGGTTGATTATTAACCTGAAAATGTTTAATGAAGAGTGCAGGGTAATCAGAGAAGCAGTCAAAAAACCTGCCCTTTTACACAAACACACACCTAATTGTGAACACTGTTTCATCCAACACGTGCAAAAGCCTGTGAAGGGTCTCAGAGAAGCAGCAGACAGCACACTTCACATGGCTGGCCAGCAACAGAAGAGTTGCCGTCTGGCTCATGTGCTGTGAAGTCTAAAAGATATCAGTTTGGAACAGCCCGAGCTGCCCTTTAAGAATATGAGTCGACATGAGGCTGAAGAAGGGGGGAAAAGGGTGGGGGTAGTTTAAAAAAAAAAAAAAAAAAAAAAGGCACCAACTGCCATAATTCCCCCAGAATGCTACCAATTAAGGCAGTGAGGCAAGACCCCACTATCTGCCTCCTCCCTCCTCTCTGGTTCTTCCTTCCCCTTTCAGCTCTCTTCCTGGTGCCGCTCTCACCCGGCAGTTTTTTTTTTTTTTTACCCTCCCTCTCTAAACGGTTCAGCATGGCTGAACTCTCACTGAAGCACAGGTCAGTGAGCAGGCAGCAGCAGCAGCACCACCCAGGACAATGTTAGGTGCGGGATGACTCAAGGGCAGACCACTGGGGGGTCTCTTCTCTTCTTTTGGCCCGGTGGGCCTGGCGCTAGGAGAGATGCAATCTGACTCGAGTTGGAAAAACTAATTTCTCGAGCACAAATACCTCTTCGAGAACTTCTCGTCACATGACTCCTACTGAGGTCAAGAAGGGACAAACATAACATCCCAAATGTGCTTTTGTGGAAAATAAACAAGAGAGACTTTAAAGTTCAGGTTCAACACTTAATTGTGGGGGAAAATCTTCTCAAACAAAGCACTTAATCCACCAAAAAAAGTGTTTGTTGAAGAACAATGACTTGAACTGGATGTACCGACTTCCACACACACCTTTTTTAGTTTTTAAGGATTGCACATGGGGAAAAAAAGTAAAAAAACTTGCAAAAACAAAGTCTAGTCAACATGCAGATGGTGCCTTCCTGGCCAGCCAGCCAACCAGCCACACACACACACACACACACACTCTCTCTCATTCCACATGCACAGTGAGGCCTTCAGCGGGTATCCGGCAACACGTCGCCCATTTCCATTCATAGGGAAACAGTCCCCGCTCTAGCCTCAACATCATTGCCAGCAGGACGGCCTCCATTATTTACAAGTGTGTCAAGTGAGTACACTAGTAAACAAACACACACAGAACCAAAAGCAAGTAATTCCTCACCTGTCAGAATGGACTGATCCACCCGCAGAGTGGTGGACTTGATTGAAGTGAGGCGGATGTCGGCAGGAACTTTGTCACCCACTGCAAGAAATGAACAGACAGAGGGAAGCATGGGTAAGTAAACAGTACATGCTACATGTTTCTTCACATATTCAGTTTGTTTTGGATCAATCAGCAACACAGCCAAGAGCAACAGCACCCTCAAAATGGCTGACGTCACTTGTCAGAGAACGGCAATCAAGTGTGTGAGCCTTGGTTAGAGTAATCATCTCTGCAAATATTTATACTTTGTTTAGGGTCAAGGGAATTCATATAAAAACAAAAATTGAAAACCACTACTGACAACACAAATTCTCCGTAAAGGCTGGCGCCATGCTTGTGATCAGTCAAAAAAAAAAAAAAAACCCACACAACACGACAATTTATATTTTCTTCTAAACACTTTACTTTTATTTGTTGTCTGTGCAGGAAATCACATCTAAAAGGGTTTAAATCACCTAACTCACTTGAACTTACTTTAGTTTGTGAAGTGTGTCTGGCTACTCTCCACTGAAAAAGATCTAACCCATAGCATAGATTGGGTCTAGGCCCTGCAGGTTTAGCACTGCAGTTACTAGCAGAAGTGAAAATAGTTCTTACTTGCCCTTTTGTAGACATTAAAGGGTGGATAGCTACAGGTTCCTAGTATAGACTTATTTTTAAACAATAAATGGTGTGAACTTTAATAGGCAACCTACTCCTTCAGCCAAAAGAAAAGCATGTCACTAATAGATGCTAGCATTTGCTGGTTGCTGCCTGTAGAACGACACTACACGTGAAGTGCAATCACTGATTTTGTCCACTATGTTGTGGACCATTTTACTGAATCTACCATTGTGTCTCATTACCATCATCCTCTGGTCAGTTCAACGATTCAACTGTTGAGTAAGTTTTAAAAGAGATTAACTTCAGGGCCTATTTAGGTGGCTCATGGTGTGCAATGATGTTGTGCAGAATTCCCATCATAGATCCCAGAAAAAGAACCAATACACTGAACTGGGCCTAGTGGCGGAGGGGGGGGGCACCATGGACAATAGACAGCCCACTGCTTTTCCATTACATCGGGAAAATGAACTACTGACAGGACAGATCCCTAGACAGGGCAGCATGTTCACCGCATCGCCTGTGATGCTGAGGGGAAACAGATTAGGATCTACTGAACCTTAGAGGATGAACCATTTAGGTCTCACCAGTGTACCATTGTTGTCTTCCTAATAACAACAAGCATGCCAAGACATCTAAAAAGGCTCACATTCTTTTGCCAAAGCCCCCGCTCGAAAAAGGAATGTGATGCATTAACCTGCAAAATGTTCCATTACACCCCATTCTGGGGGCCAAAAATAGAGCACTCTTCATTCTTTCCACAAACAGAGCAGGCTTTAGGGATTGCCAGAGAAATAAATGCAAATGTAAACACCTCGTCCTCTACCTTTCAACCCAACCACTAGAATCAATGAGAAGACAGACAGATAACAAGACCATTTAAGTCTGCCGTTATATTGTCCCCAGGCCCTTTTCTCCACTGTCCACCACTAACAGTTAAAAACCCTAGGAGACAATCTTGAATGACAACCACAACACTGTACTAGAGTAATAAAGGCATCTAAACGGCTGTAACCTCACCCAGACCTAACAGCTTACAGGAACCCTTTTGCATTATGTAAAACACTGGAGCCATGTCAACATCTTCCCTATGGTAGGTTTACCAAAGTCTAAATGCACATGCCATGGATCAGACAGACCTTCCAGTTTAATGCCCCTCGCAAATGGCAAAAATCAGTTTAGGAAATTGAATTCCCTCCGTCTGTCTGAACTCATTAATAAAAATACACTGTGAAGGCGTCCCCAACCTATACAAGCGAAATATGGAACGTGTGTGCCATATAGTTTCACTGGGTCAGATATAGTTGGCTAACCTATATTTGTCAGACCAGGAAAGCTGATTTCCTTGAAGGTGACAGAAAGGAGGCCACCTTGTAGCGCTGCTTAAGCATCAGGGGCTCCAGAGACAGGAGTGGATCCATATTGAGTGATGTTTTCTACCAAGGCCGGGAGCTGTAACCAGTCGGTAGCTCGGTATTGGGAAAGGGTTACAGGAAAGCGCCTCATGTCTAATGAAATTGGGCATTTTTTTTTTATTTGTCAGCCAGTTTCTTCCAGCAACACAGGCAGGCTGGGACACACACACACACACACACACTCTCAATTTGTCTGTTCTGTCGTAAAGTGTGGATATGAAGAAACTAGGAAGAGGCTTGACTATGTGCTGATGTGTGAAGCTGACTCGATTAGCGGCCAGCTAATGTCGGCCTCTCAAGGCCAACTGGCTGAGGCCTAAAATAGCAACAGGTTTCTCAGCAACAGTCTTAGGCTTCCAGGTGTTGCTCCTCATCAGTTCAAAGGGGGTTAACGTACAGTACTTGCTTGCAAACATTCCATCAAAGCCGACTATCAAGCCTTTTGGCTCGTTTTAGAAGAACTGGAGTGCAAATGCCTCAAGCAAACGGGGTGCACTTGAGGACATGATATTTACAGTCATGTAAAACTGTCAAGGGAACAATACTCCAGTGCCAAAGTTCCCTATTAAAATAGGCAATATTAGCTTGAAAAACTGCTAGCAACTTGAAAGGGATAAGATGAACCAATAAACCCTCCCAGTAACAATTTGTATAAACAAATATAATTGACTATAAAGTCACAACCTTTAGATTAATATTAAGCAATCTTTCTTCACTAGAGTCCTGTGCCTTTAATTCCTCAACAGTTCCTGGAAAAGACATGACACTTCCTGTAGCCAGAGTGACACCCAAAGAGAAGTGTTTGGGCTAAGTCTCTGAAACACAGTCAAACTGCACGTAGGCCCCTCTTCCTAGGACCACTGGGCTTGCACAATATCCCTGAGGAGGTCGAATTTTTAAAGGACGCGGCCTGGTGTCAAGACCAAAAAGCAGCAGCAAGTGACCTTGCAGCACCCTCCAATCCAAGGCGGATGTACGCACACATGCTGAAACACATGTGTTACGCCCCTGCGCTACAAAAAGACATTGGTCTTCTCCCAAGTGCCATCTTTTTGACAAAAGGCCTAGTTCCATCAGTCCCTTAATGCCACTAAATGCAGTTCTCATCAAGGCTGTGTGTGTGTGTGTGCGTGCGTGCGCACACACAAGTGTGGAGAGGAAATTAACAAGAGATGGTTGAGGCGAGTTGAAACTGGTGCTGCACAAAATACTTGACAGGGGGGGAAACAAGGACTGAGTAAACAGAATAATTTCAAGTCAATGTCATTACAACACAAAGCCCAGAGTAACCCTGGTGATGTGTACTCTCGTGCAGTCTACTCCATCTGTGTGGTGGAGCTACAAGGGTGAGTGAGTGTCATCTCCTTAGCACACTTAAACCTGCCGCACTCAGCTGGGTCAGGGGATGGGCAGCCAGACAGCAAGTCAGCCAGCCAACCTTGGCAGCAGGTGTTGAAGGCAGGCGACTAATGTTTCTGGCACTTTCCATTGCTGACGCTTAAGGTCAAGCCCTCTGTGTTAAGCTTAGAGTCAGCACCGTACGCCTCAACCCCCACCCCCCCTCCCTCTACCCCAACCCCAACACCAGAACCATCACTGCCACCACCTCCTGGGGGTTGGAGGGCTTTTTGCCAAACATTCTGTATGACACCACTTCCCAGTTTTTTTTTAACCCCCCTGCCCCACCCACCCCTCGGGGTACTGCAGTGGCACTGGGGTGTTTGAAGGTCTCATTTTCTCTCCTAGGAGACACAGACACCACAGAGGTTGCAGTCAACGATCACAGAACCTTTCATACTGCAACTTACATCACACTACCCCTGAATAGACCCAAGAGGGGACTCGTATCTTATTAAATAATTTTTTGTTTGGAATGTATGCCTTCATCTAAGACTTTCCCACATAAACGCTGGCATACGCTGGCATGCAAATGCAATATTAAATGCTTCTAGGCAAGTATTGATCCAAAAATATACGGAGGCATGCCTCATCAGTATTCAAAACATCAGCATCTATAATGACATGTTGCCATGTTCTCAAGAGCTTTATATTCCCTCTCAGTTTGGCTGCATCTACCAGCGAAATAACAGTGTTCTCGTTATTAAACAATTTTATTACAAGGTTAATAAGGATGGAAGTATCCAGTATTTAAATCCAAAATGAAGCAAGAGTGGTGGCAATGGGAGTAAGCTATTAACAGGCTGGTAAAGCTCCCACACAAGATACGGTCTCTTAGAGCCTCCATGTCCTTTTAAAATGTACGCTCATGTTTGTGTGAGTAAGAGAGTGTGAATGTGTAGGAGGCTAGGTAGGTGTCTTCTTAAGAACCGTTTGCCCTACAAGGTCATTCTGTGCTTTTTGAATGTGTGACTGAGAGTGTGTATGCAAGTAAACCATGGAGGGGTGGGGGCTGGGTTTGGGTTTGCGTGCTATGGACAGACATCTTATATTCTCACACCAATACAGCGAAATGGAGGGGGGGGGGGGGGGGGTTGGTTTAGTGACTCATTATACAAGCAAGGAATCAAGGAAGAGTTGCACTGCTGCAGATCCCCCGGGCAAGACAGGCGCAGCCAAAAAGAGCGGGACAAAGAGACAGAGTGCAGCACCTCCCTGTAGACTAAACTCAGCGGTTCAGGACACTGATGCTTCCTGTGCTTCCATGTTCTTCTGTCACAAGGGAGACTGCAGGGGCTGTCAGTCTCCAGAGAGTAGCATCTGCAATGTGGTCAAGGGTCTCAGGGACAACAAAAGTCGAGTGTGTGTGTGCGCGCGCGCACAAGCAAATGTGTTGGTGCCTTCAGTTGTACAGAAAGATAACAATACAGATTCTGTATCACTCTTTAAAGGGCTCTTTAAAATTCTTCCCAAAAGCATTAAAAAAATCTGACTGTTCTCTTCCTGCACCCCAACCCCTTAACACACAAACACGCTTAGCTACGAACACTCCCAGGGTTAAAAAACACTGCTTGCTTCACAAAGCTCCTGAGATCTCTCCCTCCTCCCATCGCTTCTCCTTTTCCTGCCTGCCTTGTCCTTCACACAAGGAGAAAAGACTGTGACGTCTAAAAGATGTTAGCCAATAGGAAATCGGGCTAGCGAGAGAGGGGACAAGAAAGGAAACGGGAGGACCAACCATGACAAAACAAAACTATTAAATGGGAGACTTGAAAGGCACGCACACAAACAAATGTGAGCCCGAGGGGACAAACTTTCTCTCTCCCTCCCTCCCGCTCTCAATCTCTTCCGACTCCAAAGGAATGCTTCGCTAGCAAGCTTCCTGCTACATCTCTATTCATACCTCTGGATCACTCTGCTGTGTGTGCATCTGTGTGCATCAGTGCCCATGGGCGGGCGCACACGCACGCGCACACACACACACGCGCACACACACACACACACACACGTGTGCTGGCCCTTGTGTGAGTAAATATTCAATCTGGACCTGCTGGTGCCTCTGGAGTCTGTTATATAAGCTGCTGCTGCTTCACCTGGGTGCTACTAATGCAGGGATTATGAGGAGAAGGGGTAGAATATCTCAACTCAGCCAACTCAGCAACCATAAGCCTCTTTCCACACACACACACGTAATAAAGCAAAAGCTATGACATCAGGGTTCATACACATCCTCATCTCCATGACTTTTCCACGACTATGGCAAATCTCTGACTTTCATTACAATAAGCATTCATGTTGAAATGTACCACCATATCTGAACAGACACCTGCAGAAAATATAGTCGTTAAAATGGTAGAAAGGGGCACGTCCTACATTTAACCATCCTTGAAATTAAGCTCAACAGGGTGGTAGACAATAAACGTTACTCTATCTTAGTCGTTCATTCCATCGAAGAAATGATAGAGAAGCTTGCCAGATCACTCAAACTTGTTAACTAAAAAACATGGCATACATTTTCTTGAATCATGTATAATGTTGACAATGAATTTAAGTGTGTCAAATCTAGTCATGCTGATAACATAGTAGGGGTGGGCAATATAGACGATATATACTGTATGCAATATGCATTTGGCCAATGATAGAGATTTTGGGTCATATCGGCATACCGTGATAGGCTCATTGCGTCTCCACAACCATGTGAAAAAATGTTGACCTGTAGCTTCACCTTATTGATAGCACCTTTTCATTCTTACAACGAAACTGTGTAAGAGCCTATAAATTGAACAGCTACTGCCTGACACAAATGCAGCTTACCAGTTTACTTCTGTGTGAATTTGAGAGTCCAATATAAACACCTCCGAACGATGACTAAACAACTGTTGTATTGACTTTATGCTATGGTAACTATTAAGAAACTGTTATGCTGTAAGTTACATACCAAAGTATACCGTGATATACATCATCTACCGTCTATGGTTCAAAATATATCGCAATATAAATTTTAGACTATATCGCCCACCCCTATAATGTAGCCTATAGTGCTTTTTAATGTTATATGACAGGTTTAGAGATACAAGACCATTTCAAAGTCCTAAGGATCTGCTTCAGTTTTTGTATGTCCCACGGCTGACATAAGAACGCTATTAACTGAATCAGGAACGTCAATTTTAAGGTGGAACAGAAAGCCGGAAACATTTAAATACAGTTTCTGTTTGGAACGAACCAATTGCGAAAAATAAACAAGGGCTTTTGACCAGACTAAGTTAGGCATTACTAAATTGGCATTCCTTCTGAAGAGACGTGAAAACAGACTTATATCAGTGGCTTCCTTAGATTACACCAAGAAAAAAAACAAACAAAACAAACACACAAAACCACACACACACACACACGCTGAATAAGACCACTTCAAGAGTGGGGAGTTAATGAATAATTATTCTCTGTAATCAGCTCAGGTTAGCAGCGGTAAATCCAATACTCCACCAAATGTGGATAGATACTTGACCATTTTGGTTGCGAGAAGCGCCTAACTGCATTTATGAATTACTACACGTCACGGCTGTTAGGGATGCTGCAATTATGCTCTGGCTGTGCAAGTACCTTTGACAGGAACGAGGGAAACGAAAAAAAAAAAAAAAAACAGCATAAGAACTGCAGTAGGGCGACCAAGATCTGCTTTGAAGTGAAACTTTTTTTTCTTCTGTGGCTTAGAAAAGGCATCTCGACCCCTCCAACTTCTTCATTCCCAACACAGACACACACAAGCCGACAAGGCGTATAAACACACTTGACATGTGGTGGTGTAAACCTGGAGTGTGAGGCAAACCAGCTCAAGGATTTGGGGGGGGGGGGGGGCACTGCTGAAGTTTTGGCTTTTTCTCCAACAATAGATCACATTCCAATTCTCATGTCTTTCCGTCCTTAACCCAGATGTGACATCCTACTTGCCATCCCTGCCCAGTCTGTTGACTTGGAAAGGAACCCAACAGATACAGCTAGCGTGTGGGAGGACAGGAAGGGGGCCAGCTCTATGACACTTACCAGCAACATGTGAGAGCATGGACTCTGATTGCTTCCATGATTGAGAGAAATAAAAGAGACACAGCCAGAGATATGGATAGAGAGAGAAGCAAGCAAAAACACACAAAAAAAAAAGAAAGCAAGCAAGACGACACAGGGAGAAAGAAAGAAGGTAGGTTGACAGACACAGACAGACAGACGAGAGAGAGAGTGAGAAACATCTTACCTGCCACCTCCACAATATCTCCGGGGACAATGTCTCTGGCCTTGATGCGCTGCACACTCTTGCGGTCCTGCCGATACACCTTCCCCATCTCTGGTTCATACTCTTTTAGTGCCTCAATGGCATTTTCTGCATTTCGCTCCTAGGGAGCAACACAAGGGGAGTGCAAAAATTAGACACTACAGTGCACAAGTATACCATTATAAAATAACTGGTCAAGAACTTATTCACACCAAGCCATTTCAGCAACGAATTTAATTTAGGGCATTTCTTTAGCACAATTACATGGGGTAAGCCCAGAACAGGCCACTAAAAATGGCATCACAATCAGATCTCTAATCAGGAGACTATAATAATTTGCTCCTTATCAGGTTAACTTGGCCTTCAAAGAGAAAAACAAACAAGGAGCAGAATGACTGCCACAAAACTAAGGTAGAGGAGATGGCACCAAAATAGGCCAAAACAAGTTTATCACAAACAGATCCATGACGTTGTCAACAGCGATGCCCCACAGGCATGACTGGATGAGAATCTGGGAAGTGCCTTGTTGTACTAATTGTGCCAAAGCAAACAAACAGCAAAAATAGCCTGTCTTTACAGTGTGTGTGTGTGTGTGTGTGTGTGTGTGTGTGTGTGTGTGTGTGTATCCATGTTTGTTACCACAGTGCATTCCCCTGTCCCAGCCAGCCTGGGAACGTGTGCTCATAAAAGCCCAAAGGTCAGAGTGTGGCATCAGATATGACGCCATTTAATATGGCCTGGTCTCTCTTCCTCTAATCCATTTTGGAGTTCCTGGAGCCGAATGACCTTTCTGTGACCTTTCCTGGTTGACTGGGAAAGATCTCTCGGGACACTTAGTGTAGTGTGAGCCTCTTGTGTATACAGATTTTTAGTGCTTTTCAATTTGAAAACACTGGGCAATTGCATATAGACAAGCCCTCATTACAAATCAGGCAAAAGACAAACAAAACTTAAGTAAGAAAAGCAGAATTGAAACCAATGTCACAGTGAACACCTACCACTGAAAATTCAGCACCAAAAAACCCTTATGTAATGTCCCAAACCATCACTAAAGATCCAATGCTAAACCTTTAGTAAGGTATGTGTTAGCATTTCTTCACCCACAATTCGCCAGCTTTTTAAATGCACTTGGCGTTCGAGTCGTGACGGTAACCTTTGGCAAACAGGCTGCGGCCAATGATCAGCGCTTACACAACAAGGAGCGAGCAAATAAATACAAATAAAGCGGAAATGGAGCTGTGCCACTGGGATTCTCTGCTTCAAGGGCAGGAGCAAGCCAAGAGCCCCATTCAGAAACATCTTACAATTTAAAAAAAAAAAGGGGAAGAGAAACCCATCACAGGCTTTTTTTTCCGTTTTACCCAGAATCTCTCACACACACATAAAAGACTGAACCCATTTCTCAGTTGACTGATGTCAAAATATTTGGGCCATGGGCGCACAAAGGAAATGACAAACAATAAAATAAAAGTAAATGAAAAGATTAAAATCTAGCTGGTCAACCACCTTTGGTGTGCCGATTGTGTCAGTTTTTTTGTGTCCCTCTGTATACTTAATCCCTGTTAAGCAAACAAAGTGCTGTCCTGTTCTGTAAAAAGTTAGAGGTATAGTACAGCTATAAGAATAGCCTTCTCTAATCACAACACTGAAACCTCCCAAAAACAAAACAGTAGCTAGGGCCCTATGAAATCAGTTTTATTTTTCCCAAATTCCACTTATTCCGTTTTTCTGAATTCTGTGTATTACGTTATATTCATATTTAGTTACCTTAATGTGTCTAAGTGTCTAATAATGTGTCTAAGTGACTAATTTTGGAGTGCATGGGGAAAAAAGCTAAAATTTACTATTTTAATCAATATTTAGCTTTAAAAGTCAATGACAAACACAACCACACATATCAAATGAACTCTCTCACTTTAACACATACAGAAATATATATTATAGCCACTGTTAACTCAAAAGTAGATATCCAAAAACAGTTTTGGGAGGGAAAAAGTCCATTACAACTTTCTTCATTATACAGCTCAACTTCATTAACTTAATAGGCTACAACTTAACAGTATTTGGAGAAAAGTTGTTGGCCAGATGCATAATAATTGTTTGGATAAAGCTCTGCCTGAAATCTGGCAGTCAATTGCATAGATTTTAGAGCGCTCCGCTCTCTGACGTTTAGACATATCCCTCGCATCTGTGAGGATTGGAAACAAACTCACGTGATTAACAAGATATGGTCTCTAGGCAACATCGGAGACTCATTGAAATTGAAAGTTGTGACAAAAGCGTGCAGAAACAGTGTTTGTCTTGTAAGTGGGCGATCACATTTATTTTGTGAGCGCGGAAATGCCCAAATTCCGTTCGATTCCGTGTTTATCAGTAAATTCCGTGTTCATGACTAGATTCTGTGATTCCGTCCGCATTTACTGCATGGTGGAAATCATAGGGCCCCAAGTAGCCTACACTAACAAGTCCATAGGGACACACACGCGTGGGTCTTAAAACCGAGGGAGCGGGCGCGCACACACACACACACACACACACTCTCTCTCTTCACAAGTCACACCACCCTTGGGTGCCTCCACCCGACGTGGTAGCCTGGAGACCAGCGCAAGATTTAATGAGGGAATTTACAAGGTCCTAATTCTTGGGTTTGGGTTGCCGCCGCTGGGTTGCCGCCGCTGCTTCTGGGGGAAGGGATGGGAGTCTATTGTGCCTGGTCAGAGCCTGTGATTTACAATTCGGTATGTAATGCCCCCAATCTCCACCTCGGGCCGGCCTTACAGGCACTACTGTTGAGGGTGGAGGAAGGAACCATCAATTTAGCCCCCGCAATCCAATGAGGACAAAAGGAGGGGGGGGGTGCTTTTGTTTTCATGCTAAGAACATTACAGTAAGCATACCAAATTGTGAGCCATTTAACATTTATCTCCTAAAACAACGCAGAGGTATTTGCTTTACACAACAATATGAAGCAATAACCGAGCCAATCTGAGGAGTCTTTACAGTTAAAAAAAATAATAAAAATTATCTATATATATATATATATGGCATCCTCTTCATTCTGATAAAGTAAAATACACTGGCACTAACCCCTAAAGATTTATTCTATTATTTATTAAATAATGGCTTTTTTGTTTGTTCTCGTCCATTTTAACCCTACCTTAAAAACTATACGTACACATCACCCACCATTGAGACGGTCTTGGTGACAGCTTTGCTATTAAATGCTTGCCTCTAAACTCAACCCCCACTTCCAAATCCCATTTTAAGAAAACGCTAGGGTTCATTCATTACAAAAAGACTTTATGCCACATTCCAGAATACAGGTCTCCAACACACCGGCCACTACATGCATTTATCTTAAAAATAAGAGACAACCAAGTGGGTGTGGCTTAAAGACAAGGAGCTAATTGAGTTTTCCCCTTCATGTTTTGCAGACGCCAAGCTAATTGAATTTGCTAGCTAGGTCTATATCGGGAGCAGCTGAATTGCCATCACACTCTAGTTTTGCTGCAGAAAAACACAAAAATTGATGCCAAGCATTTCCGAGCGCTGCTGCCTGCGGGTACAAGACAGAGTGTAAGAGTGTGTGTATGTTTGAGATGCAACTCAGTGGGAAGAGCTCACAGGGCTGCTCAGGTTGCCCCGCTTATTGAATGTGGATCAAGTCTAAAAGAAGGCCAGAGCACAGAAACTGGGCCATGGGTCTGATGGCGTTCATGATGGAAGGGAACAAAAAAAAAAAAAAAAAAATTGTCTCTTATCTCCACCGAGAGAGCTGTGTGTGTGTGTGTGTGTGTGTCTGGTCCTGTATGTCTTTAGTATGAAGCCTTACATTCTGAAAGTGGAAGTTATATACAGTAATGTCCTCAACTGCAACAAGTAGGTTGCGGAGCCCTGCAAGTGTGCATTCTATTCTTAGCAGCAGTCATTTACTTTTAGTCCCAGAAAGTGATGGGCATTCCACCCAGAAGAAAGGCAACATAAAAACTTGGTCAAGAATTTGAGTGCATGAGGATGCAGGCCAGATCCAGATTCTGGAATGCAATCCAGTTTTTTTTTTTTTTAAACCTAGCCCTCAAGTTAGCCTGATGCACCAAGTGCTTTCAACTTCACTTTGTGCAAAAGATCTGGAGCCTGTCCATTCAAATGCATTAGTTTCCAGCAGGGGAGATACTTTCTGCATCACCTGTCCACTACAGGCATGATCACAACACGTTGGAACGCACCTCTCACGTTCAATATTCTGGCTTTCAGTCCCCTTTTCCAAGTCCACTCAGCTCAGAGCCTAGGGATAGATCCCTGACAGTGAAGCTAAATGAAAAATTGAGTGGAAGCTCTAGGCAGCGCTAGCCTTGCAACATTTAAGTCACATTCATGAGTCAAACTGAACTGCTGATTAGAAGGCATTTTACAGTCCTCTACTAATAGACAAATCATTGGCAAAACACTACACTCCTACTGCGCCATATAATCCTAAAATCAACATGAGCGCAAGAAATGTGCTAGATGCAGGAACTGCATGACGTTAAATCAAGGGAAATAAACCAAAGTCTGACGGCTTTTCGGAAGGAAAAATTGTGTGCAGAGGGCCTTCACAAGACTAACAGTCATAGGCCATGGGGCACCAACTTCTCACAGACCCCTCAACTACAGTCGACTTAGTAGCCTAATGTGTTTAAATTGGAGACAGCTGTGCTCTCTGCACACAGCCCCCCTGCATAAGCCTGCATCCGCATCTAAAGCTCACGCGGGCTGGGCACGTACAGTACACACAGGCTACGGCTCTCTTGCGAACATAAGCCACCACAGAGGGGGGGCCTGAACTCAGCGCGAGATGGCTGCACGGCTTCGGATGCATCACCGGTGTGGAAACTCGTCCCTGGTTAAGGCTCGACTCAGCATTACAAAACCCCAGCTCAATGCTGTTACTGACAGCGTCGCTGTGATTCACTGTGCAGAACAAAACAGTGGCTTTACAAGACTGGCCTTGGTCCAACGCACGCACATAAGAGGCTGTGAAGTTAAATGCCACCATTAATCTGTTCACAAGCACCACCACCTCCCCACCCCTGGTATTCAACTAATTAAGGCGTAAAAAAAGGTAGGGGTGTGTGTGTGTGTGTGTCTCCAAAGATCGTTCAAGCTTCATTTGCATGCAGGTCTTATGCAATCACTGTGCACACACCGCTAGGGGAAAGAAAACACACATAAGCAAGCCCACAGGTGTGCAGGTGGGTGGGAAAGGTCAGACTCACCTGCCACACACCAACAATGGCGTTGGCAATGAGGATGAGCAGAATGACGAAAGGCTCCACGAAGGCTGTGATGGTCTCCTCGCCCTCCTCAAACCAGGCCAGCACCTACAAGAGAGAAAAGTAGGTATTTATATAAAACTGCATTCAAGACACACAAAGAAAAGGAGGTCCCATTTCAAACATATTAGTCAAAATGCCACAATAAATTCCAAGCTGTAGCTAACACTCCAATTTTCAAGGTGCAAATTTCCAACAGTGCCTTTCTGCCAGACACACAAATCTCTTTGATCAGCTGTTAGATAAAAAGGCATCTCCATCGATGTGAAAGAAAAAACCTGTTTGGTTATTTAGTTGTAGGCACACACACCACACTCAGTCGGTGCTGTAGGGATATCAAAAGAGCCCTAACGAGGTGTTCTCTGCATCTGCCACTGTGTAACCAGAGCCTGAGCCGCTTCCCCGCACGGCTGGAGCGGTGTGACGCCTGTCGCCAGAGCGCTGTGTCCTGGCTGTCATGAACCCTCTCCAGCCACCCAGCCCCCCCCACCCCCCACCCCACCAGGGGGGCCCTGTCAGCAGGCTTAACAAAGTCTCAACATGTTTAATTCATGACCGCCTGCAGCCAGAGCCAGAGGGACAGGAAGGGCACGCGTCAGGTAGGTTCAGAGTTTATGGCTCCCAGGGCACGGTATGTCCAGTTGGCGCTGCAGGTCGATATGACGTCACCAAGACAACTGAGAGAGAGGGAGTATTTACTGAACATTTAAGCCTTTGCCATTTCAGATGTTCTCCATTGTCATTGGACACACACACACACACACACACACACACACACACAGTCAGATAATAAGATTTGGTCCCGTCACGGGACCCGTAAAACAAACCTCTTAAGAACTTGGACTTAAGGCTACTCTGTGGTCCACTGGGGTTGACCTAATTTCTGCTGGTGGGCAACTTAAACTTCAATCTGTGCCAGTTTGATAATTCATGATGGAGGAAGAAGGAGATGTTGCCCTAGAAGTGACCATCACCTCTATGACTTCAACCATCAATTACACAAGTCACCCCCTCAGTTCACAAAACCAGGCAAAGATTGTTAAGATTAACAGACATTGCATTTCCCAACCATCTCAATCTGAATGGAATTTTGCATTCTGAGTGGACTCAGGAAAGGGTTCATATAGATAGAGCAATACCAACCCCCCACCCCAGTAGCAGTTGATTCGGGACAGCCATAAACAGGAGTTGCGCAACCACTGGCCACATCCCTCTGATGAAACTACACACGGATGTTACCTCACCTATAAGCAGAGTGCAAATTGTTCACCTGGGACAAAAGAACATACACATTGCCAAGGGATTAGATGGAGACAAATAAATAAAGAAATAAATGTGTGAAATCCCTCGGCGACAGCTTTTACACCTGAGAAAACTTGGCTTTGATTTCAAGCTATGAGCCTGACTGATGGGACTTGCGAGGATGATTCAACAGCTATTGTCGATCACACACTCGGTACAAATGCAGCATCCACGGTCAGACAGCCTGACAGTCCGACAACACTTATCTGAAGTGAGTCACCATTCTGAGGATGCAACATAAAACATGACGCCACCACTCCTGGTCATAATTATTCTTCAAGCACAATGCCAGATTGCGGCATTTTTCACAAGAAAAATTTAACATGCCAGGGGAGCTTTTCCTTTGAATTGACTAAAATCCAACACCGCCAATTAGTATACATATACATTCTCAACAGGTTTTATTGATGAATCTAAAGATTAAAACCAGGAGAAGTGGACATTCAGTGCAAATACTACTCTCATTTTCTGCGCTCCTTTCTGACAATCACACATCCTCCTCCGAGACCCAATCTGGGCTAAATCTCGAAATGTGTCACGCAAAACTGTCCTCTTTCTGCTGCTCTGTGTAACCTACTTTTAGGGCAAAGCCAATCACACCAGACATAAGGAAATTAACCAGGAAAAAAATAATAGAATAGTATACTTTAGATAACAAAAATAAGCAACTAGGAAGTGAACACCATTCTTAACTTGTGGCAGCCGCCAACTATACTAGACCCTCTTAGATTTAAAAAAATAATAATAATAAAAATCCAAACCAATAAAATTAAATGTCCTCACTTTTATGGAAGCATTCATCTTATTCACATAGAGAAAGTGCAGACAGTTTAAGTGGGGTGATGGTTTGCAATATCTAAAGTGCTGACTGAGACGATTCAGACCCCTGGGGCTTCATTCATCAAGCGTACTTAAGCACTGATCTGTGCAGATCAGTTTACTGATAATTTCAAAATGAACTAATCCACATAATTAGTCGGACACATGGATTAGTCTGAGCAAAAATATTCCCAAATAAGTGAAAAAAAGGCACAGATGTAGTGTAGCTCACTTTAAGGATTTAGAATATATTACATACAGCAGGGAGTCCCTTGTCAGTGAACAAGATTTGTTTCCACATGTTTAAAAAACAAACAAACAAAAAAAAACATTGATGTTAAGGTTATTAATGCCATCAGTGTTTCCCACAGAAAATTAGTTAAAGGTAGGGGGTTAGGGGCAGGGGAGTTATTTAGTATCAAGTGACTAGTAACTATTATCATTGAAGTGCAAAAAATAAATAAATGGCTTATACAATTATTTTGTAATGCAACACCTGCAATTATTTTTACAATACACATTTTATATCCTTCCAAGGGATGTAGTTAAGGTGGCCACCTTAAGCAATAGGGGAAACCCTAACCATATATGGTTCATTAATGGTGTTCAAGCATGTTTTGTTTTTTTTTATTTACAACATACTGGTGTGGGGATAACCAAGCAGCACACATTTGATAAAGATTTTGTAAATTCGACAAATTTAAATACAATGTTTTCAGAATTTTTTCCACACATGTTGATAAAGGCGGACCCTGGGGAGTATTCTGCCAGCAGGCAAACAAGACGACACAAGAGACAGAAATAACCTGCCTGTTGGGCTCTATGCGTGCGGATACCAGGCCATTACCACCATACCCCTAGTAATATCTGCGGCCAAACTCTTGCCAAGTGGTGGCGACAGGAAGCTGGTCAGAGAAGGATAAACACCCTATTAGCGCAGTACTCTTTTATGTCCTCAGTTTTGCTCTCCCTCCATCTCATCAGTACACGCTCATGTGTAGACAGTGTTTGCCTTGTAAACACACTGCTGGCTGACACATCAAACACAGGAGAAGAATGGTAAAAAAGGGCTGAGGGGAGGGGGGGGGGCCTGCAAATCAGCAGTGTAGAGGACAGCTGGATAAAAGAACATGGTTGAGCACTGGGACCTCACATGCACCACCTGCTCTGGCAATTCCCACTGAGTAACTAGAGCTACATCAGTGGCATCCTTACCATTCTGGGCGAGCATCGCTTTCTAAACAGCCTGTCAACGCAATGCCCTTGTTGCCATTCCTTCAGAGTAATTTCAGACCACACACGTCTATGACTCATGCCAAGCTCTGCAGTGTCAAGTGGGAAAGTCATTACTGCGCCTTGTAATGCAATAAGGCCACAGGTTTTCATCACTTTCTCTTTACATAAAGTGTGGACTATACATTGAGAATTGATATCCCAGTATTACCAACAATTACCAAGATTTAACAAACCAAGAGAATACATATACAAGCTATTAACACAAGCATTTAGATCTATTTAATAAGCAGGGTAGCATCATCCCTGCCTACTTCAAAGACAAGTTTAGAGCACACAAGAGGGTGCATAACTTTCTTGCATAGTGTAGCTATATTACCTTTATCTTGCTTACAATTAAACTAGTCTAACCAGATGTCATATGCAGTTCTGGTGTTATAAGGGCTGTGGTTATACTCACAAAAGATATGCAGGCTGCCAAAAGCAAAATCCTCACAAGGAGGTCTTCAAACTGCTCAATAACAAGCTCCCATAGAGATTTTCCTGCAATAAATGAGAGGTAACGTTAAGATTTAATTAAAAAAAAAAAGCCATATTACCTTTTTGGTGAATTAATTGGTAAAACTTAGAAACGTACCTTCTTCAGCAGGCAGTTCTATTCGACAGCCAGAGGGGAAGCACATACATAGGGAAAGCAAAAAAAAAAAGTTATTGGCACAGGAAACAAGACTGTGCTGTGCTTTGCTTGACATAGGTGACAGTTTAAACGTCTAACTTGAGACCACAATATGTAAGAGGCTAAATTAGTCAACTATGAACGTTTTATAAACGCCTTCAACACATTTGCCATGACACAAAAAAACACATTTAAATGCAAGTTAGTTACACTCATTCATTAGGTTACACCAGCAGCGAAATTACACATTTCAATGCTGGATAAAAACGAACTGGTGATGCCTGACACGAGGCCTTATCAAAATTTATTTTGTTTTTGAGCTGTGATGGGCACATCGTTGTACCAAGAGGAGAAGGGTTTACTAAAGGTGAAAGAGAAAAAGGATCTAGCATAGGCTAATTATCGTTGCACTGAAGCTCGACCCACGAGGGCGCAGGCTACGCCATCGTGACGTCGGCATTTTCGTTTCTCCTGTCTTTTCTCCAAAGAACGCCGGTAGCCGAACGCCGCGTTGTTCGTGGTGGTTATGGCCTGCGTCTTTTTGGTGTAACGTTGTTAGCGTCACACGAAGTAAACATATTGCCATAATTATTACCAAATGTGACAACGGCATCAATATGACATTTTCGTGAAAAACGACAACCCCCAAGTTAGCGTTGGTTAATATTGAGAAATCACTTACCGTTAGGTCCATATCTCTCTTTCTGCTTCTTCACTTGATCCAAACTGAGACCAGTGCTTTCATTTACATTGAAGTTACTATAAACTTCCTCCACTGTCTTCGTGTGAGCGTTCTCCATAGTGGATGGCCGCTTGATGACAATAGTTTTTTTTTCACTGAATCAATCCCTGCCGCCTCCTCGCGCGAACCCCTACCAACAAAATCTTGTCAAAAATGTGCGACAAAAATAAAGGAATAATAACGCAAAGCGTTGCCCAGGGATTAAGGATACTGAAATCAAGTACAACTTTTAATTGGTCTGACTACTTCTGATCATCTAACGTTAGCCAATTGCGAAACCATGCTAACTAGTGGTTAGCTTACTAGCTAACACTGGCTACAGCTAACGTGAAACGGAGTCGGCACAATCGTTACACAAAAGAACGTGGAAAGCTAATTACCACAAAAGAGTAATATGTACAAGTATCGGTTTAACTGCCGTTTTCGAGCACCTTGTGAGTAACCGGCAAAGTCTGTTTGTGGCTTCCCCCGTCCTTGCTCGAATTCTAAAAACAAAATATAAACTGACGAATGCTCCGGATCCTGCCGTGTCTTCAGCTCATTCCATGAGTTGCAGTTGGAAGAAGCCGGGACGCACTATCACCATCAGCACCAATCGCGTTTCTCTTCTGTCTCTCTCTACTGATCCGCATGCACTGTTCGGTGTCCGCATGTGGAATGCGCTCATTGGCTGTCTTAACTCCGGAAATCCCTTTTTTTTCTACTCGGCTTTCTATTCGGACGAATCAGCTGACACTTCGTATTAATGCAAATGTTGTCGTTTGTCCGGATTCCTAATTGATTTGTTACAATATGCGAGAAATAAAAAAGAAACGCGGGTATTTTAGTTTTTATTTAAGTCTACGGGATTTCTGTTTGAATTAAAATCCCACAAATGGAGGGTATCCTATTTCGAGCATGCATACCCACATAAAAGCACTACCCGTTGCCTAGTGCCCACAGGAAGGAACACGACAAGGTTAAATGTTGAAAATGTGAGTGGTAACCTGGTGGTAACAGGGGCACAGTTTATAGGTAACATAACCGCTTTTTGTCATTTGTGGTATGTTTTGCTGTATTAGCCAGACGTTGACTGTGAAATCACAAACTCTGACGTTTCCGACTTGAAGTCGGTGTAGATATGACCCTTACCTTGAACATAGAGCTACCCTTACGTTCGCTGTCTTTTTCATTGGTTCATTTCATATATTAATATTCAAATATTTCATGGTCTATGTTATGTAGGCATGTAGGCTATAAACTGTGTGTGTGGGAGAGGTAATCAAAAACATCCGTAGAAAACTTGCCTACACGTAAGATGAAAAGCTCCCCATTTAAGGCAAGCAGAGCCATCATATGGGGTTATCTCATAGACAGGCTGTATTCGAGGACATATATGAAGGCTTTCAATATATTTTATGTCTAGTGAGTGTCCACTGAAAACTCTGAGATTTGTGAAGCAGATTGCCTCTCAGTAATATCTCATCAGGCCTGAGCACCTATCATTTAGAAACCTGACTCAGAAACCGCTGATTAACAGGTTGGATTTAACAGTCTTTATGACCATGTTAGTGTATGATATGGACATAGGCCTAGTGTTGCTCAACATATTATTTTTTTCTCAGTGACTGTTTACCCTTGTGTTGGCTCTTGTGGAACACATGTTGGTCTGCCACTGTTGAATAACTCATCAATTTTAGTGCCATATCGTTTTCAGGGACCATCTAAGGAGCACCTATGTTTGGTCTAGTACAAATAGTGCTACAAAATTCGTAATTTCTCATGCAAGTATATTTCTTTATGTGTCACCAAATCACTTGGTCCCTTGAAACTTGTTTTTGAGGTAGCAAATAATTTTGCTCATGCAGTGTGTAGGCATATATCCATCTATGTACCACAGGTCCAAGCCAAAGCTAGGTAAGACCAATCAGAGCACTTTATTATCTAAGTTTGTTTATAGGCAACTGGACTTATTTTTGGACCTTAAAGTGCCCATAGAATGTCAAACCACATTTACCTTGTTATTGTTGAATTTAGGTAGCTTACGGTATCCAATGGACCATAGCAAAACTTCAACTGTCGTCTTCTGCCTCATTCTACATGTAAATTTCAAGCTAGAAATGGCCGGGCTGAAAAAGTCAAACCTGAAACGAGGTGGCGCTTGACGTCGGCAGCACTAAGATACACCTCCTATATTTGCATGGTCCAACCAAAGATCGTTTGGAAACGTCTCTGGTTCAATCCCCTGTTGCTTCATGAATTTGCCAGAGAAGGCAGGAATTACGAGTATTTCCATTGTAAGCCTTTTAAATGAGCCTGTAAACAATGCGCTAGCAGTGCTCCTGGGTCACTTTCAGACACACAAATTTGCATACGCTATTACTGAGGCTCAGAGAACAATTTATGATAGTCAAAAAATGCGTTCTATGGGTGCTTTAAAGACATTTATCTTTTCATGAAAAAAGTTTCTTCAATTCCAAACTAGAGATGGGAATATCAAGAGATACAGTGGCTTGCAAAAGTATTCGGCCCCCTTGAACTTTTCCACATTTTGTCACATTACAGCCACAAACATGAATCAATTTTATTGGAATTCCACGTGAAAGACCAATACAAAGTGGTGTACATTTGAGAATGGAACGAAAATGATACATGATTCCAAACATTTTTTACAAATAAATAACTGCAAAGTGGGGTGTGCATAATTATTCAGCCCCTGTTGGTCTGAGTGCAGTCAGTTGACCACAGACATTGCCTGATGAGTGCTAATGACTAAATAGAGTATACCTGTGTGTAATCTAATGTCAGTACAAATAAAGCTGCTCTGTGACGGCCTCAGAGGTTGTCTAAGAGAATAGGACCATGAAGTCCAAAGAACACACCAGACAGGTAAGAGATAAAGTTATTGAGAAATTTAAAGCAGGCTTAGGATACAAAACGATTTCCAAAGCTTTGAACATCCCACAGAGCACGGTTCAAGCAGTCATTCAGAAATGGAAGGAGTATGGGACAACTGTAAACCTACCAAGACAAGGCCGTCCACCTAAGCTCACAGGCCGAACAAGGAGAGCGCTGATCAGAAATGCAGCCAAGAGGCCCATGGCGACTCTGGAGGAGCTGCAGAGATCTACAGCACAGGTGGGGGAATCTGTCCATAGGACAACTATTAGTCGTACACTGCACAAAGTTGGCCTTTATGGAAGAGTGGCAAGAAGAAAGCCATTGTTAAAAGCAAACCATAAGAAGTCCCGTTTGCAGTTTGCCACAAGCCATGTGGGGGACACAGCAAACATGTTGAAGAAGGTGCTCTGGTCAGATGAGACCAAAATGGAACTTTTTGGCCAAAATGCAAAACGCTATGTGTGGAGGAAAACTAACACTGCACATCACTCTGAACACACCATCCCCACTGTCAAATATGGTGGTGGCAGCATCATGTTCTGGGGGTGCTTCTCTTCAGTAGGGACAGGGAAGCTGGTCAGAGTTGATGGGAAGATGGATGGAGCCAAATATAGGGCAATCTTAGAAGAAAACCTCCTGGAGTCTGCAAAAGACTTGAGACTGGGTCGGAGGTTCACCTTCCAGCAGGACAACGACCCTAAACATAAAGCCAGGGCAACAATGGAATGGTTTAAAACAAAACATATCCATGTGTTAGAATGGCCCAGTCAAAGTCCAGATCTAAATCCAATTGAGAATCTGTGGCAAGATCTGAAAACTGCTGTTCACAAACAGTGCCCATCTAATCTGACTGAGCTGGAGCTGTTTTGCAAAGAAGAATGGGCAAGAATTTCAGTCTCTAGATGTGCAAAGCTGGTAGAGACATACCCTAAAAGACTGGCAGCTGTAATTGCAGCAAAAGGAGGTTCTACAAAGTATTGACTCAGGGGGCTGAATAATTATGCACACCTCACTTTGCAGTTATTTATTTGTAAAAAATGTTTGGAATCATGTATGATTTTTGTTCCACTTCTCAAGTGTACACCACTTTGTATTGGTCTTTCATGTGGAATTCCAATGAAATTGATTAATGTTTGTGGCTGTAATATGACAAAATGTGGAAAGGTTCAAGGGGGCCGAATACTTTTGCAAGCCACTGTATATCCCTGGACTATGAGTGTAACTGTTAACTGAAGACAACAGCAGCACTCATCACGTGACAATGGGCAACATGAATTAGGGTTGAATTGGTCGTTGTGACCACCGGATCCAGATGTAAAAGCTGTCCTGAAGTTGATCAGCAGTTAAACTTCCTGCGCTCAAGGCACAATAGTATGTAGCAGAAATATGTCTAAAAGCAATTTCTGGTGATCAGAAGTTTAAGAAAATAAATGTGTTAATATTTCTGTAAATTTGGGTGTAGGACGAGGAAAATAATCACCTGTTGCTGTACAGACAGACACAGATAACTGCATACAAATGTAAATAATACATCATTTTCAAAATAAAGGGACATGCATACACAGCATAAACATCTGTTAATTTGTCTTTATGATTCAGATGTGGCCCCTGGGCTGTAAAATGCCCAGGTCTGCTCTAGCAGAACAATGTCAGACTAAACTCAAGCTGTCTTCTTTACTGCTGAGTAAAGAAGCAACTTCTACACTCAACAGTTCAAACATCAATACATCAGAAAGCATTGTGATGCAGAATATAGGTTTGCCATTTTGTGTGTGACATTCATGATTTTAAACGTACACTTTCTATGCAAAGGAGTGCTCCTGGGTATGTGACATGCAGGTGGCTTGTAAGCTACTACAGAAGATTACAAAAAGCATGGACACTTTTGTCTGATTAATCATTCTAATTCTACAATGGATAAAGTGTGGATGTAGAACTGAGGAAAAGCGTAGGCTGAGATCTGTCAATTGTGTTTTTGGTCAATATAGAGATCCATTGGGCCTGTTACAACGCAGTCACAGATGAAGATCAGCGAGAGGAGGAGTCAAGTCTCTTATGTCCTTTCTTGAGGAGACCACATTGACAGCATAAAGAATTTACTATAGTTCCACACTAACTATTTCAGCTTTTCCGCAAATGTGTTGGGATAAATTCTAGTTAGCTTTCAATTTAACTTTTTTCAATTTAAGCTATATAATGAAATATTAATATGTCTAAATTGGTTATTGATGATGATTAAGCATAAATTCATCCCACCCATGACAAATATTGTGCAAATGGTATTGTAATATTGTGTAAAGTCGGTTCTGTAAAAAATGGTTTGTATGGTCAGAGACGGTTGTTGGATAATCTTTAGTATGCTTCATTATGCACCCTTAGTATGTTGATATGTAGTAACTTATATCAACAAACGAGACGGCTCAAAAGATGTGTCAGGAGTGTCCATTCATTTACAGATTGAACATGAGCAACGATGTGCAGCTGTCATGTTATGTACTGCTAGTACATAAACATCTAATCTTTTGTGTCACAGGCATCTCATGCACAAATTTTGAATATGTTAGAAATAGACATCTAAATTAATCTTTCTAGAACCATTAGTTTTATGTTGAAACATACTGCCATTTGTTTGGTACAATGCCAAACAAATAAAATTATTTTTTAAACTTTAAAGTTCTCCACACCATTTATCATGGACCATACGGCAAGGTGTAGGTTTGAAATTGGACTTCTACAGTCCTTCGAATAGGCTGCTACAAAGCAATTTTCGATCAATTGCAAGTCCCCAGAATTCTATGCTGAACCAAAAGCACATTTAAAATACATATTCTATTAAAATGGTGCCAGCTGTGGGATTTTTTTATTGTGTATCTTCATGTCCTTGTTATTGTTATTTTAGAGTCTTCTTTGCTATTGTGTCCCTGCAGTTGGTCAACTGTGATGAATTGTTTTAACAGGGCTAGGGTCAGCCTATTTAATGTGTGGCATAAATTGTAAGCATATTACACATGAAATCTAGTGAAATGTGGAAGTAAATGGTGAAGTCAAGAAGACTGAATGTGATTGGACTGTATCAGTAAATATACAGATCACCTGTTTTTCACCTTTTTTATATTCAACTTTGTGACGCCCCTCTGCTTGCCTCCCCATGCTGGCTGGTCAGGGTTTCATGGTGGCCACATGGACTCTAATTCCCAGACTGCATTGGGGAAATGAAATTGGGGAAATTGCCCACACCTGGCGCCGGTGTGCTATAAAACCATCCCTTTTCTTCCCATGGGCAGCGCTACCGCTCCTCTCTCATTTTTTGGGGACTTTTTGCACGCACCCTACTTGCTGACATTCCCACTTACTAACATGACAGACACGCACGCATGCACTATTTTTTGTTGCCCTAGACAAACTTCTTCAAGTTTATTTCTACCTATTTTAAATAAAATAATTTTTGATTACATTGAACCCATTTTGTGTTGCCTCTTTTATGTTGTTCCCATCACGAGCTGTGGGCATAACTACTTCAAACCATGTATTGCTGTCGGGATGTCAGGAAGAACCTATTGATATGGCTGCTCTAATAGAGAATTACTTTTTGGAATAAAACTTTATGCACTATGATTGAGGCTGCCTGTCTTAGACCTAGGGTTAACTAACATTAATATTATCAGTCTGTCGCAGTCAAGTGGAAGGTTAGAAAATTGTCCTGTAAATAAAATATTGGATTAGTGTATACAAAATGCTATATTGGACACAACCCATACTGGGTTATTCCAAACCCAGTTCCTAGTTCAATACAGGACAGAACAGAACACAGGTTCCATGGGCAGCGCCATAGCCATAGCACCCCCAAGAAAATATCCCATTTTCAAATATTAAATTATATTCTCTATTATTTATTGTGTGGTAACATTTCAGCCAGAACAATGATGACGATTCTGTCATATTTTATGGTCTTTCTGCATATTTGTCTGTTCTTTAACCCTTGGATGCACAACCCACCAATACCTACACTCTTCCACAAGTGGGGTCAAAAATGACCCCAATCAAAATCAATGCGTTTTTGCAATGAACTGTAGTTCAAAATCTTTAAGACGAAGAGATGTATGACCCACCAGTTATACACTCTCCTATGAGCGGGGTCAAAAATGACCCCAATTAAAATTAATCAATTTTGAAAAAGAAAATATCTTAAATGTTGGTTAAAGATGATGATTTTTATTATATTTTGGTCAAGAAAATAATAATGTAATGTTTTACATGTTCATTCTTCACTATGTGTGCATGTTAGTCATGAGTGCGGATGTTTGTGAGAGTTTGTGTGTGACCGCATGTTTGTATGTGAGCATGTGTACAAATGTGTGTGTGTGCTCCTCTGTGTAAGACATTACATGTGATGAGAAAAGCAATTTCCTCACTAGTTTATATGTGCAGTATCTGCATGTGTATGCACAGACATGCATGTACTTATGTGCAAATACCCAGCTGTGAATTTGCAGGTGTCACCACTGTAATTGGGCTCATCCAGAATGAATATGAGTCCTCATATCATCAGGAGGTTGAGAGGCTGGTGCTCTTGTAGTCAACACAACCTAGAGCTAAAAACTCTGTGGAGATGGTGGTGGACGTAAGGAAGCACCCCACAGTACTGCCTCCACTTACAATATCCAACAACCTATTGTCAAATGTGGGCTTTCCTCTGCTCATTCATCACAATCTGTTTTGGGGCCTAATGGGTGTGATTTTATTACAGGAAGCTATAAATATCTATCCGGGCTTCTGCGACAAAGCTCATAGGAGCTTAGTCTGGCCATCCTACATTACTAACGTCTTCTGGGAGGCGGGATTAACCGGCGTCCATCAGATGCCTCTGTATACTATTGGACGAATCTACAACCAATCAGACCACCCATTCCGATGACATATGTCATCACACAAAACCTTCTGAAACACACATTCACAGTTTAGAAAACACTGTCCTGTTCCAGGGCCTACTTAATCAGAAGGCAAATGTTGAATACTTGTGAGCAGAGACCCTCAACTCCCAAAACAAGGGTGTAGGGTGTATGCAGGTATGCTCTGCTGCCTGAAGGTAATGATAATGTAGTTAGTAGCCATCCCATCAAATGCAACTAAGCAACAATCAAATGCAAAAAGCTAATAATGCACATTTTTTAATGCACATTTTCACAGTCTCAACATGGTGGTTGATATACCATAAAGATTATTGGGGCAACCATAGGGGGCAACTATCAAACATTTTCATCTTTCCTTACTATGATTATGTTTTGATGCTGCAACGCAGCACGGCAGTAATGGTGAGCACACATTTTTATCCAGCCATAGTTCGGCCAGCCCTGTTGTAAGAAACTTTTGAAAGGTTTACAGTGAATATTTTTTTGCCATGCTGTACATTTCTGCTAAAGACGCCAGGTTTAGATTAGCTCAGATTGGTGAATAATAGCTTTGCTCTGTGCTCCCCCTAGTGGCGGTTACTGCATTCTGTTCTATGGCGTAGTAGCATACCTTCTTGGTTTTACATTTCACGCCAATAGGTGGCGGTAATGCTTGTTTAATTTCTATTCTTGGAATGAAATCACTAAAGAAGAAGAAAAAGGGCGCATGCGGCATGAGTAATCCAACACCAACAGAAAAACAGCAGGGTACCCACTGTGAGGGTACCAGAAAAATCCGTGACAGGTGACGTTAGCTAGCTTTCTTGATATCTAGGCACACTACAGTATACGGTTTATTTAGGCAGTTCGTGGTGTACTTTTCTGCTTCATCTGGAGGGCAACTGTGTTGAAACCATCTACAGTAATGACCGAACAATCAGCTTTGCTGCTTCGAAAACAACTGGCAGGTAAACCGAGCTGCTGTCAGCTACCCGGTGAACATCTTAGCATTTAGCAATCGAGCTAATCTACATGTAGCTTCGAGAAATGTCGTTGCTTCGTTAAAAAGTTAAATAACTTAACATCATCAGGACTTTGATGATATTTAATAATAATTTACTATTTCAAATATGCAAGAGTGACATAGTAGTGACGAAGACGCAGTCAGATAGTTATCACAACTAGCGTTAAGTTAGGTAGCTAACTGAACTATTTGCTGGTTTGTTTGCCAGCTCACTGTGTAACGTTAAAGTTCAACTGAGATCGGTCTTGGAAAGTTTACAGACAATATAAATAGCTTTTGTGAATCCTAAACAGGTATACAAAATCTGAGAAGGAATCACATTATTTTACTGCAATACTGGATTAGTAATTTTAGGTGCGCTGGTGGTTTGGCAATGTTATTTTATATGGACTACGCTGTCCAGACTGGCGTTTATCGTTCACTGCTAAAGTTATCAGCATGGCGGTCTCCCATGTTGTTGGACTGACAGTATTGCTCAATGTCACTGACTCACAGAACTAAACAAAAACCCAGTGGAGGGCTTCTCCGCTGGTCTTATTGATGATGATGACATCTACCAGTGGGAGGTTGTTGTCATTGGCCCTCAAGACACGCTATTGTAAGCCATGATGATTATGTTCAACTTAACCAAATAAGATACATTATTATTATGTTGACGACCTTACCACTTTAGTCTAAAACTCTTCTTTATTTAACAGTGAAGGAGGATTCTTTAAAGCACATTTGACTTTCCCACACGATTACCCTCTTCGTCCTCCTAAGATGAAGTTTGTCACAGAAATCTGGCATCCAAATGGTAATCTTCCTGTTTTGTAGTTGTGCTCTTAAATCTTTTTTTTTGTTGTTATAAATCACACATAACTTTTAGTAAATCAGCAATCATGTTTTAACATGCGTTTTATAATCTCTCTCTCTCTCCTCCTCAGTGGCCAAAAATGGTGACGTATGCATCTCGATCCTGCATGAGCCAGGAGAGGATAAGTTTGGCTATGAGAAACCTGAGGAACGCTGGCTGCCCATCCACACTGTGGAGACAATCATGATCAGTGTGATTTCTATGCTAGCAGACCCTAACAGTGACTCTCCTGCTAACGTAGATGCTGCTGTGAGTTTGTGAGAAAAGCTGTGTTGTGTGTGTTGTTGATACAATTAGGGGTTTTGGTTCTCAGCATCTGACTATAAACTCCAACAGCTTCGGGGACGTAGAAACTGTGTATAGAAACAAACTGTCTGACAGTTCCAAGCACATGTGAGAGTTTGTGTGTGACCGCATGTTTGTATGTGAGCATGTGTACAAATGTGTGTGTGTGCTCCTCTGTGTAAGACATTACATGTGATGAGAAAAGCAATTTCCTCACTAGTTTATATGTGCAGTATCTGCATGTGTATGCACAGACATGCATGTACTTATGTGCAGGTTAGCTCAAGGAGAGCACGTTTTGGCTTTTTGGGCACAGTTTATTAGTTTATTAGTCTGAGTGTGTGGTTATGACTGTTTTCTTGTCACCACAGAAAGAGTGGCGGGAAGATCCTAATGGTGAGTTCAAGAAAAAAGTGGCCCGCTGTGTGCGGAAGAGCCAGGAAATGGCATTCGACTAAAGTTTTGCTACAGTTCAGATAATCCCAACTGTGAGTATCAAATGAAATGTTTTTTTATCCTTACATTTATTTTGCATCTATCCATTGATCACAAGATATGTTTGTTCCATGTGTATGTTTGTTCCATGTGTATCTCCGCAACCATTTTTTCTTTGTGAAGAAGAAATTTGTGAGGTATTTGCTAATTGTATAGGTGAGTGCAATGGCCAGTTTGGTATGGTTTGGAAATGATAAAAATGAAAAGATGTCATTTTTACCACAAGAAAAAAACTCAGTATTCCAGTTTCAAGGGCCTATTTCTGTGATATTTGGGTAATTTATATTTTTGCTGTTGTTATGTGCTTACTATCAGGTAGTGCATGTAAGTGTAGTAGAAACGGCTATATAGGAACCGGTTCATCCTTGGCCACCAAACATGCATGATTCACACCCAAATGTGAGGAACAAGCAGCCAAACAAAACAAAAAAACAACTCTTGGTTCCCTTTTGCATCTGTACTGCAATAGAATCCGGAGAGGGGAAGTGGGAGGAGTTGTGAGATCTTTAACACATTTTGTATGACATTACTGCCATCAAATTCAAATGTTAATGGGTCTTTCTCAACAAGCTTTCTCTTCAGACTGATTTGGAATAGGAATATTAGAAGCAGTGAAATGTGAAGTGGTCTAAAATGTAAGATTTGTGGAGAAGGAAGGTGAAAATTCTCTCAATGGTTTTACTTTTTTTGTTTCACAGTACAACCCCTGCAAGCCACACACACACACTTAAAAGTGGATGACTTGACAATCCGTCATCCCTTTACAGACTTTTGCACCGTTTCACCGTGGGAGACTTTGAGGCAAGCTACTTTTCAATCAAGGTCATTTGGATTTTCCCCTAAATCTTTGCTCCAGTGTCCTCCTATCGTTTGTGTTTCTTCGCAATTATTTATTGTTGGATTTTAGGTGAGATGTATTGCATGGTTTTCTCCTTGTCCCCTTCTTTGTTCTCCTGCAACTGAGCCATTAATCAGGTGTAGAATTTCTGCTCTTTTAAGTATTTGAGGTTTTAGTTATTGAAACTCCAGTAGCTTCACCATAGCACTCTCCTCTCCCGGAGATACGAAAAGTTTGGATGCAGAAGTCCCCCAACTGAGGCTTGACGCTCTCTTTGCTGCCTTAATTTGTTTCTCCTGCAAGCAAGGAATCCAATGATGTCAAATCGATGTCAGGATGTTTCTCATGGATTGGTTTTAAGTCAATTGTTTTTGGACAAACCAAAAAAAGTTAGATATTTGCTTGAGGGATAGAGCATATTTTTTGTATTACTGCATAATCAAAAGAAGTATTTTTTTGTGTATGTAAATATGTCCTGTACCATACCATTGTCAATCATGTCTGAACACCAAGCGTCATGTTTTTTTTTCACAGTAGGCTGTGTAATGTAAAACAAGTTTTATTAATCATATGGTGGCAGAGTTTAGTCTTCAAATTAGTCCAGTTTTAGTCTTCCTCAGTGTCCTGACAAGAGATCAATGGTATTGTGTGACTTGGGCTGGTTTTGCTGTCTGCAGAGACTGAACAGTCTTGTTTAAATTGTGGAGTAACAATGTCATTTGTAGCTCTCCATTATTATACATTTCTCAAGTGATTCTGTTTTTCAAGCAGTTTCAGTTGTCTTATGTGGTCGGATCTCATGTAACTCCACAGCGGTTCTCAGATATGCACAATGATATGAAGTCTTTTTAGATTCACCTGCATCAAGTGTTTCCTTCCCAACTGTATTGGTAAGCACTTTATGACATGGATTCAGTGAGCACTTAGGTGAACTGAACAGGACAAGGAAGCCCATAAAAAGCCTTTTGAGCCGTCACACCTTTCATTAGATTGATGAGTGTCTCAACATGCATTACATTGAGTATTTAGTTACATGATCAGGGTCAGGGGTGACAGGTGGCATCAAGCAATACAGATGTTCTTCCGCATTTTTAAGGAGGTCGAATTTAGAAGTTGTGTATACTGTGAGGAGAATTCTAGCACTTAGGTTGTTGGTGTGTTTTGTGATATCATTATGGCATCGAGTCATTGTAATTTATGCCCAGTAAATACATAAATATATTTTGTCTTTTCCATCAATAAACAGAAAACAATGTTTTATGGATTGTTTATTTAATGTTGTTCATTAACCATTAGCTCAGCCAGATTAGATGAAACTCTTTAATACAAAACAAATTGCCGAAGCATTGGTATGTTAAACCACATACACAAGTAGGAATGGACATAAAAAACACTTCTTCCACATTGCACTGAGATAAGGACCAGCAGCCTTCCCGAGGAGCCATCTACTGTCCAGGAGCAGACAAGCTTTTGTTCATGAACTGCCTTTTCACAAAGCAGACCCACCACTGGAAAAGAAAAGAAAAAAAAGTAAATCACACACCTTGAAGTGCATGGGGAATACTATGAAATAACCTGAAACAAGCATTATTAAACCATTACTACTAAAGCTTCTTTTTATTGTACTCTGCAAGACAAGTTCAAGTCAACCAGGATGGTATCTGGTCCAAGTTGGCTAGTGGTTGTACAGATAACTGCTTTAACAGTTATCTCTACTACCAGTGTTGAGGTTTCAGCTTTATGTAGATACAGCAGGGGGAAATGAGCGGACGCAATATAGCATCCAACATGGATCCTTGTGATCACTTCTAATCTATGTGGTTGACATATTGCACACCCCCAGAGACAACTCACCTAACCACCGTCATATTAGACTGCCTTAGAAGACCATGGATCTATTTGTAGCAATTATGACTTATCTGGCATGCCAATTTCTTATCTATAAGCACTGAAATATGCAGTCATGTCTGGTCTATATTTGTTAAACCAGAGAGTCCTCACCTTGCTGGGTTTGTCTGTCTGGGGATCAAACACACGGTCACACAGTCTCAAGCCGGTCTCCTGTCTGATCTGTTGCAGGTATAACCTCATGGTCTCTAGAAACAAAACATGAAACAACAGATTTATATCGGACACATTTTTAATAGAGTTATGTAGAGAAGACAATTCCCAAATTAAAATGTGACTAAATAGTGTATATCCTTAACATACTAAGAAATTATCTTCATTTTGAGTTAAAACTGTCAATGTCAATACCTTCCTCCTGCTTGTTGGAAGGTTTAGCATACATGGCATTGAGAGGAAAGCCTGGCTCTCCTGGGATGGGGAAGTTGGTAATTCCAAGAGTGTACATCTCTTTCTCTCCCTGTCCTCGGGAGCTGCACTGTAAAACCATAACAACCAGATAATGTACACGTTTTTTTTTTAGTGGGAAGAGAAAACATGATACATGGAGAACGAACTTTAAAAGTTTGAAATGTTTCCTTTTGTTCACTTCCATTACCTTCTGAAGTTTCTTGAGGCACTCAGAGATGTAGAGTGTTATATAAATCAATGTCCGGTCAGCCTCATTCTGTTGAAAACAGTAGGAATAGATTTAACAAAGAAAAACACTTCTGTTGTGCTTGTGTTGACTACAATCCTGGGAAAAAAAATACCAGTGGCATATGATGCAGAGCAGGTTCAGGCACGCTGAGGAATTAGGAGTGAAAGGTGTACCATTTCAGTACGTTTCTCACCTTAATTTCATAGTTCTTAAAGAAAACGTTGGCTTTGAAGTAATAGATGGCCTCGTCGATTATATCCGTGTCTTTGGCTGTAACAGCGAATCAGACTGTTACTACACAAAATAAATATGATTTCCTACAACATAAGGTAGACTAGTGCGTGCTGACCAAATAAGGAAGAACGGTCAGTGTTATAGCATAAAGCGGAAGAACATTTGCATATACAAAATAAAGCTCTAGACACTGTGCATATATATATAAACATACTCTCTTTGGGAGCCGGTCCTTTGAATTGCGTTCTAAGTGGGAGCAGTGCCATATTCCCCACCAATTTGGTGTCGGAATCCAACAGACTTGAATGGTATGCCTATGCAAAACAGGAAGTATGACTGTCAGCATTAGCTAATGTTATCACCAGAAATATAACATCCACAAACGGCAAAGATTCGCGTGTCTGTCACGCATTGTAATGTTATATACACGATACATTTGAAGTCACACTGCATGCAAAAAACGGAGAAACGCTGTTTCAAGTGGTTAATATTCCAGGCTTCTTGAACACCCTGGCTATTCTGTTAGCCTTTTGGCTAACGTTAATGTATGTACAACGATGGATGTGGTTTCGCTACATCATCACAAACCTTTATATTACTTCAGTTGGTTAATAAATTGATTATACCAGAAATCTCTTGCAACACCTTACCCACAGATTGCATTCTAATAACCATGTCTGAAGTACCCATTACATCTGTGCTAATTTACATTAGCTAACATTACTTCAGGCTCTAGCCTTGCCATATTCCTGCTCTCAATGCGTACTCTCGAAGTATAAGGTTAATGGACATAACTTGATGTTAATGTGTGTTTAGAATAAGTTATGATTTCGCTGTAGATTATTTAACCTGTTCAAACTTACCGGCATTTTGATAGACTTCGCTTTCCCCTCAAACGAACGAAATGTCAGCGTAACCAGACGCTGCTTCCGCTGTTCACGGACCCACCCTTTAGTACTGCAGTTTAACCAGAAGGCGGCGTAGATCTGGGCGTTGACGAACCCATCATATCCACTATGAACAGATAATTTCCCAAACTCTTGACTGTTGAAGTCGTTCCCTGTGCATTTATTAACTTGACACAAACTTGACGTTCTTCCGGAGACAGAATGAATATACCCACAAAACGTGATGCAATTTATTGAAAAAATATCAAGACACATGCATTGTATTCCAGGGTCTTGTGAAATGTCTTTTTCAATGTTAGTTGTGAGATTTTTCACACACATTTTCTAAAGAAATAATGTTGTTCTCTCTCTCCCTCACTGAACTGTGCCAACAAGATTTTTCTTGAACCCCACAGTGTGGTTGGGCCACATTTTCTCTACCAGACTAGCAGCTTCTCTAATACAGCCTGTCTCACATACACAGTCTCTCTCTCTCTCTCTCTCTCTCTCTCTCTCTCTCACACACACACACACACACACTTAAACATTAAAAAAAAATCCACGTGTGCCTTTTTGGGGATATATATCAGGAATCTTGAAAGAGTGCATCATAATTTGTGTTCATAGGATCTTCATCATTTTCCTGAAAAAGAGAAAAACAACAAATGTAGCTATATCTATTCTAGTCAAGTTTTACACTGCATATTACTCGAACATTATGTATGACTAAATACACACATTTTATTGATCCCGTCTGCGTCCAAATATGCCAACTAGCCTGCTATGTACAAGGCCAATAAATAATACTTACTGCTGGTATTAACATTATACAGTCAGCAGGTCCTTATAGCGGTATATTTGGACAAGGATAAGTTTAGTTATTTAACCCTATTTATGGTAACCTATTTTTCAATATAGCTCAATCAAAGATTGACCGTTTTCTATAATGCAAATGGGAAGATGCTTTGTCTTAAGGACACCCATTTCTAAAAGGGTTTTACCATCTGCTCTTTAACATTTCTAATGGGACCAAAAGTAATCAGACACTTGCAAAAAAAAAAAAAACATTTTATGGACAAGTGATGACATTTCCTTCATCATTTCACTAACAATTAAGGTGATAAAAAGTTGATTCCAGGAATGGTTTTCAGATTTGGAAGATTTGACTTTGACAATTCAACATGTAGTGAAAGCAAACACAGTAAGGGCAGCCTCACATTCAAGTCTTCCATTAAGATGAAAGTAAGCACAGAGGGTTCACAGCAAGCCAGTCAAAAGCCTCAAGACTAGAAAAGCTAAATTGTATGTTGGACTAGAAAACTTGAAAAGCTGGAACAATTTTGAAACAACATTCTTTGGGCTGTTTGGAGGCACTTGATGTAGAGATATCTATGGTTTAAAGACTGGTTCAACCATTTTTTTTAATCTTTCAGATCCATTAATTTGTCCAACTGCTTTTGTGTCCCGGAAAGAAGGGGATTATATAAAAAAAATTACTTTAGTTACTAACTTGTCTTATCAAGCAATAAATGTGTTCGACCAATTAAAATAAAGAGGAAAGTCTGCACTTCAACAGCATCTAATGTGTTTCATGTAAAATCGATTCAATGTAGCAATAGCGATAGCAATGTACATTTAGAAAAACTGTCTCTTTAAACATCTGAGTCAAAAGACAGGCAACAACTTATACGCTTACAACAAGCTTGCATGTTACCTGTATACTAAGGCCCAATCCCATTTCACCCCTTTGCTCTACCCCTTTCCCCTACCCCTCCGTTTTGCGCGTTCACGTGTAGGGGTAGGGGTGTACCAATTTCAAAGAATTTAGAAATGGGATTGGCCCTAAGTATTAGGACACTTTCCAAAACATGAAATGCAAATTATGATTAAGATTATACTGATAATAACAATGTGTGAAATGCTATTCCTCACCCTTGGCTCCTTGACTTCTAGGTCTTCTCCATACTGGATGGAGAAATCAATATGCTGGAGTACAATACCAACGCCTTCCTCATCGGTGCGGTCAAAGGGTAGAAATCTCACCATACTGTAGTCATCGATCTGTATCAGCACAAGGCACGTGGAACACTTAAACTAGAGAGGCCTCAAAGTGAAACCACTGGGGTAAGATGCTGAATATATACTGTAATCACCACCTACCAGGCCACAAATGGCTTTGGTAAGTTTGTGAAACTTCTTGCTTCTCATAACCACAGAGTTATCTTCCATCATTGAGTACATATCTGGATCCAGGTATCTGCCGGAAAAATAGCTCTTAATTTAATTCTTTACTACTTCCTGAATTAACACAGTATCCACTTTCAAACATCTCTTACTTTGGTTGCCATTGCCTTGAATGAACAATTACCATGCTAAAACATTAGCACTCAAAATGCAAATCAAAGAAGGATAAATACACCTTTAGGAGCATACTTTTCAATTTCTTTCTTGGCTTTTGGGCTCAATAGGTCCATCTTGGTCATGATATTGACTTGAGGAATTTCCAAAGACACCATGGCACTTAAAGCAGCCATGACACCAGAGATGAACTGCAAAATTGATAGAGACATCTTAGTTATCTTGCATGTATAAATAATAAAAAAATACATTATAAACAGGCTACATATAAGACGGTAGACTATAAACTGACTACATAACAGATGGTTGAAATACCGTTACAATTCGTCCAATTTGGAAATTGGAAGCGGAAAATTTGAAAACAGCATTGACAGAAGCACAGGACATTTATACGTTTTGGGGGGATTGGCTAGGCCTTAGCGACAGCAAAAAAATGCTGTCTTTGTCCTTTAGTGGAATAGGTTTTTTCTACTGACAGTAACTAAAAACTGTTTTAGCATACAACTCTCACAATTCAATTCTAGTTCTAGTCGATTTTTCAAATATAGGCCTCTCTTGTTTCCATTACATGATATAAATATTAATATTAAATCTAAATGGCAAATGCCACTGCGCACATTGTTTCCTGCTGAATTAAATACCTGCATGTGTTCAGTTTGCATGACAAGGGGGTATAAAACATTAGATTGCCAATCAGCCGCACAAGATGAGTCTCAATTTGAGTCTAATACTGTGGCCTACATGGATTTGCATGATTTCCAAGAGTCTGTGAATTCTGTAGAAAAGTCTTGACTGAAAGTATGGTATTGACAAAGTAGTTGTGTATCTTACCTTAAAAGTCTCCACCATGAACTGAGAATCAACAAGGAAGACGCCACATACACGGAACTCCCACTGCTGAAGCTGCTCTACTAGTTGCTTCATGACCGGGAGATGTGTGTACAGCTCAATTTGGCCTGAAATGACAATTAACACCATCAGCAGTTTTTGTCAGCAGTTTTCCTAGATACATACTTAGGTAGCTTACTTAAAATCACATGCACTGCTAATTACCGTTATCAGAATATACAACTTGATTTTGATTTTATCATTACACAGACAATGCATCAGACCTCTTATCGACACATATTAGAAAGGAAGGCATTTACAATTCAGAATAAACATCTACAGTATTTTAGATGTGTGAAAGTACTGTGTTGCCAGTGTGTTCCCATTTACATCCATTAGGGATTGAATTTTGTATCCTTGGTGCTAAGGGCATTTAGCAGGTTATACAGAGTGTGTTAATAGTACAGAATTGCAAAAGGTTTGGGA
Organism: Limnothrissa miodon; assembly: GCA_017657215.1. NCBI lineage: Eukaryota > Metazoa > Chordata > Actinopteri > Clupeiformes > Clupeidae > Limnothrissa > Limnothrissa miodon. The sequence continues at coordinate 51,729 of JAGFZM010000269.1, read as the reverse complement.
ACAATTTTATGTCATTTCAGTGTAACTATGTAAACAGCATAAATATTTCACCTGGGCAGTCGAAAAGGATGTAGTCATCTTCAACATGACCAAGGCTCTCTTCTAGCCAATCAAAGTTATTGGCAAAGTACTCCATGCAAAAAACTAGTCCACCATTTGGCCCAAATCTCAAAGAGTCATCTTCCATAACATCATCCACCTGGATCAGCTCTCTGATATCTGAAAACATTCAACACTGTATTTTACACTACTTTTCAAAGTGAAAATCAACACCTACAGGAGAAAAATTCTCTAACAAAATCATCAGTTATGGCCTCTACACACCAGTTCGGAAGTGCACTTTAAATATGAATTTTCATTGTTTTCAAAACAACCAGCGCTAAACTCTGCTGCTGTCACCTGTTGATTGCTGTTTTTACAGAGCCATTCCATACAATCTATTGGGCAGGCTACTATGATATATTTGGTGCATGCAGTGTAGTGCCGACGTGCTGAGGAAAATGAAAGGTGCATCTAATTATAAAATTCATCTATCCTTTCCAACTTCCATCTTTCCCTCAGTCTTAGCCCCTCCTCTTGTGAAGGAACCACAGGAAAATGATGGGAGGATAAAGGAATTAGGGACTAGCAGATAAGAGAATTTAGATGTTTAGATGTTACCTGCCATGACAGGATAATTGAAATATTCAGCTGCTGGGTCAAGGTTGACAACCTGAACGGAACGATTGATGGCCTCTGCATGCTGGATCATGGTCGCACAATATGTGCTCTACACAAACAGATAACATAAAGGTGTGATTAGTGATTCTGTTGGAAAGTTATTTAGTTGATTAATTCAAGTGAAACACCATCAGTGTACTATTGTAGGGTTTTTTCTTCATGAGCAAGATTTAAGATCCAATTCATTCTGCACCACTAACTGTCCTCCTCTATCACCCTTACTGACCTGTAATACTTGCCTCCTCTCCAACCAATCACTCTCTGTTTTCACTATTACTGTACTGTTGCTGGTGGGTCGCACTATTCACTTACTATCCTGTGAACTGTCCCGTGGCCACTAACCAACTGTCTTGTTTAGTCTCACATGCCACTTATAGTATTTTGTAGCACTCATTTAGCACTGTCCCATGCCTTAGGTGTGTAACAATTGGCAAATGTCACGCGGCGCAAGTGACACCGCGAAGTAGAAGAGTGGCACGAGCCACCAGCAACAGTAACGTTACAGTATTTGCTCCTTCCTGTCAAGTCAAATGGCTTTTAATTAGTCACTTTTTAATCACTTGGGCAGATGCACTGACAACATCGAAAAGCACACTTGCTAAGAAGAGCAAGTGCGCATAAGCCTACGTTTACCATTGGCTTCTCAACTGATATTTTTGTTAATTAAATGGTAAACGTATCCAGTGTGATGTCAGACACTGCTGGACTACATTCTATATTCTTGACTATATTCAAATTATTCCACCAATAGCCGTGTCTATCGGGAAAATATCAGTTATTGCTAACGTTAACCGATTATTGCTAACGTTAACGATGCAATTTTCCTACCTTTCCACTGCCAGCAGGACCCATGACTAGTTGGGCGTAGCGAGGCATTTTCGCACGTTTTCGGCACAAAACGTGTAAATAACGCGCTTCACCTAAAATAATCAGTATATATTTACATTGTTAAATCATCTCCCTCAAATTGGAATAGCAATGAACATGGCCAAAACACACGCAGTCGATGTTGTACTACGGCTACTGTAAAGAGCCAAACTGAACCACGCGTAGATGTCGACACTCGAATTCCGATGAGTGGACGATTCGCATAAGGTAGAAATCGTAGAAATTTCTGTCTAATCGGATTCTATCAACTATCTATTGTTAATCTGGATATCGTTTACGATCGGGAGAATTGCCATCTTAAGATAATTTTATTCGCTGTCATTTTTGTTTTATTCTGTGGAAATTGCAAATCTGTTAATTTGTCATTCAAGTGTCTGACCGAGCAGGTGGACACAGAAGATGGAAAAACGCGTTAAGTTTCAGGAAAGTAACTTAAACACGGGAATAAAGAAAATAACGCCAAAAAATGGTCGAACTCAAAATAGGTAAGACATATTGTTAGCTGATTCCAGAGTACAAACAAAATGTTTTCTTTTAGTGATAAATGTACAGTTATGACTAAATTGTATGTCTTCACACTTGCATAAAACAAGTTTTTCTGTAGGTCATATGGACACGGAGGCGAAGGTAAGTGAGACATATGGTTGACACTGTTTTAACAAACTCATTTTGATAATGGAACTCTTCAGCAACCTGATAAGTGTCAAAGATAATGTGTGGTCCAAGGAAACATTATAGGTTTGCTAGGGAGACATGAACGGGGAACTGGAAGATGTCCCGATGACCCCAATAGGACCACACATGGAAAACAAAACCAGGAACCTCGTGATATTTATGTTTCTTCTAAAATCTGACCTTGCAGGTTTAATTTGTGAAAAGACTGCTAATTCAAATGTAAAGAGATCTGCCCCGAGAGATTTGAAAGACCCTATGGCGATCAGCATCCCTACGACTTTGGCAGAAGCTCCTTTTCTGCAGGTAGGGAATTATTTAAAGATACAATTAGTGATTTTGCTGAAAATAATGGGGACAGGCTGCTGATAATTAATTTTAGCTGCAGCCATTTTTTTAATTAAAGTATGCAATAGCCTAGACCTGGTAAATAGTTAACAATGGTTATGAGAAAAGATATCTTCATGTTGTTCATTGGAAGCAGACAAATAGCTCACTGCTCCTACCTACGCTACATGTCATGGGATAGTGGCTTGAGACAGCAGGTATGTGCTGCAGGACATAGTGGCATAAGACAGTTGTTGGGTGGCCAAAGCCACACACACCCCAGTAAGGTTTGTGTTATTTGAAACAAAACTTAAAACTCCTAGCATTCTAGGCTAACACCTGGCCAGAAGCGCTATTTAGACAGCATTGCAGGAGTCTACAGTGACGAACAGGTGTGGAAGCTTCTCCAGCAGCACTACATGAATGTTGCCCGCAGGTGCATAAGAACAGGTAAGTCTATTGAAATTAAATTGATTTCACATAGCATAATCTCATTACAGATGAAAACAGCTGATGTCCAATGTTTTGAAGGGTTAGTTTCTGTGACAGAGTTGAGCATCAAAGTCAGCAAGTCACTTGAGCCACTTCCCAGTAAAGCTCAAGCGAGCGTGTCAGAGACAGAATCACCTAACATTATCAAGACATCTGGACAGAAACATTTAAAGAAAGAGAAAAATAGACTTCAGTTTTACAATCAGCGTAAAAGGTAACCATTGATGTTTATTCTTTACCTCATTAGTGCATTAGTAAACCCACATTACTATTGCATGTCTTGCTACTACATGGAGCTTAGAAAGTCTTACATTTTACAGGGGAGCAACAAAAAATGTAGAATCCAAGAGAGGTAGGAAAGGAAAAACATCAGGTGATCAAGCAAACCTTGACATCTCAAAAGGTAAACTTTTTTATTTACAAATTTACTGTTCTGGAACAACAACTGTCCTGACTGTTCCACATATTCTATTGCGTGCCTTTGCTGATCACAGCAACTATATTTTGAACAATTACTGTTAAAGGTGGACAGGCATCAATGTCATTGTCCCCATGTTTCCTGCAAAGGATTAAACCAAACCAGAGTAAATAACTAGCAGTATTTTTGGCCCTTCATGCAGGTCCTAGCAAGTCTGATGTTCAGAAAGACACTGATGATGAAGACTCTCTGGATGAACTCATCAAAGCCCTATCACTGGAGGCGGAAGAAGACGGCTTCTTTCTATGATGCACACCATCTAATTTGTTGTGTCCTTTACATTTACATAGAATATAACTGGCATCTAAGAATTTTGTGCTCAAAAAACAACTACAAAATGTAATGGTGAATGTAGATTTATTTCTGGGGCACATGATTGTACAAAGGAGAAGGGAGTGTGTGACAGGGAAAAAGGCCTAAAAAGAATCTGAAAGCCCAAAGTTATGGACAAGGACATAGAAATAATATGTAAATAACTAAAAATACAAAAAGTGGCACCACAGTACATCCTTAAAGACATAATGCAATTAACCTGCCTTTATTGCATCCTCTACAGCCTCCAGTTGGCCAGACGAAATGCAAGCGACTTTCACATATATAAACAGTATATTACATTTCTTTTCTTGACCAAATGGTATATTTATAGTACAGAACTGACAGTGTTGCAATATTGTGGAGGTGCAGTAAGAAAGGAATGGACTGACAAGCATCATGGATGCTGGCACCTCTGCCTCTTTCCACTGAAGGCCTGGCACTCTGCAGCATGGCTCGTTTATGACTTCTTGTACTCAATCCTTTCCACTTTGACGTCGTCACCGATAAGCTGGTAGACGTAAGTGACAACTGTTGACGCCTGGATGTCCATCAGGACAAACGACGGTATAATGTTGCTGTGAACAGACGGCAGAAAATGAACCCAAGACTCGGTTGTGTATGTTGAATTAAACATGGCAAACTCTCTTGTTTCTGTGATCTTTTGACACAAGTGTAAATGTGTCTTGTTTTTAGTGTTCTGTAATGCCCGCCATTGCTTAAACCATGATTATATCTTTGCTATTGTGATCCATGTGTTATGAGTGGTCATACACTGTATGTGTTTTCAATATTAAAAAAAACGTGGGGAAAGATTGCCATGTACGCTTGGATGTGTAAATACAGCAGCTTTCACATACAAATCAACAGATGTTTTGGTCTTTACCTTTCCAGTGCATTGTAGGCCCCTGTGGCTGACCCTGGGTTGATGTAAAACTTATTCTCGTTCTCAAAGGCCTCAAACTTGTGTGTGTGCCCAGAAATAAGGATGTCCACATCCAGTTGCCTTTGCAGCAGTGCCAGGCTGGCCATGTCACCCCAGGGAATCACCTGGTGCCCGTGAATCAGCCCAATTTTGAACTGACCCACTGTTACCACCTTTTGTTCAGGGTAATTCAGGTTCTGTGAAGAGAATAAGTTTTTTTGTGGTTCATGTCCTCACAGTTAAATTTTCAAAATACAGTGGCCCCAGTGTTATACTTTTACAAATTATGTCTCACGTCTGTGTTGTTTTAGCCAGCTTGCCTATTCTTGTAATTACTGTAATGTGCTGCATATACCGATTTTAAATCCCATTTTGAATTTGCTATACAAACTAAAGCTTGCTTCAGACAACACAAAATACTAGGCCAAAAATAGGGGGTCTTCCTGCGTAAGAGCAGGCACCTGTCAGACCTACCTCATCAAAGTCCCCTCTGACAATGTGAACATCCCCAGCCAGTGTTTTCAGGTAGTCATAACTCTCCTTAGTGCACAGGTTGCCAGTGCAAAGGATGTGTTGGATCTTTCCTGGCACCAGCAGCTTCTTAAATTTGGCCGGTAGTGTGTTGCACCGGTGTGGAATGTGCAGATCACCTAACACCAGGACCAACTGACACCACAACCATTCAAATGGAGAAAGACAAAGGCCATGTAAGAAAATGGTTACATGCTGTTATAGTTAACAAAATAACAGTATTATCAGTTTACAAAGTTTATTTGCCTATACTGCAAACCAGATAATGACATTTGAATCATAATGTATTTATACACTTAAGGTGGAAGCTAGTGCTCATTTTGAAGACACTACTTTCAATCTTCATTTTGTATACATCATTACAATGATCCACATTCATCTTGTTCATTCTACTGCATTCACCAGGTGGACATTTTCAGGGACAGCTTTTTACTGCATCCTGCATAATGCGTGAACTATAGTTGGTTCAATGACCAGGCCCCGACCAGTGCAATGACTTTACTGCACAACAGCCATTATATTAGTCTGCAGAACAAGCCTCCGCAGAAGCGCAGTGAACAAAATAAAAAGGGTCTTGGCATAAAAACAAGGAGGACACTTACTCTGTGACCAGCCTGAGCACAATGGACAGGTTGATTGAAGGCAGGAAGGGGTGAAGTGCGTGAGGGAAATGGGGTTGTGGAGAGATCAAGAAAAAGTATGATAACAGATAAGGTGAGATAAAAAATAAATGGTGAGACAAGAGGGAAAACTGAAATTAGAGATCAAAGGTGAATGAATGAATGAATAATGAGCAAATTAAAAAAAGATGTTAATGATGTTAACTAAATAAAATTGTTAGCGGTAGCGGTTAGTACTCCTGCATGCATGAGTGATGCATTTAATACAAATGTGAGGCCCCACAGATTACAGCAAGCAAATTTCACACTTGACTAGCATGTTGAAGTGAAAATGACACATGTTAACATGACAAGCCGTTAACATAAACCAAACACAGATGTTTTGGTCTAAAACGGCATGGTTTGGTATAAAAAGTTAACTCCGAATGTTTCGCTTCATCAAGTGATGAGCTTGTCGTGTACTAACGAAACAAGTCAAATCAGAGAGTTGAAAACAGATTGGAGAGGAGTAACGTTAATCAAAGATCTTCATGCAAACTGTTCCTGTTTCAGCCAACGTTTTGCTAGTTAGCTACCAGCGCTACTGTAAACAACTTAGCTTACAATATTTTACCTTCAACATAATAATAAACGAAGAGATGTCAAAGACGTATCTAAAACAACTTCAATAACAACAAAACTCGCTAAACTCAAGAGTCATTAGGCAGAATTCACACATACACTACGCTAAGCAAAGATAGCTTGCTAAGAAATCAACTAACGTTAGCTAATGTTGAATGCTTGCTGTCTCTTTAGCCTGCTACACCTTGTCAGTTGTTTCCACACAAGTTCGGTTGCATTGGGTGAAGATCAACAAAGGTAAGCAAAACAGAGCACATAATACTGATGTGTAGGTATTAGAATAGTTTAAATAAACGACCACTGGGCCAGATGGTATTAGGCTCTTTTCCACTTTTGCTGTCAGCGTCATGTGATTTTTCACCCATCTCGAACTGCCTTGCAACTAGCTGGGAGAAATGGTTTAGCCACTAAACCCTTTTCTCCATATGATACTCGCAAGACTTAAATCTACTCGCATGCATGTTATGTCAACATGTTCTTGTCGGAATGTTATAACACTACGTGTCGATCAGAATACTTTCAAGCTTACCATCTTCTTTGGGCTGTTGTGTCTGTTGGACCTCCGGGAAATGATACGCACACATACGTACGAAACGTTGCGTTGTTGTGCGTAAGGCAACCACCCAATTACATATCGATTCGTCATACGGAATTCATTTGAGGACATTTCATACCTGTCCCACATTTTTAGAACCGTCGCTGTATACCGTCTTCAGTGCATGTTTACTCAATATAAATTGCACAGCAGTATAACCTCCAGAATTTCCACTACTCCTCAAAAGTAACACTTTTGTTAGAAAATTGTTAAATGGGGGGAAAAAAGAGACATTTTTAGACTGTTATATTTACATTTTAATTCCTTGCGTGGGGATGTACATCATATTGTGAAGGTCTGTAGAAAATAATACAGTAGATAAAAAAGTTTATGGCTTTACTCCAGAGAGAAGTGAACACCCAACACCTCCCTTGAACTTTTCAGAAGCCCAGTAGGTGTATCAAACTCGAGTGGAACAGTACTGGGCACCTCCTTCAGATCTTTCTCCATTAGCTGAGGGAAACAAACACCCAATGAGCACTAAAAATACACAATATATAATATAGTAAATTATGTTAGTCAGATCAACAACAAATTTGGGTAGCCAAATTACCTCAAAGGTGGAGAGCTCAAGCAGTCCACTAATGTCCTGTTCGATCTGGGATAAGGGCTGGCTGATTGCTTGGGCAGCCTTTGCAACATCTGGGTGGTAATGATTCTGCAGAGTCTGATAGGTATCAGATGGGAATAAATAGGTATAACTGATGACCGTAAAGCTCACTAAGGTACAAAGTGGAGGATGAACAGAACAGGAAGAATGAATAAAGCCATGAAAATGGTTCAAACCGTCACATTTTATTCTAAAGGTATTTTATACTTGTTTGACACTAATTTCGGTGGCTATTTTCATCATAAACAGGTTTGTATGGTGAAAGCCCACAGGCCAGAGTGTTGTGTGTATTGTTGTGTTGTGGACTTACCTTTATCTCCCATAAGCTGCTCTCCAGAGCATGGCAGTGTGCAGGGTCCTCTTCTTCCATGATGTATGGGTCCTTACAGGGATCTGAAGCAAGAGATACAGAGAGGTCATCAGTTGTTTGTCAGCACTCACAATCGGCATCTCCAGGTTTCCAAAAGAACACTCTAAAACAGTTTTTAATTGCTTACAATTAGTGCTAATTCACCTTTGTGTATTTAACACAGGTAATTTAATCCAGGAGTATTAATCCCGAGAGCAAAAAGAATAAGAGTTTTTTTTTTTTTGTTTCTGTCCTGCTTATTAGGCCTATGTTTTTCAAGTTAGTGGTGCAATAACAATAAAACAACATGGAAGCTATGGTTAAAGGCAGTATGGTATATTTGAACAAGATTGGGGTGGCATCAGACAATTTTTTGCACATGTATGAGCACAACATTGACCTAAAACCTGTCTATGCCGTGGCCATAGACTGGCACAGATCACAGTCAACAGTGTTTATGAAATAGGCAAGTGTTTCAGGTTGGTGGAGCAAGTGGATGGCCATGAAAGAGACATATGTTTTAGAACTGAGGTTAATAAACTGCTGTGGTAGGGGCTGGACTTCCAAGAGCTCTGTGTGATTACACTGTCTGGCTGGAGAGCTGGAGGGGGGAGACACTCACCCTCGGCACTGGGTCTGTGGATGAGGACTCGGCAGGAAGGGTGGCGCCGGATCAGGTTGTAGATGAAGGGCAGGAGCATGAGCAGAGCCGCCGGCGGCGCTGTGAGGGCCAGCCGCGACAGACGCTTGGCAAATGCAGCCACAAGGTAGACAGGCAGATGCCTATAGGGAAAAAAAATATGATGAGAGACCAAAATTACTACACTAAGGAGAGTAAAAGGGCAGAGACAGAAATCAATTTAGTGTTCTTGAGGCCTAGAGGCATTGGTTGACCTTATGGATATTGAAAAAAAACCTTATCCACGTACTCATTTAAATAACAGCTAAATCAAAAACTGTTTTTCTTACTCGTAAGAGCAGATTGAACTGTTAAAGAAACTCACGTGGAAGACAGGAAAAGGTTGGCCAGATGAAAGAAGCGTGCTTTGTACTTCACATGGAAAATGGAGGGCTCCAGCAGATTATAGAGTTTTTTGTAAAAGTCTGGATACTCTCTGACAACAGAAACATTTTCAAATGGTTGGTTTAATAATGTAGGGGATTAAAGCCCTAAGGTACAAAAGTTTGCCAAATAAATCATGAGTAAGCTCTATAACACACTAATATACTGGTTGAGGTTAGATGTAACATGCTTGAAAAGTGTTGTAAAGAGGGTGCTACTCTTTGATTTTATCATGGTAAATATCTTGCCCTATGTGGCATTGCATTGGAAAAAAGAATGGGAACTACTTCATCAAATAGCCTCCTCAACACATTTGGGTGTACACCCAGTCTTCATTGAATATAGTTTTAAAACCATCAGCACCCCCCCCCCCCCTTTATTAAATGTAATAAACTAAATATATTGCAGACGTATGCCATCAGGGCACCCAGAATAAGATAAGGGTGCGACCCTGTTCGTAGCACCATTCAAGCATGTGATAACTAATATCTTTTTAGGAAATGTTTTAAGGGGCTACAAAGAAAAGTAATAAACTCACAAATTGTGGTGATGTATGAGAATAAATAGTCCATTCAGAGCCAGTAAGCTGATAGCTCCACCTGAAGAACGAAAAAATATGTTAGAAGTGACCCATTTGAGCTTCCACACAACCTCCACACTAAATCCCAACTTTTTACACATAGCCCTAAGTAGCACTACAAGCATTTGGCAAAAGGTTTAGATATTTAAATAATTATTAAATATCAAAATGATCAACAAAAACAAGACTTTACAACTTCACTGGAAGTGAAACAGTACATTGTCTTACCAACATCATAGGCAGCTGTTAAGAAGTCCATCATGAGTGTTGGGTCACTCATGTGAGGTAGTATTGAGTCATGTAGAATCACCAGAATCTTCTTGTACATGCTTCCTGGTAACTATACATACAGAAAAAGACTTAACACACAAATATGAACAAAAAAGGCTAGGTTTTACAAAAAGTACCAGTAAGTAGTGAATACCTTATACTTCAGAAACATCAACCATGCCTTCGTAAAGATATGCTTGTGCTCCTAAAAGTAAATTAAAGTTAGATTGGACGGTAATGGATATGAATAAACTGTTCCATGAAATAAATTCATATTAAATATGGAAGTCAACTCACTTTGAATTTGGCTGCTTTCCAATCATCATTCTTGGCTGTAAACAAAACCATTTCTGGTAAATATCTTTCCTTTGTTCTGACAAATTTTAGGGTTCCATTGCTTTTCGCTTTCTATTTTATTTTAACTATTTAATTAATTAGGCTACAAAATAAATATTTGATAAATACTATATCTCCATCAGAAAAACAGTCTGGTCTTACCTTCTTGTTGGACCATGAAGTTGTTGAGTTCAGACTTCTGACTAGGCATGCTGATGTTGCTGAGAAGTGTGAACACGTTGTTCTGGAATGTTGGCATCACAACCTGCCATGAACACCTTACAGTTAGTAAATCATCACAAACCTAGCACCAAAGAGGAGTGTGAAACTTAATGTGATGCCTTGCTATACTAGTGTCTACATCGCTAGTGCCGCTTTTCCACTAGTACCTACTCAGCCCGGCTCGACTTGGCTCTACACCACTCTACTCTAGTTTTTTGTGTTGCATTTCCACTGGTACCAGGTAATGTTAAGTGGGTGTGGTGAATACCGTGACGTGAATACTGTCAGCGTTGCGTGATATATCAAAATAAGAGACCACTTTAAATAGTAAACCCCATTTTAAGTGGTCTCTTATTTTTTTTCCAGAGCTGTATCTGTGTGTTTGTGTGTGTATATGTGGAAGGGTGGCACATGTACTTCTCTCACCCCTTTGTTCTTCTCCATGACTCTGGCCACATATTCCCGGATGAAGCACATGACATAATAGCGCACATCATCCATCTCAAGGAACTCCTGGAACCTGGAGATGAGCATAGCCATGTCTTCATTGTTGGACAGCAACCGCTCCACCACTGCCTAAAGACAGACATACACCACACGTCAGACTGCACAGGCATTTGCAACCGCCCCATTGCTGTCTAAAAACCATAGACTAAATCAGTACAGGAATCAGCCGTGAGTCAATGTACTGTATTCAAGAAGGCAGCACGGTTGGTTCCAATAAATGAATCAACACCAACTGAAGTCATGTCTCTTTTGTATATAGATACACTAATAAAGGTAAAATTTATTCTGGCAAAGGTTTCAAATAGACCACTGATCACACGCATTAATGTAGAAAGACTACAAACACTACACTGACAGTCTAAATATGTCTGCTAGTCTTACCTTGGCAGCAGATTGGCAGTTTAGCAACTGCTTAGTATTAACATTATTATAAACATTATTCTACACATTGTTATCAAAGTGATCTTCATTATCAACTGTAATAGTGTATTCGCTACACCAGTAGCAACAGTTCAGAACTGTAAATCTCAGACCTTAATAAGCTCCCTGGGGAAAGAGCAATGCTCACACCAATCCAGCTTCTGCAGGGGAAACTTCCCCTCTATCGACGCAAACTTCATCAGCATACACAGGGATGTCTCCTGTGAAAATACAAGGCATCAGAATAGAGTATGGTGCTCCAGGTTCCGTGCACATATTACAGATCCTTGTTTAAGGATTATTAATCATACCAATGACATCTTACTGCAGCAACATTTGTGGCATTTACAGTTTCTCACCTTAACTTGGTACACACTGTGTCCCATGTTCTCCAGCAACTGCTCTATGCAGCTGTTGTATCGGTGTCTCATGAACATGCGGTACTTATCGTCAGCACTACGTTCACCTGGCAAAAGAAGGAAATCTGTGACCATTAATTCATCATCAACAGCCAGACAGCATGTATGCTGTATTGTTTATTTGTCTTGTTCAAGATCCGGTAATTATTAGGGTTGTCCACTAGCATCACTACAAGTGACGCTACTAGTTTAACTACCTTTCTGAGTAGCATGGCTGAGGCTCAGCAATGTTCTGAATCTGAAGCTTTGGATTAATTTAGTTATTTTATTTGGCCATGTAGAGTGGTAGCTTTCCCATAAGATACCTTTTTGGAGCATCAGCTCACAGCAGCAAATCTAATCCATGCACTACAGATCCTTTGTAATGTTAATTGTGTCTCTTAGAAAAGATTACATACTCAAAAACTGTAATGCAATATTCTGTAGCCATTATAATAAATATTGTACAATAATAGGGAATTAATTAGGCCTTTTTATTCAGGACCCAATAAAGCACACACATACTATTTACCTCAGACCGAAAAGGATAAAACACTTATTTTAATTTGCCTTTTTTATTGGAAATTGTAAAGTTGCTACACCTGTAGTAAACTTCTTCTGCTAATGTTGTAACTTAGATCACTACATTTTGTCATCTGGTGGCTTTTGTGTAGTGAGGATTAATTCTGATTTGGTGTAAGTGGTAGAAAATACATCCCAACAAACAGGGCCATACACTACTCACCCTCCAACACTTCATCCTCGTTTGGTAGCTTGCCGATAAACAAATCACCTCTTTCCAATAAATCGCTAAACAACTTTCCACATGCACGGGCGGCAAATATGACCTCCTTTTCTCTGTCAGACTGAAAAAAAACATATAGGCTTAATAAATCAGTCATTTACTCTCGGATCATACGAACAGAACGAGCAGCGTTATAGCATTAATCATACTACAAGTTCCCTCAGTAGGGACAATACCTGCAAATATTCCAGGACGTCGAATATATCGTTTGCATTCTTTCTGTTCTGAAAGACACTTTCTATTTTATCGTTTAATGTGTTTTTGTATGACTTCGTAGAATTCTCCTTTGGGTTTTCACTTCTCACGTTGGTGTTCTTGGTGGGCGCCATGTTTATGCTGAAGCGTGTGAATGTCGTCACAACCAGACCTAGTATTTTTATTGTACTGCCACCTAGTGGACAGAGATAAAAAAAATAAATAAATAAAAAAACCAATGTCAAATGTAGAAATGGGTCCTAATCCCACTTTTGTATTCATTATGAATAATTAATTGAAACAGAGTTGTTGTGTGTTCTTTCATATTTTCTTTTGGCGTGGACCAAAAATATTTAATCCAATTCCATAGCTATAGATCCATATTACGTTTAATGTGGATCACAGTTGTTTACATAAATGCTACAACAAGAGCAATGAAACTATGTTATGTGTCACAAAAGCACAATGTACTGAGGTGTAAATCAAAAACTTTATTCAAAACATAATTATTAAACTTTCAAAAATCTTGTACTTTGCTCAGTTCTTGCAATGTGAATGAAGGCAAAGAAAAATAATGTTTCTTCCATGATTGTTAACATTAATCTGATCCGTTCCCATCCTCATCATCCTGTGGAAAGAGAGTTTTTTAGATTTTTAAAGAAAATAACTGGAAAGCCAATAAAAAAACCGGCAATGCAATCCCAATGATACATGCATATACATATACATTTAATATGTACCTGTTCTTCACTCTGCTTGTCTTGTTTTCCCATTGCTGTTGCCTCAAAGTCGTGAATAGACAATGTGGCCATCCAGTTGACCATGGACTTTTCATCTCTCTCTGTCTCCATTATGGTGGGGTAGATGTGTGCCTCCTTGAAGGCTGCGATGGCTTCCTCCTCGTCATTCCACTCTAGTCTCTCATGGAGTCCATCTCCTCCAAAACGTTTGTTGTAGCGGTCAAAGTGTACCTGTTGCAAACAAACAACACCTACTGTATGTCTGTAGGCCACAAAACAAACAACGCCTATGTCTGTAGGCCACAAAACAGGTGTGAATACTGTAAACTAATCAGCATTCTCAGTGTTCATTTCTTTAAAAGTAACCATCTGTTAAGCATACTGTACACACACACACACACAAAATGACTTCAACAAAGGTAATGAAAACTATAATGTCTAGAATTTATGAAGGATAGAAAAATAACATTTTACAACACAAAATAATCACAAAAAATTGAGCCAGTATTCCACACTTGTAAGCAGCGAGACAGAAAGAATGCATGAACACACCCTCTCCAACACCAGTCCGAGGCCTGGTGCTTTGGGCACGTCCACCTTTTCCTCCCCCCAGCTGCGGTCCATCACCTCCTCTTTGGCATAGCCCTTCACGATGGCGATCACCAGGCCAATCATCTTACGGATCTGGTGCATCATGAAGCTCTGACCCCGCACAGTGATAACGGCAAACTCTGTGTCCTGTCGCACAAAGGGCTTGTCGCAGGTCATGTGCGTGATATAGCGCTTGGCGCTAGGGTCCCTGGGGCCTTTCTGGGAGGTGTAGTTATGGAAGTTGTGGGTGCCCTTGTAGCGGCCAAACAGATGGTTCACCCACTCCAGGGTGGCAGCATCAAGGCGAAATGATGCGTCCTCCTGGTCATGGTCCTTTGGGGAGAACGACACGGTGGGGAGCATGTAAGAGTAGGTCCTGGCATCGCAGTTGTTCTTGGAGTTGAAGCCACCTGTGACTCTCTTGAAACCTATGAGGGTAAAACACTGGGAACTTAGATAATTTGGAACAGTATTGTTTGTAAGCAACTGTCAACATGTATTTACCGACTTGGATAAAAGTGTCCACTATATATATAGGTATGAGCATTAGCCTCTATACCTAAAATTCGGATCTGTGGTGGAAGCTCAGCATTTATCTTGTTGATGATGTTGTCGATTAGCCAGAGCTTGAGAGATACCACTTGACCTGCAGCTGAAACGCCCTGTGAAAAAAAAAACACTTTTTACAATTTTCCCTGTTCTGTTACACAACACCTACATGCAAAATACATAGTTCTAAAAAAAACCCAACTGTGAAAAGTACCTTATCAGTTCTTGCACATCTCTGAAAAGACATTTTCTTCATTTCATCTTTGTGATTCTCTGGGATGCAGCCAGCGTTGACCAGTGCCGTCACTAGGTCGTCCTCTATGGTTTTGAACTGGGCAGATCCAGGATTTCTCTATCCACAGGTGAAAGGAAAATAAATATTATTTTACGCCAGTTAATAGCGACTGCCTATAACGTAGAGACGTCCCTAAATGAGTCTCACTTACTTGCATACCGTAGTATCCCTTTCCCGAATAAGCCATCAACAATACAACTTTCCTTTTAGGAATTTTCTTCTCATTTTGATGTTGGTCATCTTCTTTCAGTTTTTTCTCTATGCGCTCAACATCACCAGCCGCACCATTATCCTCTGCGGATCTTTTCATCTTGCCGGACGAATGAAAACTGCGCAAACTTTCACACTGTAAAACCAACCCTTTCAAAACAATAACTGATATCAGTGAGTGAAATCGTGGTAAGCATAATGATTTTTCCAAAGTTGTAGAGCTAATATAAGTCAACTAACAATGTAGCAGCAACTAACGATAACTCACCTCTGACTTCTGTTCCTTGATATACAACTCGTGGACTTGGTAAAACATGGATAATCCGCAGTATTTTTAGCATATCATATGTTTATTGAAATGTTGTGTTCATTTCGGAAACACTACTTGCTTCAAACAGTGATAAATCAACACAGTAACAAGTATCACCAGTTAATAGTTGATTAGATCTAGTTACCAGAACATGACATAAGGCTAGGGATGCATTTTCCCTCAAAACGACATTACATGTCAACTGAAATATAGCTAGCGTTACTTCAGCATTGCATGACGTTATTGTGCGAATGCATTAAGATCGTTTCAGGGTCTTAAATCTACTCAACAGTTAGGTACCTCTACCAATGCAATAAAAAACGACATACACGCATAATCCAGACACGCCGAAATCATGTGGCGGTACAATAACCTCTGACCTTTCGTAAAAAAGCGAATATCGCGAGAATAGACGAGAGAAATACAGGCCAGTGAGAGAGTCAGTGAGTTAGTTCCAGGGCTATGGAAGTTCTTATGAGTACAGATGAAACCAAAGGTTGAATGCATGAAGAAGTCTTTTACAGACTATAGGTACAATTTTCATTTAAAGGTGCATGTCTTGCAGAGTGACATGAGTATTCTTGGAATATGGCACATGTTATACTGCTAGACAGTGCATTTAGTTCAGAGAACTTGAAGAGCAGATGATTGAATTTTTACCCACAGTGATTTGTTAGCACTAGCCTACTTAGATTTGGGACTACTCAACAGTAACACATGAGATAAATTTAACATGATAATCAGAAAACACCACAATGCCTTCAACCTGATATAAATGGGTGCTCTCTGCACGTGACATGCTACAAGACATGACTTTTGTATATTGTTCTGTATAAATAAAATTGAATTGAATTGAACAACAACAGCTTTGAACTCAAAGTCTGTAGGGAGAGGAAGCCTGGTGCATGGCTAGAACCCTCTAGGCGAGATAGGCTAGGCCTATATCACAGAACAGGAAGAGGATCGTGAACTTCATTGTCATTACACATGTATAAATACAGGCCATTTAGATTAGATTAAATTCATTTAGATTAGATTCAACTTCATTGTCATTACACATGTATAAATACAGGGCATTTAGATTAGATTAAATTCATTTAGATTAGATTTAACTTCATTGTCATTACACATGAAAAAATACAGGGCAACAATGATTTGTGGCGTCAAAGTTACACCAGCAGTTCTGGTGGTGGGGTTAGTCAGTTGTTTAGGGCCCGTCAACATGACTTCAGTTTTGTCATAAGAAATTGTTAGTCTCCCCATTTTTGATATCTTATAGGCTTCAAGTTGCGTTACTGGCATACAATCATTTGGCTTCATGGAGAGGTATAGCTGGATGTCATCTGCATAAGAGTGGAAAGTAATACCGTCCCTGTTGTTGCAGCAGACTCA
This sequence comes from Limnothrissa miodon, assembly GCA_017657215.1. Lineage (NCBI taxonomy): Eukaryota > Metazoa > Chordata > Actinopteri > Clupeiformes > Clupeidae > Limnothrissa > Limnothrissa miodon. The sequence continues at coordinate 34,706 of JAGFZM010000269.1, read as the reverse complement.
TGCTCTTAATTGATTGGTAGTATGCTTATTTATCACCTAGCAACTGTGAATGCGTGCACACATATCTATGAGAAACCGGGTCTGGAGCAGGCTTAGGATTGGTTAGGAGATGTGTTGCCACTCAATACACTTCCACTCCACACAAATACAGTTAAAAAATAGGCTGTCTCTGAGTATAAAAAAAGTTATACACATACAACTCTGGAGAGTATTAGCAGGAACACGTAATACATCAAATTATATCATATTACTGCTTATTAAATTGATTAAATAGATCATCTTATTTATTTATATAGGCTATTCATATGAACTAATGGAAATGGCAATTACTTTTTTTTTCTTTCACTTTATCCATCTCTTCCCCTTTCATGCAATTTCACTACATGTTTTACGTTAGTAACTCAATGTATGTGACAAATAAACTCTTTGAAGTTATGTTTTATTATAGTAGTCCTATACCTCCTCTGTTTCATACAACACACACAAAATGAAAAATACACAAATAAAAGACATTTGTTTCAATGCAAGAATATTAGGGGAACAGTGAAACACAAAAGGCTACTTCATCTTTCATTTAATTGGTGCTGAAACCTTTGAAGTTCAAAGCAAAAGTTACATCACATAGACAGTGAAAGAATGTGTTTAGATCCTTTAGACTTGCTTGGTAGCCTAAACAGACTTAGGTTATAACAGTCAAGCAATCATGGGGAGAAAATCAGCACTTTAATCAATCATTCTCTTTGGTGGGCCAAAGGGAATAGGTAAGATGTTCCCATGCACTTATTTTATATACACAAAGAGCAATAACTTAATTTACAATCTTTATATACACAAGTGATACTGAGAGATTGAGGGGAATGAATTATTAGTACTGCTGATGTACAGGAGCTGGCAATTCGGCATTATAATTATGTAGCACAGTAGCAAAAAGTATGAAAATACTTAGCTGTATAGTGTATGTGTGGAAGTGTTAGTGTCTTGTTCACTCGGCAGAGGGGGGGGGGGATCAGACGAACTGTGTCCCTCATATCTGCCAGCGATCATTTCTGGATTGCTCTTGGTGCTTTCCAGATCTCTCTATGAGTGTGATTATGCCAATATGACTTGTGTAGAGAGGGAGACTGCATAAAGCTAACGGGAAACAGGTATATGAATTCCAAGCTGGAATGGTAATGAATTGCACGCCCTTCACAGCACAGTATGATCGATGTAACAGAACATTGAGCTTACTGGAGAGTTTTTAAAAAATAGCAAAAAATGCTTTTTTTGTTGTCAAAGAAAGGCAACACACCAACGAGTGCACCGAAATAAAACTATACCCTACCAGTCCACTGAACATATGACAAAAAACATTAAACTTATGACTGGCCTTTTTCAGTTACAACAAACTAAACCATCTGGTTAATTTTGCAGCCATTTTGAGTGCTTGGGAATGACTCGCTTCCACTGCTACAACCTTGCATGGTCAGCAAACAATGGCGGTGCACATTTAGTTTACTCAAACACCAGTCACATGCAAACACACAACTTTACACACACACTCAAAAAATAAATCTATACTTCAATCAACCAACCCAACAATCCAAAAGTTGGAGTACAAACCTTAGTTTTACAATTGCCACCCACCCTTTCATCAAAATAACAAAAGACCCCAAAGTAACACATTACAGAACATGTTTATAGTGTACAAATTTTTGCTTTTTTCTTCCATTTTCTAAAATCAAAAGGCACATTTAAACATCTTCCTTAATAGCTTAATTTCTTTCCCCGTTAAGGGAACAGAAGGGGAAAAAAAAAACCTCACAACAGCATAACTTTAAAAAAAAAACCCTCTAAAGTGGGCTACTCTAAAATGCACTGATAAGAAGTCATCTAAACATCTAAAACAAGCTCTAACCATCCTACGTGGATAAAATGATAACAATGGCTGTTCCCATATTTCTGGAGTCTCTTCTCACCATAGAAATGCACACTAATAAGCCTACAGTGCTTTTCAGTGGCAAAGCAGTGCAAGCTTTTCAGTTGAGGGTTTTTTTGTTGACCTTGCCAGACGCCAAGAAGCGTGTTTAATGAACAAAGCACAGCCAGGCCCTTAGAGCAGTACTACAGAAAAATGGGAGTAAATGCAGTCCTCTCCCGTCAACTAACAAAGGCTCCTCGAACCTGCATAGCAGAGGACAAAAACGCACTGCTGTTTTGAAGAGTAAAGCTATTGCTACACGATACTACAACTTGTTAAGCTGTCAGTGCTGCACTTGAGAGATTGTCGGGCAGCCTCACTGTGACCTGGAGGAAATCAAGTCAATTCCCTGCACCCTGTCTCGCTCACTGGTGCCATCACTGAATGTACAGATCCTATTGCATGAATACTGAGATGTCTGGTCTGTCAGCATAGGGGTTCTAGAAACACCAGCTTTAAGAAACGTGTTTGAGGTTACCTGCTAAGCTCAAATGGGTCGGTGGAAATATTAAATCAAATAATGATATTCAATTGGTTCTATTCACACCTCCATCATCAGGTATTCCAACATGTCACACCACTACAAATAATACATGCCGTCTACAAATAGCACACAGTGGCAAACGTCAATCTTAAACATTACATTCACAATAACTGATTATGGTGAAGGTGATTTGACCACTTAGACAAATTATATTCTAACCCCATTTTTAACAAGACTTGGAAGATCCACTTTTACATGAAACAAAAGATTTAAAACTCTCAGCCACTAAGGTGCCAAAACACACATGTAAAATATTATGAGAAAAGGTGCTGAGAAAGCACATTTTGATCCACGCAAGATACTTTTACTTCAAAGCTTTCGTCAAGCAACCTTCACTGTCCTGATGAACGTCACTTGACCAAAAGCTTGGAAGTAAAAGTGATTTGCATGGATCTAAAATCTGAGAATTGTTTTCTACAACATAACATGGAACATAATAAACCATTTTTTTTAAAGAATCAGAGGGGAATTATTTTTGATTGGTCGTAATTCTCGTCGTAAAAAGTGCAACAGCTGGTCTTAACATCTATTCTGTAGCAGAAAACATGTAGTCCAGTGGCCATACAAGGTTTACAGGGAAAGCTAAACTGGGGAATGTACGGACCTACTTTTATCCCTACAATGACTATGTGAATGTTCATGAAACTTTGGTTTTGGGAACCAAGTTGACTTAAAAAAGAACTGATGGGGCTGCTCCAGCAACATTCAGTATTCTAATCTCCTCCTTTGAGTTCAAAACATTCAGAGGGTCTCATTTTTCAGAAGATAAAACAGTTAAATTATATTTAAATAATAATTGTATTAAAATTGTTCTATATTTGTTAGGGGCGGGGTCTTGTATATTTAAAATCCAAGGTAAATGGATGCTAGGATTTCTGGCTTTATTTTAGGCTGCCATACTGAATAAAAGTCCAGGTGTTATACGTTATCTGGATGGAAGGTGGCTGCCAACATAAATAGGATGAGTGTAAGCAAAATGGTGTGATCATCTGATTGTGACCATCAAATATGTAATCCCTATATGCAACATGATGGATAGAATCTTGCAAAGGCCTTCACAGTTTGTTTTTTAGTTGGCCCTGTGCAGCAAGGCTACCCAAGAGTGACAACAAGAATGACACTGGAGCTATGTCAGTGATAAAGTCAGTGTTCAACATGGGTCATGGTTCATACTGTTCACCAGGATGACGTCCAGCTGCCGGGCTGCTGCTCCAGAGGCGTTCTATGGGTCAGGCGGAGGAGGAGGCAAGCAGGGACGGGGACAGAGGCCGGACCTGCTCTTCGCTTCCCTTAAACCCTGCTGCTGCCACTTTAGCTCTTCTGCTGCAGCTTTAAGCCTTACTCGCAGGGCAGGATCAGTGGTCATCTCAGACACCTATTGCACGGTCTCTGAGCACAAGCTTGCAGGATGAGAGAGAGAGAGAGAAAGAAAGAAAGAAATAGAGAGAGAGAGAGAGAGGAGAGAGAAACCTCTGGTTGTTCAGGTTGCTTGCTGTGGCTCCACACACACACACACACTGGGCTGTTTATACGCATAAGCCGGACTGCAGAGCGGTGAGACGCCGTTCTATACACTGCTTACCTGCAGGGGCACATAAACCACATAACACAACTCAACATTAGCGGGAATCTTTTTTTCCCCCTCATATGTCAAACTGCATTTACACATCATGGAGCATTACATATGTACAAATGAATATGCCACTTACACTTGCTAAGGCTGAGGATGTCCGCCTGTTCTGTGAGGAGCATGGAGAGGCCCTCCATTAACAGCAAGGCTTTGTGGTAGCGCTGCGCAGACAGCTCCCCCTGGTGGAACATCTCATCCAGTGCAGCTGTCTGAACCTACAAAGCAACAGAGGCACAGAGCTCACTTGCCAAATACACAGCAATAAATAATAAACAGCATACTTATCTGAACAGCACAGAATGACATGCAAACAAAATATTCCGAAAGATAAAGGTAGTTAACAGGCAAAAGGGAAAATATGTTGCAATGTAGAAAAGAGAGAATAAGCAATAAGGAGTTGCAGTAAATACGGAGCTTAAGCCCACCATCTGAACGGTGTGGCTGAAGAGGAGTCTCTCGGCGGTGATGGTGTTGATGTGGTCCATGAGGCGGTGCTTGCGGGAGAAGAAGCGCTCCAGGCGAGCACTGAGGGAGCGACACGACGTCACACTGGACTTGTAGAGGTCGTTCAGTCGTCTGACCACTGCGCCCAGACACACAAAAAAATAATAATTAAAAATTAATTTAGGAAAAATAAAACGAATCTCAGCTGATTTCTGTACATTCGGAAACTATTTAGTGCTCATTTGCTTCAGTATACCATAACGACAAAAGAATAAAAATGCACTGTAATGTGAGAACAAATATTTAATCCACTGCCATGGAAACATTTGAGGTTGGAGCAGAGCATGCAGTGTTTTATCTGTTCCCCAGGACAGATGAGATGACCTCACCCTGCTTGACAGTGCTGGAGGGGTACAGCTTGCCCTCCTTGATGCCCTCCATGGCAGAGTGAAGAGCAGAAGAGAGCAGCTCAGCTGTCTTCATGTACAACACCAGCTGCTCGGCATAACTAGACCACACACACACACACAAATAAAATTTCATTTTATAGCATGACAATAATTTGCCTAGCTGGTGGTGTAACACCACATTCACTGACTGTATAAATAACATAAAAAATATTTCTAGCATGCTTTTATGACTCTTATCCGTGCTTGGAAGACCATCATTGGCTGTGACAGATATAATTTTCTCAATATTTGCCTGCAATCCCAGCCTAAGAGGCTTTGTGATAGGAATGCAGCATAATGTGAGAACTGTAATGCTATCATAACTTCTTTGCCTGGACCAGCAGATTAGACGGACCATATATGGCCATATATGGCAAACAAACAGTGAGCAACATTCCTGGTTTCCACCCAGGTCCGTGTCCAGAGAGAGGGTGGTGCTCACCTCCACTCCCGGCTGAGGGAGCTGATCTGGTCGGCCACCATGCTCTGCTGCTGCAGGAGGGAGGAGGAGGAGAAGGAGGAGAAGGTGTCTGCTGGCTCCTCGCCCTGATCCCGATCTCCACCCCGGCTGCTCGCCACCTCCACCATGCAGCGAGCAAACTCCAGCGTGAAGCGCAGCCGTCGCAGAGTGTCTGTGTGCTCCTGCTGCTCATTGGGAACAACAGACAGAGAGAGAGAGAGAGAGAGTCAAATAGGCAATAAGCAATACATGACTGATGTGAAACATAACATATTTGGATCTATAAAGAACATCAACAAAATCAGTAAAAAAAACGGTAAAACTGATGTTCAAACAGAACTACAGTCTGTTTACAGGAATCTACAGTGAAACGGTACAAAATAAAGTTAATCATCCAATAAAAAAACAAGCAGAAGTATTTTGAGTGACTATAGCGCTCAAATCAGAGTGTAGGTGGGCAGTCACAGGGCTGTGTTGAAGTCTCACCTCCATCAGTGTCTCCTCCGGTAGCTCTGGGGCCTCAAATGTGACGGCTCCCTCCAGATTGGCCGAGATGGGATCGGTGAAGCCATAGCGGGGGCTGGACGAGCCCTCACAGCCCTCCATGCAGAGCCCAGCCGGGTGGTAGCGGCTCGTGAAGGAGCCCGCGGGACTGACAGAGCTGGATGAGCCTGGGAAGGATGGATGGACACATGATGATGAAGTAATAGAACTTCCACCACACCGGTTCATATTCAGAAGATAAATCAGACACTAACAGCTTTTAGAGCAGCAATATGAGTTTTACTGTAAAGCTGGAGGACTTTTTTTGTATTCCGTTTTTTTTAATTATGTGGTTTGCTACTCTCCACCCAGAGCAGCACAGAGTATACTGGATATCTGGTGTGACACACTTGTGTTTATCCACCCTTCATGTTACTATAATGCCAAATTTAAAATAAATTGTTCCAATGAATTTGAATAAGTCTGATAGAATGGATACCACAAATGGTGGCCAAATGTTACACAGTGTGGCTTTAAACTGGCCAAAATACGGAACTTACCGGAGAATCTCCTAGTGCGTGAGGTTTGTGGGGGGGTGTTGCCACTAGGTGGGGAGCCCACAGTGAAGATAACCCGTGCTGGACTACCAGAACCCACGACCATGGTGCCACCAGCAGATGGCGCTAGAATGACAGTGAGACAATGGGATGTGGTTAGAGACAGTTGTGGGCAGGGCGTGCTGCTCACCAGATGATGGTGCCACTGGTTGCTCATCAAGAGCCATGTTTACGTCAGTTATGAAGACTGCTGTTGTGGCTCCGGCTACACTTAAAGGCCCACTATGCAACATTTTTCATTTAATTAATCCGTTTCATACTGTTTAGGATGCTAAAATTAGTCATTACACGGCAAACGAATGGTGTAGAATGCGCCAGCGTGGCCAATAGCGGTAGATACAGCACTTGCAATGTTCAGCAGCGCGGACTGCCTCCAATAGAATGCAGTGCAATACAATGCAATACAGCGGGCTTTAGAGGGAGCTCGTGAGAGAGAAAAACAGAATGTTGCTTAGTGCCGGTTTTAAGAGACAAACCTTTGACAGACCTGGGTAAATGGCAGACATCTGCCCAATGGTTCAAGGATGTGAAAGTTGAATTCACCTCAAAAGTAAACTTTGAAAATAGGACTTTTCCCCCCCTGCATGCAGTCGGCTCTTTCACCTGTGGTGCACTGTGTTCCCAGCTAGTCCCCAACGATTGCCCCAGTTTTTGCAGCGGGAACAAGAGGAGCACCTGCTCCCTTCCTGCACTAATGATCCTACCTGCTGCCCCACTTAGATCTCCTGTGGATACGGAGCCCTCTGAGCTCATCCCCACTATAAAAGCAGAGCAGCTGCTCACCAAACCTCTACTGATATACAGAAATAACAGCTCGCTGGTTGACTTATCCAACCGTGTGATTGAGCATGCCCTTATCTTAACTTGGGAATATTTTCCCTTCTTGTTACACGCCGCCATCACCCGCTGAGCTCACACTGGCCTCATTAGCAGACGTCTTTCTGGTGTTACATGGCATGAGCAGCACAAAGTCGACAGCACTGACAATCACCACACCAGATACCAGCACTGCGTCAATCCCAGTTAGCATAGGCCTGCGGCAGTTCCAACGCTAAAGCCTCACCCATTTTAAAAACTGGGATGCGTAGCTTGTTCTTATGATTCTCACATGATGCGCAAAATAATGCAAGCCCGTTTGAGTCCAGATGAGAAGTGAACTTAGTGAGTAAAGTGCCTTAATGTGATTTAGCTTATAAATGTGCATATATTGCCATATAGAATCTCTTCCTACTCCAACTTTTTCCGTGGATGGAGATTACTGAAGACAGTACAGCAAGTCACAATTTTTTCCACGAAGATTACATCACAGTAAAAGAACACATGACGCAAGACACTATTTTGCCAGTTTTGAGGATAACTCTGACTACGACTATTCTGAAGATTTGTTACAGTTTGGCATTTTGGGTTGATCTAGTTAAATGTATGTATGGGGAGTGAAGCTTTAGGGAGCCAACCTGTGATGTCTATAGCTCTGTTGTCATTGCTCAGGTTCTCGGAGCTACCCCTGTCCCCCAGTGGTCCGCCAAACGCCGCCATCAACAACATGTCCGAAAGGCGACCAGCGCTCTGTGTCCTAGACAGAAATAGAGACACAAGATTAATCACAAATGAAAGACCATCTGTAAAAATAACCTTGATCTCCTATATCCTTATTGCTTCTCTGTGTCCCATCACATTTCCTTCAGCACTGGCTCTCCTCAGAGGGCTTAAATAATGGATGTCGTGAAACATAATTACCGTCCGAATCCTCTGCCCTCGTCTGCTCCTCTGTTGAGTGGACTGCATGGCCCCGTGTCCCCCTGGGCCTGCCTGTTGCTGGGTGAGGCCAGGACAAGGCCCTGCTGGGCCAGGAAAGTGACCATGTTGGGGGAGCTGGGAGGCTTGGGGAACTCAAAAGGGGGCATAGCCTAGTGGGGAGAGGGGGGAGAGGGGGGGAGAGAGAGAGAGAGAGAGAGAGAGAATCAGATGAATTGCAATTCACTTGCACTTCTGTTACTTAGATATTGACAGAGTGAGGTGAACACTGTCGGTGAAGGTCTCTCCTCAGATTGGACCCAAGCCCAAAGCTACAAAACACTAAGGAATGAACATTGTGGGTGAATTTTTGCAATGTTTATCCAGCTAATATCAGATAACTGATATGTTATATGGAGCTGTAAAGCGGAACAGTCTAGCACAGGTTCGGTTTACCACAGGAGGAGATAAGAGTTGAAGAAACTAGGGCTTCAGTATACTGTGGCTGCCTGCGGACTCATTTCACATTGTCAAATATTTAAAGGCAAATACTGCCTTTCAGATGTGCTGCTCTAGGAACGCAAATGCCAACACATTCCCATGCGGTTATGGTTCCTGACTATGCAACTGAGTCACAACAGACCCTTGAACTCCCTTCACTCAGTTGACACAGTGACCCTACACAAATGACACACATATGCACATATAGAAACTCAGCAAACATCATATGCATATCCTGTATGGCTGTATCTACAGTCGAGTGCTTTTATAGCACACTCATTTGGGCCCAATGGACTGAAACCAGGGTTCTGCAATATTCAGAATTACATTGAGAATGACCCCTAAATACAAAGTCTCAGTTTTTGAATTTGAAGTGAGGTTGCAAACAGGAACTTTTGTTTGACGTACACACCCTTTATTCAACATTAAGAGAATGTATGCTTAATTTTAGTATCTGTACTTCCATTTGAAAGAATAAAATAAATCAAATTTTCACGTTTTTGTTTTAGGGCAAGAACAAACCTAAATCAAAAGGTTAATGGTCTCCGCTTATGTTATGTTTGTAATGTCTCATAATTGGAGAATTGGTATGACCAATTTTAGAGTACCATAGTTGAAATATGCATGGTGTGCTGTCTTATGCATATACTGACATTTTTGTGTACGTAGGGCTGTGTAAAAACAACTACAACAACAACAACAAAAAAAACACCATTTAAAAGACACATTTTATGGATTCAACCCATGACCCAAAACAGAAACAGTCTGGAAATGCCTGGAGTTTCTTCTCTCTCTATTACAAACACACACACACACACACACACACTTGGGCAGGATCAAATTCTCACCCTAGAAGGGGAGCCCAGTATGGTGGGCAGGGGGCTTCTCTGCATGAGCTCACTGAGGCGTGGTGAGGAGTGGAGGGGCCGCAGGGCCATCATGCCTCCCTGTGGGGCCACCACAGGGTCCGAGTGCTGCTTGCGGATCTTCTGACGGGCACTGCTGCCCACCTCCAGCAGACAGGGAGCACTATGCAGCCGGGTGCCCAGACCCTTGGCTTGATGCTGGGGTTGAAACCTGCCGTCAGAGCCTGAGAAAGGACAAGGAGTTACAGTGACCCAAACTAGCCGTGTTCATCCCTTAGACATACTATAAAAACTGGGACATGAATGAGAACACAGTAGAACTCATCATACAAACAGATTTCTCTACCCTGAAGCCAAACATCACGGTGCTCCCTGAACCCAATACACACCATAAAATACAACATGGAAAACACAGATCGTAAACAACTGTTTCATACAATCTCGACACAGCAAAAAGTGAGAGCTTGCACCCAAACAAGGCTGTTGGCCATTAATAACCCTGGCTGAAGGTGAACTTAAAAGACAAAGACTGAATACTGTATATGTGCCGTGCAGGTGGCAGGCTAGAAGGCAGGTGTGTCAGCTTTTTTTCTCTCCAGGCCGACAGCCAAATATTTCACACCGCAGGAAAGGACAGTTGGTGGCCACAGGCATTTGTGGAGGCCCTCGCCTATGTTGACAAATTGGGCTGGGTGATGTTATTCCGCCTGAAACCCCCTTCAGCTAAAAATGGGACCGCACTGAGCAGAGGGAAGAGGTGCTTTTCCACCTTCCACCTTTCTCGTCCAGAGCCTTTTCATTTCCTATTTTGTATTCATGTTGAAAGCAAATGCAAATATTTTCCTAACCCACATGTTAATATTTTATAAGGCTTTGTACCAATCAGTGCTAAAGTATTTCCAATGGGTTTGCACCCTAATGAATACAACAGCTCTGTGGCATGCAATCCCTAAAGCGGTGTTCCCTCTTTGAAGACACGGAGGGGGTTCGGACTTTATTCAGTTATGACAACGTGGGAAGAATTTGTAATAAAGGGGTAACGGAAAGGCTCACCGCTGCTCCGTGCCCCAAGCGGTCCCAAATTTGTGCCCAGTGGGTCAGGCTGGCCAGGCATCTCCGGGATGGTTCCCACTGGCAAATGGAAGAAAGAAAGAAAGAAAGAAAGAAAGAAAGAGACAGACAGAGAGTGTGTGTGAGAGAGTAAGAGAGAGAGAGAGTGTGTGTGAGAGAGTAAGAGAGAGAGAGAGAGAGAGAGAGAGAGAGAGAGAGAGAGAGAGAGAGCGTAAGAGAGGGGGGAAAAATAACATTCTTTCTTCAGAAGCAAGGAACAAAAATGGAACCAAGGCAACATCAACCAAGCAAAACTGCTATTCCTAAGACAACAAGATTGGCTTGACTAAACTATGTATGACAACAAGGGAAGGGTGCCCCTGGAAGACTGGACAGAGAATTAAAATACTCATTTTTATTTCTGAGGCCTCAGATTAAAAGAAGAGAGAAGAGGGTATCACAGTATCACTGGCTCTAACAACCAGTTGCCCATTAAGGAGCATGCTGCCCGCCTTCCACATGCCGTTGTGGGCGATTCTTACCCTGGGGTGAGAGTTGGAAGGGTTTCGTGGCCCCGGCAGAGAGCCTCCTGGAGCTGAGGGCCGGGCCATGGGCCCCTGAGTGTGGTGGAGAGGGTGCGGTCCTTCCGAAGGCCAGCGAGCTGCCACTGCTGCAGCGACGCACTGGTGTGGCCAACCTGGGGAACACCCATCACACATGCACACACACACACACACATGCACACACACACACACACAGCATTGATGAGAGGGCATCACAAGAGCAGCTGTATGGAGAGACAGGAAGACAGCAAACAGACAGCAGACAGACAGAGAGTATGGGAAAGAGAGAGAAAAAGAGAAAGAGAAAGAGAAAGAGAGAACGGCACGGATGTTTGCCCATCTGTGAGGCGGAATGTGACAGACAGAGGAGGGAAAGTGAGGTGAGGCGAGATGGCTAGCGAGACACAGACGATGAGACAGAGGGAGCGCGTGGGCCCACTGACCTGGGGGAGCTGTCTTGGCTGGGAGACTGGAGGTTCTGCTCCATGCGCTGGTAGTTGTGAATCTGAGTGGGGACGGGAATGGGCACCGATTGCCCATAGTTACTATAGTTACTCGCCAGGCACTCGCTGAGCCTGCTGAGAATGAGGGTGGCAAAGAGACGGAATGAAAGAGACAGAGGAAGATTGACAGAGAGAGAAGGGGGGACGGAGAGAGAGGGAGATAGAAAGAGTGAAATAGAGAGAGAGTGAGAGCATTCAGAACAGAATACAATCAATGAATAAGCATGAGAGTAGGATTTGGCATAAAAAAAAAAACAAAAAAAACACGACATACAATGATCTGAGACACAACATCGTGAGGGAGAACAATGCGACATGAATGCAAAAAAAAAAAAGCAGCGCAGCCTGGAGAAGCCAGACAAAGCGAGCCAAATAAATGGCTAGTAAGAGCGAGGGATGGAGCGCCGAGACACAGAGAAGGCTTCTGTGTGTGCGAGGCCCGTCGGTTAAGTGGCAGACAGGGATATGGGAGGAGGATAAAGGACACTACGCTGCTGTTCATCCACTCCCGCTCGCACTCTTCTTTGTAATCCTCTTATCCGTGTCAAAAGCCACACTGCCACTGGACACTGGACGCGAGCAATGAGAATTCAGACGAGCACCATGGTGTGCTGTCCTGCTCAAGTCACTACACACAAACGTGCATGGATTCATGTTTACGGCTCCGCTGCTTAAAGCCTCTATGTGTAGGATCGTATCAGAATTCCCCATCTATCGGCGAAGTGGTATACTGCATACGTTTGAATAAAATGTATTAGCCCTCCCCTTCCCACAATCCTAATTTCTTGCTACGGAGGCCGAACGTTCGCTCGCTCTTATCACAGTTTCTGCTACTCAGTCTCTGAGCGGAAACGCGAAAGGCAGAGCTGAATACACGATACTGCTCTCCCCTACAAGAACCCGTACTTTTGAAAATGGCGGCGCAAAATGGATATTCTTCTTTGGTCCCCTGCCATATCTATATATAAATGGAAATTACCAAGTTTACCGGAACACTACAATTTATTCATGGAGGTAATTACCATCGTTTTACATTATATTTTTTAAATAAAAAATATATTTTTAATAAAAGACAAAGATAAATAGAAGATAAATCCTACACATAGAGGCTTTAACTTTTGAGAATCAGCTTTTCTAACTAAGCTTGAAGACTATAAGGCAAGTCATCCAGAGCATAAACTGTCCTACAAGATCAAGACACACACACACACACACTTACCCAGAGGGTCCAGGCGAGCCACTGTACGAGGGGGACCGGGGTGGGGTCTTGCTCTGACTGACCACACCACCAGAGGCCAGCAGAGAGCTCCTGACAACAAAGAAGGGGTTGCTAGGGTTACCGCCTGGGTGGTCACAGCCCTCATCTGTGGGCTACCGCTAATCAGCATGTTTGGCCAGACACGCTGACTCAAGCAGTGATTAAAGATGCCACGGCAGTGAGCGAAGGCGGCCGTCATGGTTTCCTGACCTCATTTTGACCCAGTTCTATTCCCCCTGTGTATCTGCGTTTGTGCAGCCTTCCTAAGAGAAAGGGCCTAGCCCCCGACACTGCCCCGGTGAGTTAACCGGAGACACACAGCACAATGGGCTCTATGGTGGCTTAGGGGGAAACCTGAGCGGAGAGTTGAGTCCTGAGAGGCTGCTGATCTCACTTACCCGCTGTACATGAGACTGTCCTGCATTACTTTACCGCTCGGGACCTCGCAGGCCAGTTCACCTACGAGATGGAGGGAGAAAGGGGCAGAGACAGACAAAGATGAAGGGATAAGGGAGAGCGAGAAAGAGGGGGAGAGAAAAAGGGAGAGAGAGAGAAAGAGAGACCAAATAGATTGTGATGAGCGAGTGAAAACACCCTGTACGGCTACAGTAACGTCCCAGCGTCTGATGTAGGGTCTTACTGGCAAAGTGAGCAGGCACGATGACAAAGTCGTCCGTGTCACAAGACGAGGCTTTGCTGCTGCCACCGCCGCCGCCCGAGTCCTTGAGCAGGGAGCCGGGAGACTCCTGGGTGGGCGAGGGCAGGGGCTTCGCACGGGGCTGCTGAATCTCCGCCAAGGACTGCTGTCGGGACACACACACAGGAGAGTCTGGGCTTGAACCACACAATTCCTCAGATGAGAGATACACGCTATCTGACAAACATACTTCAGCTAAAACCACACCAAGGTGTGTTAGAAAAGATTAAATGTAGCCTGGAAATCTGAAGAGACCAGTTTTTGATGCAGTTAAAACGCATAGAAACACATGGAAAACTCAGGTCATGTGTGTGTGTGTGTGTGTATGTATGTATGTATGTGTGTATGTGACAGAAGTTCACAGTACAGGTCTTATCTTACCGTTAACCTGTGCATCACCCCCTAAATGAACTTCTGATGAGCAAATACTGACACATGGACACACACACACACACACACACGCACACGCACACACACACACACACACACACACACACACACACACACACACACACAACCTCCATAGAGTGATTACTTCCCAACACACACATACACACTCACACACTTGCAGTTGTGGACTTACTGGTGGTGAAGCGAGGTGTGATGTGGATGAACTGCTGCAGGAGCTGGCTGAGGCGGAGTTGGGAAAACACTGGAGTGCCACTGGGGTTGCTGTCAAAACAAGGCATTCGCTCTTTAACTTATTATATTCTATTAGCATATAGGAGTCATCATATACATGATGGGGAACCCTGAAGGGTTTGAATCCAGAGTAGAATGGACACTCACACTTCTTCATAGTTGAGCTGGCCTCCAAAAATGGGTGCTGGAAGAACTCGTCTAAAAGACAGCAGGGAATATTGGCGATAATTTATTAATTATTATATTTGATTATTTTATATTTTTTTCTATCCTTTATTAACTTTTTACTCATTGTATATTCTGTCCTTTATTAATTATACCCTTGGTGTTACATTTAATCTAAATGTTTCTTTTCTTACTTTATTTTATCCACTATGTTTTTATTTTTATCTTTGTAAAGCACATTGAACTGCCTCCTTTGTGTATGAAATGTGCTATATAAATAAACTTGCCTTGCCTATAAAACTTCCATGAAACTGTATTTGTGGTACATGACCTGTTGCCTTTTAACCTCTCAAGCACATATCTGTGAGAGGATTTATTAAACAAACAGGTAACACTGACCAATTATAGTAACAATGAAAACTAAGAAATGGGTCAGTATGACTAAATGTGACCACTTAGCAAATATGTTGGTTGTGTGTGAGTGTGTGTGTGTGTGTGTGTGTGTGTGTGTGTGTGTGTACACATGAACACAGACTGACCAAAGTCCATGCGGTCTTTATGGTTGCGCTGCAGCAGGCCTTGGAGCAGGTGTCTGAGGTGGCTGGAGGTTTCTCTAGGAATGCTGGTGAAGATAATGAGACACACACACACACACACACACACAGAAAGAAATAGAAAAAAGAAAGGGAGAGCGAGAGAGAGAGAGAAAAGGAGAGAACAAGAAAAGGGGAGAGAAGAAGGACAAGCTGTATTAGCAATAGTCTGGTAGAAAATATGTGGTCCAGCCACACTGTGGGGTTCTAGAAAAACCCTGTTGGCACAGTTCAGTGAGGGCACTTACTTGGGTGAGAGGTTTTTATTCTTTTCATAAAACAAGCGGAGGTCTTGTGGGCTGCTGGCCTGGAGGGGAGAGAGCCAAGGATCAGAGATGAAATTGACAAAGCAAGCTCTGTATTCCTGTTCCTACAAGATGGTGGTCTACAGGGGGGGATGATCTTTGATGTCTGCAGATTAAAGCTAGCAGTTAAATGTGCATTTCAATTATTGAATCTAAAATCTCTAAGCTTAACTAACAGACCCATAAAATGTTAAGGCATTTTGTTAATTGTTCTAGAAAAGACCATAAGCCTCTAATTTCAAGTAACCTCCTTTTATTTTTTCAGCTGTCAGAAATCAGGAAGTGTTTACATGCTACAGTATTCCCAGCTCTCCACCTACCATATTCCGATTTTTCCACAATGCGGATTAGGCCTACAAGGTTACACCCCTTCCACAACACCTCTTTTCGGTGTTGTTTGCTATGTAAGAGCTTGTGGTAAAAAGTCTTTGGCTAGGCTGCTGTTATGTAATGGCTGGTGCTCACCTGAAAGGGGGCCTTCCCTGTAAGGCACTGGAAAACAATGGTTCCTATGCTCCACAGGTCTGCCTTGGCGTCGTAGTTCTGGGACATGATGACTTCAGGGGCCTGAAACCGGGATGAGTTAGTGTTGATAACCATCTAACCTGCCTTGTTGCTGTGGAGCAGTCAAATGTCAGTGTGAAAATGTTTTCTCACCATGTACATGGGAGAGCCACAGAGGGTGGCGGCCATCATGTTGTTCTGAAGGTGCCGGGCGAATCCAAAGTCAGCTAGGGAGCAGACACACAGTGGGGAAGTCAGAATTAGGAGCTAGTCCTGACAGTACCATCTTGAAAGAGGCTAATCAGATTTACTGCTACTGCACAGCCTTACTGACTTGCTGACAACTAACTGTTTGGAGATGGCAAATGTGGTGGAACCCCCAGATTTAAGGGAATGAAGTAAAGAATGTGAAGAATTTAGGGTGGCCGTGCAGAGCAGTGTTGGGAATGACGAACAACAGTGTTCAAACAGGACTTTATAATGAGCACACCAGCAAATGTAAAAGATTCAGTAAAATATTTTCACATGCATTGTTGCCCCCATCAAAATATGTCCCTCCTTTTATATCCTTATATGGAACTATACTACTTGGTATATTGTCTTGTTAATAAAATAGTCTGGTTAAAATTACAAGAATGTTTTAGCAATGTTAGTCTTAGCAAGCTGTGACAGGACATTCAATGCCATAAAATTAACGCCACTAAAGAACTATTGCTGACCAGGTAGCAGGCTGGGGATCATTTCGCCTTGTCTGACATTAACAGACTGAACGGTTGAAATGTAATTAAAGCACAGGGTGAATTGTAGTTATGAAGAGACCCAAGTGTTACTTTTAATGTCCTCAGAAAGGTCTGAAATGTGGTTGGCAAAACTCTGCATGTAGACTGCAGAGAGGTCCACTCCATTACAGAAGCCCCAACACAGCTCGAACTGACAACCCCCTCCCCCCCTCCAGTGGTCTCCAGTCCGTTCAAGAGTTCAGACACTTCTCAGACACTTCTTAGGCATTCTTTCCATCTTTGAACTCTGCCGTGGAATATTCTGGAAAGTCTGATATGGTGATCTAAGAGGGATAAACTGTCTGAATGAGGCAGATGAATGATAAGTTCACTAACAAAAGTGAAGCTGTACAAAAACAAATGCATGTACCAAGACAAGCAGGAGGAACAGAGATAGGACCTTGCCTACACAGACACACAAATACACACACACACAAACACACACAGCTCTATGAAACCCACCAATCTTTATACAGGTGTTATTGGAGTGGGACTTGCGGCCAGCAGCGTGGGACAGGAGGATGTTCTGGGGCTTGAGGTCGCGGTGGATGATGCCTTTGGCTTGCAGGACCCTCATGGCCCTAGCAATCTGCTGCAGGAACACACGGATGGTGTCCTCACTCAGGGTGCCCTTGGCTGCAACACACAAGGATAGGTCAGTTCCTTGTACCCTCAAAACACAACACTCTTAGATTTGACAGTCAAATCTGTGCAAATAAGCACTTACGACATGCAAAAAAATAGATGTTTTCTGCAACAAAGCAACATAACCACACTGCATCTTAAATTGTGACAAGGAATTTTTCCAATCAGTATAGCCCGATTTGTCAGAAAATCATTTTGGAATCTGACAGGACAGAAGCCAAAAGCCCCAAGTCTGAGCGAACCAAAACACAACTAGCTGGTATCTACCACGTGCTATACTTCGGACACAAAATGTCCTTGCATGAACTTCACCAGTTTTAAACAAACATCTGCAGTTTGCATAGAGAAACGCCAGACTTTGTGATTAATATGAACAACACAGGCAAAAATGAACCAAAGCTACTAAGGTGAATTAAAAAGTACTGACTTAACCAAACTATTGATTGCTTGGCAAGAACAACGCAGTGCACCCAAGGGTGTAAAAACCGCTTTAACCCTTCACCAGGCCTATGCGCTCTTCCTTCTCATGGTGCTGCATAGAACTAGCTTGTTTACAGCTCGTCCCTGGGGAATGGGCCTCTGCGCAGCTTTCATGACTAATGCGAGTCAGCTGAAGCAGCATCTGCATCCCAGCGCAGCAAACACACAGCACATGCTTAAAAAAAAAATTTGTGTTTAGCCCTGGTAGACAGATCTGTCAGAGGTCTGTGGGTTTTAACCAACTGCTGCCTTCAGCTAGGCAGCCTTAAGGCCGCACCCGTGTTTTGTAAACTTCCTGAACCAAACCAAACCCCCCTAGAGAGGCTTCCTGCTCTGTAGGGGAGGTCAAGAGGCCTGAGTCAGTCTGGCCCTGTTTTATCTGACCCTGTCATCTTCTAACACTCGCTGAGCCGTGGGGTTTGAGCACCTCCCATCCTCTCCTGAGCAGACCCGCAGGCTACTCCTTTCAGATCTTCAGACCAAAGAATTGCACAATGACGATTGTTTCAAGAGATATGTTTTGACATCATAACGAGGGTGGAGTTTAAGATATCACTATAAGGGTGGATTGAGGATAATCTACTTTAGAAATCTAAATTTTTTTTGTTTTGCATCTCACACCCATCCAGTATAAATCCTCTTTTCCCATTCTACTTGCAGCTAATGGCATTATGCAACTTATACAGGGATGTACGAGTTTGTACAGAACTACAGGGCTTTGTCAGAAAAATAAAACATCCACAAGAAACCTACTTGTGTTTGTGCTTCAAGTATTTCAGTATAGTATATAGTATAGGATTTTTTAATAACTAAATAACTAATAAATAAATAAATAAATAATAAATAAATTAAAAATAATAATAAATAAACAAACATTTGCATATGCATACCATGTAGGTAGTCAGCGAGATCTCCACCATTGCAGTACTGCGTGTAGAGAGGAACAAAAACAATTATTAAAACAGTTGGTGTTTCAGGTGTAACAGGGAAATCAACAATCCAATTCAACCACTAACACAGTAATTACAATATGCAATAAACAGATAGCAGCAGCCCTAAGGTTCAAAGTAAGCCAGATGTTTATCATTCAATTTGAAGTGGTGAGTGTTTTTGTTTAACGGTTGAGGAAGAAGCATTACAATAGTCATTATGATGATAACGCCCATTATGAAGAGTGGTCCAAAACAAAAGAGTGTGAACCACCATTGTGTGGGTAATAATGCCGTTTCCCACCTCTTAACTGACTCCTTGTCTCGAGTGGGCACCTTACTGCTTTACAATCAAATCACACTGTGCTATTTGGAACCCTCTGTAAAGAATCGTATAGGTCTAGTTGATGGTGGAAAGACCACAACAGGTCACAACAAATCCCACTACACTTTGGAGAGACTTCTATGTAGCAGGCGGCAGTAGAACTAGAACTGTGTCTAAAACAGTTTAGCTGCATTCAAAATCCTTCTAGTCTAAAATCCTTCAGTCTGTTTCACAGAAGGACCAGGCCATTAGGGATAGATCAGGCCCCCACTGCCTTACGTCCTCAATGCATTAAACTGATTAACCATGTGTGGCCCTTGCAATGACCCCAAAACCACCCCACCCCCCCCCCCCCACCCCCCACACACACACACACACACACACAGCTCAGGTTCTGCACAGGCTTGCCAGCTGAGCCTCTCACATTCATCACTGAGTGCATATTAGTCAGGGTAAGAAGCCAAGGCACAACTCTATGGTGCATAACTCAACTTACCTCCATTACCAGGTACACAGAGCTCGCCGTCTCCTGAAACACACAAACATGTAAGACATTAGAGCCTGGTCACCCGTGTCAACGTTTCACAGAAGAATTCAGTCACAGAGAGCCTTGTTGGCTTTGATTCAACATGTGTTCCGTACATTTTCTGGACTATAAATTAAAACTAGTCTTTTATATAACTAGTCTTTAGATATCTAATGAAGACTACTCAGTTAACCACAAAATCACCTTTGTGAAGCTTCTCAGCCATGTCAAGTGTGATGTCCCATTAGAAACCATGTCACTGTGACACCTAGCATGTAGTAGGGGCATTCACTTGTGCCCAAAATTGACCTGACCTGACATCTGCACCTGGGGGACAACAGTGCAATGAGGCTTGTGTTGATGTGTTTCTGATCAGAGCTTGACCGGGACAGGGTGGACATATGGACAGGGTGCAAAGGGTCACTCTGTGTCAATGCACTGCATGTGTCCTGTGTTTAAACGCGACATGAATTGAATGTTAACAATGAGGTGAAAAAGAAAATGAGCTAAAGAGTGTGTTGATAGTTCACTGTTAAGCTGATGTGACTTTACATTGTGCCAATCCTCCAGAGGTCTTTGTCCAATCCAGAAGTGGCATACTATGTTTGTGAGAATATAAACTATATGAGTCAACAGAACAAGACTGTACAAGCTTGTTTTTCACAAATTGCAACAAACCGATTCCACCTGGCTCATGCATCTGACAGCTACCTCAAGCTCAAAACTAACAACCGCAAAACACACAGTGGGTCTTGTCTTTCTTTCTGCTCATTTTGCCCTGTTCAAACAACCTCCACAGTAGGCCTCTAAACAGCATGAGAGCACTGCCACTCTTCAGAAAGCCCACTTATCTCTTAGCAACAGCTGACCTCCCACTCGTGCATGTGCGCACTCTCACTCCCTCTGCCTGTCCCGGGCAGCCAATCAGAGGGGGCAGAACGCACGCCTGGTGGCAGGGACACGAAAGCTGACTCAGCGCACTCTCTAACCTTTTTGTTTGTTTTTGTCTCTGCCATATATATTGCCCGTTTCCACACATAAACAGAGAGACAGAGGGATTATCACAGAGAGAGAGAGAGAGAGAGAGAGAGAGAGAGAGTGTGAGAGAGAGGGTGGGGGTGTGGACCGTGAGGCCTTATTAAATTATCCTGCTACGTGCTCAAAGACTCGCACACAGATGTGTGATAAGATGCTTACACTTCTGTTACCCCCAGGGTGTGTGTGTGTGTGTTATGATAGAGGGTACAAGTTGGCTGACACGGGGGGTGGGGTGGGGGGTGACAGCCAGAGAGAGAAAAACCAGTGCTTCTCACAACTTTTTAAACAATTGCCTCCTTCGGTCCCACCTCTCAACCACACACACATACACACACACACACACACACACAATAAAGGTGGTATATTTCTAATGTAAATCAGGGAGCAAACCATTAGGCTACAAAACAGAATCAGTAAAATCTGTAAAATGCCAAAATCAGTCAAAATTACCCTTAGTTAATTAACTTGTAATAATAATAATAATAACAACAACAACTATTGATCACAACAGTTGATCGCAAATGTTCTCACTTGGCCCTGCAGGGAGGGCACGGTACTCCTCTAGCGTGCAACCTGTGTGGTACAAGGGGCAGCACTGATTGAGGAATAGGCCAATTCACTTCTGTATGGGAGAATACAGTCATGAACATGCCCACTATTTGAGGTTGAGCAACCCCCTTTTAGCTGTACCACCACTGTTGGGAAAGGAACAGATGCAGGCATAGTCTGAGGGACTGCCGAGATACTGCGTACCTCTTGGCCAAAAACCTACATTTAAATGCCATTACTTTAATGTTATATTGTTTTGCTCATGGACAGCATATCAGTCTCAATCAGCTTTCACAGTATTAATACAGGTTCCATACATATGGACAAAGGGTCCAGTGTATGGGCTGGATTTACTGTATCTGGAAGGGCACTTTGTAGCCATTAAGGGTTGCCATCGAATGGCGAATGAATTTCCATGACTGACCAACACTGAAAATGGAGCCGCATAATCAGATGGCATCAGAGCATGTTGTTTAAGGATCACATGGCACATTTGGATTTCATCTCAATGTCAGAGTAAATGTAATTTCCCAGTGGACACAATTGAGGATATTTAAGCAGCAAAGGGTCCACCCTATGTCCCTAAAGCACAGACTCATCCTGGTCCAGTGAGAGTGTACAGTTGCTACTACTGTTCAAGACAATGCACATCAATCCAGCTAACTAGGGAACAAAAAGGAATGTTTAGACACATTTGACAAGGCAGATGTTGGAAATGGCATGACAAAATGTCAACTTCTCTCAAGTCATTGGAATGTTTATTTCTGTGTCCTCCATACAACTCTCTGTCACTGATCTGATCTGGCAACAGCATTCTTGCCATTGCTCAAAAGTGCAAGGGGAGTGATAGGCTGACCTCCTGACATGCAGATCACCAGCGTATGGCCAGGAGGTAAACACTCAGAGACGTTTCCTACAGGGATCCAGGGTTGACACTGATCCCAAACAAAGAAGACAACACAGACGCAGTCTTTGTCTCTGAGCAGCGGAAAGGTGATTGTGTCTCCTTCATTGTGTATTAATGAATGGTACTGTAAGGCTATCCAGCTGCTATATTCAGGTTAGCCGTGACCTCAAATGTATCCACTTAGGTTCCAAGGCAGTAATTAAAGATCCCTTCCTATAGCTATCTCTCTTTGATTCCTTGAAAGCTTGAGGAGCCTGCTCTCAAACTTCAGGACTGGGACCACTAACGTTGGGCTTATTACTGGATCAAAGGTTACCACAATTTGCAGTAGTTACAATGTCAAAGATCACTCAAATTTCCTGTAATACCATTCCATATGTGTGAGCCGTTTTTAATGACTCAAAGTCCGGGACTGAGGGACAGGCATCCCTCAGGTTATGTGCTGCATAGAGCAACATGACCACAACTTTTACCCCCTTCATTGGTACAAGGAAAACAAGCAGTCAGCTGCAAATGACAGCCAAAGCCCCCCCCCCCCCCCACCAACACACAAACAATCAAAAATACAGTCACATGTATGTTATTTTTTAGGTTGATGCTTTGCACTTGCTGGGAAAAAATGTCAGTTTTTTAACCAGACATTTATGGCTAACATACATTTCTCATAAGATCGGAGTTGGCAAACAGAGCAGGTGTCCAATGTGACAGTTATCAGTGGATTGTACAACCCAATCAGAGCACAGTCTTTGTGTATGTGATTCATCTTAAGTCAATCCAACTTTTTATACCAAAACTCTTCACATATGGCTTAGTGCCAAACACAAACTGCAGTGGCCATTCAATCTAGTTATATATACACACACACACACACTCACACACACTAGGGGTGGGCGATATAGTCTAAAATTTATATTGCGATATATTTTGAACCATAGACAGAAGATGATATACATCACGGTATACTTTGGTATGTAACTTACAGCATAACAGTTTCTTAATGGTTACCATAGCATAAAGTCAATATGTACAACAGTTGTTTATTCATCGTTCGGAGGTGTTTATATTGGACTCTCAAATTCACACAGAAGTAAACTGGTAAGCTGCATTTGTGTCAGGCAGTTCACTTTATAGGCTCTTACACAGTTTCGTTGTAAGAATGAAAAGGTGCTATCAATAAGGTGAAGCTACAGGTTGTCATTTTTTCACATGGTTGTGGAGACGCAATGAGCCTATCACGGTATGCCGATATGACCCAAAATCTCTATCATTGGCCAAATTCATATTGCATATGGTATATATCGTCTATATTGCCCACCCCTAACACACACCACCACCACGAACAACAACTAGACTGCATTTCCTCGGCAGAAACTGCAAAAGTGGACTTGCACCAACCCCCCAGTCCACTAATAACAACAAAAACAAAGTGGGCATCTTTATAGGACTTTAAACAGCAGCATTGTTTTTCCAAGAGGCTGCAGGAAGCAACTTCTTGCTTAATGTCAGCCAATAAGATTATTTTTCAATGTCATTCGCACACCTTTGCTTGCTCTGCAACTTCTTGGAAGTAGCTACTGTGATAAAAGCCCATGTAAACAACTGATACCTCCTAGCTTCTTGAAAAAGATATCAAGTAAAACAGGTTCTACCCTCCAATTATACCACAATAAACGTCACTAAATCCAGAACGATGGATCAGTCAAACACATTCATCCATATGACCTATATCTCGCATTAGCACGCAGTAGGATCGGCTGCTCCAGATGAGGGGGCTGTCAGACAACACCGCCTACATGTTAACGTGTTCCTTTTTAACAGACCAATAAACTGAGACGCGGTATGTCAACAGAGGAACACGTGACGGATGTAAAGGCGAATTCAAACGGGTTTGCGTTTTTATGGTCGGTTTTGTATTTATGGTCGGTATTGTAGTTCTTTATGAAGACCTCCATAACTACCAGTGAGATTTCTGCCATGATTCGTTTTAACGCTTATTAACGCAGGCCTAAAGGGGCTGGAATGATTTCAAAATAGACAAGGGCAGAAAACAATAGGCGAACAGACTAGACTACATCTTTTCTTTACATACCTGGAAGTCGTGCAGAGCAACGATGTTTTCATGTTTCAATTCCTGAAAGGAGAAACATTGTTTTCAGTTGGTCGAACAGTAAGGAATTCGTAACGTCACGTCATAAGTATATGTCAGTATTTACCTTTAATATCTTTATTTCCTTCCCTAGTAGTGTCTGTGACTTCGCGAGGTTTTTCTTGTTGATGCATTTCACAGCCACCTCCCAATCGTGTTTCTGCAAACAAGATAATTGTATGAACTTTTGTGCCCGACTGCAGAATTTTTTTTTAAATGAATAAAGCAACAAAAGAAATATACCATCAGCATGCCTATAATAGGCAATTCAATTTTCCAAATTAGATGGAGATATATGGGCAAGCTCAAAGTGGACATGTCACAACATGTTCTCGCAGCCAATACATACATTTGGGTATACACATGTCTGTATGTTTGTAACTAAATCCACCATTTGTGATCTTAATTTCAGTCTAAGCTATAAACTTTGTTTGCCTACTTTTGTAACTAGGCTATGCCTAAATAACAAAAATCAACAGTGAATCCCCAATAAGACCTTATTTTAATGATTTTGTATGTATGTATACATATTATGTATATATTATATATGTATATATATCATGCAGAATCATAGGATTTTAGTCTCTTATTCTGGTATACTGTGTCACTATATAGGACCAATAAAAGCATTTCCCAGGCCTCTGTTTTTTTTAAGGTGGAAGGGCACAATCCGTGCTAAACAAAGCTGAGCATGCATCGGGCTTCTTCACGGATGTAACGTTATCACATACGCTTAGTAATTCGACATCCACTTTCAACAGGGACACGTATAATCCAAAATAAAAACAGAAGATTTAGGAAGAAGTACTTAATTACAATGTGAGCCCATAAAAAAAACAAAGTTAAGTATGTTCCTCACCTCTCGATGCCTGCCACGAAACACTACAGCAAAGGCCCCGTGTCCGATGAGGTCCTTTCTGCTGAACTCAAATTTCCCAACTGTCTCCATATTCCCAGTTATGAGTTGTGAAACACTATTTCAATGGAATGGTGTCAGAAGTAAATGCAAGCCACTGGATTCCCCTCTTTGGCACTCTATGTTCCACGGTAACGTTGAGGCAGCAGGAAAGGTGGCCCCCTCTTTCACATGCCATTAGCTGCCTTTCCAAGAAGAAATAATTGTCTTCTTTCATGGTAGCTTGTAGAGAAAGGGAATAATAGTTGTCCTTTTAACGATTAAACGTCCCCATGATTGTACGTAGACCTAGCGCAATAACAAAAATGACTAGTGTTAAGCTAAAAATATCCCCTATTACCACCTTAAGAAGAACGATGGTTTTGTTTATATACAGTCGATACTGCCAGTAACCTACAATTCCCGCAGTTAAGACGAAGGGATATACGTCCTAGTTTTCCTACCTAGATTTTCTACCTAGATTTCCTACAACACTCGATGGTGCAGTTTTTGTTTTCTGCCAGTTTTCTCTTGCAACGCAAATTTTCTAGCAGAGGGAGCCTGTTTTACTGCACTCAACAAAGACATCGGCTCCGCTGAACCACAGCACGTACACGCACGCGCAGTTCACATATGTCTTATGTTCAATTTTGACGTCAGGCACGGGTGCTGTCACGACACCACTGTGCAGGTGTTGGCAAGGCGATATTCACGAAATCGTTGTCGTCAGCGTCGTTCTAGGATATTTAGTTGATTTGTCAGATTTAGGTAATAGCCTATTTATTAGTATTTTCAGTACACAAATTATGCCCATTATTTACTTGTGCTACGTCTGCAGAAATCTCATAAGTCTGACTTGTTATTTAGGCTACTATTTTCTATCCAAAAGAATACAAGCACATAGTCACATCTTTGGCTAGTCTCTAGAACTAAATATTTATTTAATTTAATATTTGAAAACAGACAGAAAACGTGTATGCATATATCTTATTCTGAAAAGGGCTTTATCAGGCCAACGAAATATTGAAATATGAATAGTCGCTTAATAGCTTCCCTTTTGTTTACGAGGTTGTAGCAGAGACGGTTGATGTTCTAAAAGATATTTGGTTTTGGTAACGTTAGGCCTAGTAGAAGCAAAAGGTAGCTTCGTATTTTGCCGGTTGTTAGCCCAAATCGATTTTTAGCCTACTGGTTATTAGTTATGTCTAGTCATATGCTACTCCAAATAGGTCTAAGGACCAGTTTTAACCTGACATAAGAAAGGGTAAAGCGGAGCATTTACATTCTGGCTTCCAGAGGCTAAGTAGGCTACTTGGCTTCACTCTGAACAAGTTTTAGGCTTTACAGTCATAATTAAGGCAACTGCTGACATCATGCGGCGAGTCATGTAATTGCAGTAGAGGGAACAGAAACCTGGACATAAACTGTTCGAAAAGTCCACTCGCTTACTCATTAACTGTCCCCTAGCAAACTAATGAATTAGTCTATATTGTAAATGCTTACTAACCTTCTTTAAATGGGATAGGACCTAATTACTTGTCTGACATGTTTCAAAAATACATAGGCCTACCAGCTAGGTCTCTCAGGACAATTAAGAAACGTGAAACGTGGCCAAAATAAAGTGTGGTGAAGCAGGTTTCAGCTATGCAATTTAGATTTGGAAGACACTAGGCCTATTTGAAAAAACAAAAAAACCTTTTCCATAATGCATAATGTTGACCATAATACTAACACACAGAACAAAATGAAGCTTTGTTAGGCTATCATCTCAATGAGGCTTTGTTACTTCTCAAGGGACTGACTTGAGGTATGAAGTCTGGGCTTTGTTCTGGTATTCATCATAACACAGGAATCATAGCCTAACACAAATTAAACCAGTCATTTTTTTTGTAGGCTATGTGTGAGAAAATGTTCACTCCTTGACATTCATAGCCTACATAGCGAAAGACATTTGAAATGCAGAAACCTTTGTTTTTCTCATCGACCACATAAGAAATTATTTCAACATTCTCAACTTGTTCTTGTACCACCAAGGTTGACTAATTTTGCCCCCCTTCTGAGCTCTGTATGGGAGCTTCATTGCAAATGGATGTGCTACAGGCTACATTCTGCACAGCAAGCTCCTCTATGCATAAAACCTGCTTTTGTTTCTCTCTCTGAATACTTGTGATTGATTCCTGCATAAAACACTTCGTTTATTTTAGTGCTTCTAGAACCCTACATCATCTTCTAGAACTCTACATCATCTCCACATCATATGTCCAGCAGTCTTTAAGGAACTCCACCCTGACCCCCTAATTTGCCTGTTTGTCCACCAGTACCTGCAAGAAAAATACCTCCAAGTCTTTCTGGAAATAATCTGAACAATTTTTTTTTCAGGTTTTAAACAAGTTTGCCTTTTTTTTGCCAGTCATGGTAATTTATGTTCCTGTTGTGCCTGTTGTGATGAACTGCCCTTGCACATTATGACAGCAAAATAGATCCAGTGATAGATGTTCTCAGTGATAGATATACTCTCGTGTTATATCTCATGAATGGTCAGAGTTTGAATAATTTTGAAGTGCCCTTAAAGCAACCTTATTCCTGGTTGGCTCAAGTTGCACAGTAATGTTGGTGTGTTCTGATGCAGAAATATACTTTGCCTGTGTCAGAAATGTAAATTGCCATGCATATTCCTTTGATGAATAATTTACGAGATGATTGGAACTTATCTGAACTCATGTAATTGCAGTAAAATATTTCATGCTGCAAAGCTGTTCCTTATCTTTGATCTAGAGCAAGTTTAAGTGACATAAAGGAAGACAGTATAAACAACAAGAGAGAAATCAAATGGAGCTGAAAGGACACTTAGATAGCACAGACCTTCATCATTACAGACAAACAAATGCCTCTGAAAAACTAATCTTTTGCCAAATCTCTACTAATTGCAGAGAAAATTGTTGCATTATTATGTCTCACCACTAGGGTCTGCTGTGGTTCTTTTCAAGAGCATGATGTTGCCAGAAAGCCTGAAGGATCACAGCTTGCAAATAATCAATAGCTGGCAGCTTGACTAGCCAATGGGGGAGAAAAGTCACCAAGCCAAAAGCTCCAGCCGAGATCTAACAGCATCCCACAAGTTTGTGCAGGAGCTGTACCAATGTTTCTGGACATCGGAGCTTTTACTGTCCAAGTTGGTGTTACGAGCTTGTATCAAGGCAAAGTTGAAGTTTCTTTCAGAATCTGGTTGCAGAGGCCATGATAAATATGATTAGTGCCAGACTAGCTCCAACTAACTACCACCACCCATCACTCCCACACACACACACACACACACACACACACACACACCAGATATGCAACCATCAGTCAGTTGTGATGAAAGGAATTTTAGTCACATAGACTGTTACTGTGTTTGAACACCCAGCCAACCCAATGTTTCCCCTTCTATTTCTCCTCTGCCTTGCAGTAGTAGAGTGCAGCAGGTTCCATTTCATTGTGTGACCATTGTGCCAGACCATTTTTCTTCAACCACACAGGAGACGGGGCGCCTCGATATGCTTCTTTAACATGTGCAAAATGACTTTGAGTCAGCAGGACCTAACAATGTCTGTGGTAACCGCACCACAGTTGGAAAATTTCCCGTGTTGACTGGATGGGGAGAAAAGAGCTTGAAATCAGTGTGCTGACAAACCTTCAAACATATTTTAGAGTAGAACGTAGGGTATACATGCGCATGTGTGTGTGTGTGTGTGTGTGTGTGTGTGTGTGTGTGTGTGTGTGTGTGTGAATACTGGCTGGCAAAGTGGAAGGGGGTAGAGATATTGCTGTGAGACTGAGATCAAAGAGTTTGGACTCCTCAGCTAAAACTTGGTGTAGTGACTTAAAAAAAGGGCCTAACAGTTTTGGTCCCTCATGCTTTTAAGTCAGCATTCACATTATGTGCGTGCACACTACCGTGCATGTGTGTGGCTATTACTACTATGTAATTTTAGCTGAAAGTAGCGTTATTCATCCACTTTTTACTTGGCAGGGTAACCATGCATCAGAGTTAACACCGCAGCTTTAGGAGGATACTAAACTCTGCTGTCGAATCTGATCTGTTTGTGTGGTTTGTTCACATGGCAAATGTAGAAGCTGAGCTCTCTGTAAAAAAAAAACATTGAGAGTTGAGACTCTTAGGCACTGGGGAGGTAGTGGAGAAGTGCCGGTTATTTCCAGACCGATGGAAAATCATCTACTGAAAAATGGCCTCTAGATTCACCTTCAGAAAAGTCACAGGTCTACAGGCTAGCTTTTGTCCCTTGAGGTCTCTTCCTTCCTCAAGGATCAGGCATCCAGTTGAGTGCCAGATAAGGTCTTGCTCTTTGTCAAATAACCACGTCTTGTCCTTTTCCTCTGAGCAAGTTCAATGTAAGGGAATGCACTTGCTGCAACCAGACCATACATGTAGCAGGTGGCATTTTAGGTCAGCCATGAGTGTGATAATGATGTTGAGTGTACCTTTATAAAAAATGATAGTAAAGAATTTAACCATTTACTTACCAGCACTTCATTGCCTGTAGACTTTCAGATACAGGGGCTAGATAGCTCAGTTTGTCTAAAAGTTCAGGCAGAGAGGCATCTCTTTGGTTTTACATGTTGAGTCTTCCTATTTCAAAAAACATAGATTCCTGATTCCGGTGCTTTTCATTTTTCATTTCCTGTTAAGCCGCCACAACACTGAGGTGGTGCCAGTGCAGACTGAGCCAGACTTAGGACTGGAATGGTCTCCCGAGCACTAGTGATCACTGGAGTGTAGGATGGCTTTAGATTGCTGCAGAGAGAATGACACAGAGAGAAGGAGAGAGAGAGAGAGAGAGAGAGAGAGGTGGGACATGAAAAATGATCATTGGCAATCCAAGCTTAGACTGGGGCTCAGACAATAGGCCAAATGACAAACCCTTTAGAGCCATTCTTGTTTCATAAGGTTTAATAATGCTTTTTTTTTTCTTCTTCATTTTTTTTTCATCTTTAGCCACAGAGTTCCCCATACATCCATCTCAGCCCTAGTGGTGACTCTCCTCAACACTGATTTCCACGTATCCACCTCATTTGTCAGGAGTCAAGTGAGCTCCAGGGCTTGCAGAAGCTGCTGGCTAGAGATAGATTGAGCTGTCTCACAAACCATCTGGAGCACCAAAGGGGCTTGATCTGCCAGACTCCTGTACAGAGAGTATAGCCTTCACACCAAGCCATAGGTGAGATTTAAAGAGCAACTGTGAGACTTATTGGTGATTGTGATTTGTTGATGCCTTATCCAGTACCTTCTAACCATCCCTTTCCATTTTTACCAGTATGACTCAGGAAGAAATGATAACAGCGACTGTTTCTGGTGAGTCCAAAGACAAATTTTGTGCTGGACATGACAATAAAGTTTATCTTATCTTATCTCTCAATACATACAATGACATGATCTGGCAAAGACATCTTTGGTGTAGACCCCTCATCATCGATTCAGGTTTTGGAGAGCCTTTCAGATCCTGCCAGTAGGAGACTGTATGGGCAAAGCTTACAACAGGACAGGTCCTGTCCAGACGTTGTTTCTGAGTTATCCTGGCTGAACAACGGCGCTTTCATGACATAAAATGAAGTTGTGCAATCAAAACAGTTTTATTATGTATATTTATTACATAAAAAGTGATGTAGTCTCACCACAACAGGAAACTTTGTTTACATTATTGGTGTTTTCTCTCATTTCATCTGGCAAAACACCCCACGATGCACTTGAAGACTCACACCTGGCTTTGCTTTGATCTTCAGCACATCACATCCCCCACTACTAAGCTCAGCTGTCGAACCAGGAAGTTGATTTGTTTATCGTGCCCTTTGTTCTTTGATTCTGTTTTTTTTTGTCTCTGTAATCCTCCACTGCTTGCCGCATTTCTTTCCAACAGAAGATATTTGAGGTCTTGGGTTGGTTTCTTAGAGCTACTTGTAAAAAAAGGACCAACAAACTGAAACAAAAGTTATGCCAAGAGTTATAAGGAATATTTTACCTGTGTGATAACTGTGAGTGAGTGTGTTTTTGCCTCTATTGTCTTTGTGTGGGACATATCCCCTAAAGAAAGCAAACATGATTGGCAATGCTTACACAATCAGACCAGAGGTGTCAAGGCTCTGAGCTGGCATGTGACAACCCTTCATAACACATTCCCTATCTCTCTCTCTCGCACTCACTCTTACACACACACACACCTTCAGCCAGTTCACCTAATCTACTGAGATGTGTGTGTTTCTGCTTCGGCCTTGATGTTGTTTTTGGAGCTAGAGGCCATGTTTGCCATGGTGTTGGAATGTTTCCCTTCAAATCATATTCCTGCTCCAAAAGTAGTTTCTTAAACGCCAGTTTATGCAATTATTTCAAATGGTTTTATCAGCATACCTATTCGTCAAATAAATAAAAGAACTTTTAATATTCATAGTAATATTTTGGCTATAATATTCACAGAATTTTGACTGTCAGCGCTGGCTTGCCCTAGGGTACCTGTCTTGTCTTAGTACTGAACTTGGCCCATTAGCATATACAGCAAGTTGATCTTTTTTTGTAGACTGACACAATTTAATTTATCACATGTGCATATTTTATGAAGCAGTATGTGCAAATAAATAATAAATAATAGAATTAAAAACAGGCCCTGAAAACCTCCACCAACTCTTGCAAGATGGACCTAAACAAACTCCCAATAGGCAGTGGTTGAAGACAACTACTTGAAATAACGAAACCCTTGATAAGAGTGATAGTCTTGAGGTAGGCTATTGAATAAATAATGTAACCTGTGAGTTTAAGTCAGGATGATCTGGCTACACACTCCTCTCATTAACAAGACCAGATTTTGTTTTAGCTTCACAATCATGTCTTTTACTGTCTGAATTGGGATCCATGAAAATCTTCCCTGAATGCTGATTATCCTACCAGGAACTTTGTAGTGCTTGATCATTCTCTGTTACCTTGCAGCAAAAGTGCTTGATCCCCACTTAAGAGAATAATGCTTTAAAACCCATCCATTGTCTGGAGGGCCCTGTTATGCCAGGGCAAACAAGTGGGCTCCAAATAAATATATATAAATATATTTCTATAGCAGAGGGGAAATAACAAAACATGTTGACACAAAAGTTCACTGACACTCGGAAGACACCTGAGTCACCAACACAGCAAGCCAAATGGTTTGAAATAGAGAGCTAAACCTGAGGAATCATTTAAATGGAAGGCAGTGTTTGAGACAGACCTCTGTGGGTTTCTCTGTCTCTCTCCTTTCAGGTCGAGCACAGAACACATATTCCATCTGCTGGAACAGCAGTGTGAGGTGAATATCTGCCTAGCAGTGGCAGGGGCTGTGATGTCAGTGTGAAACAGTAAAAAATACTAGGCTACAGACACATACATAAAAATAGAAAAAGAATTAAAGGAAGATACGATTCAGTCCTGATGTGCAAGCAAATCCAAAAAAAGTCACCACAAGCCTCCATCAATCTCCAATTTATTATATTTTTTTTCTACAAAAATATCTCACCTTAGAAAAGACAGCCCAGAATTTACATTTTGCAACTGCCATATAACCTTTCATTTTAAATATATCTGTGTGTACATATATGTTTATATGTAAATATTTCTTAGCAATTATGACAAATCCAGTTGTGATATGTGTACACTATCAACTGGTCCAGAGTCTGGAACTGATTGACATGTTTAGTCTCTCTGTGTTGGCCAAAAACGTATCTCTGTACTGAGACATTAATAAGAAAGATTTCAACCACAGGAAATAGTATTCTGCCTCCAAAGCAGGACATGTTGAAAAAACAAACAAACAAACAAACAAAACAAAACAAAAAATTACATAGGTAACTGTGGCAAACAAAAGGCATTGTGATCATGCAAGTCCTTCATGAGTGACTGTAGCTGCTTTTATTATAAAAATACAGACAATGACAATTTTGCCATCTCTAGGAAAAGCTTGCTGAATATTAAATGCACTGTAACAAGATGAAATGAAAGAAGAAACATAGAAAGATAGATAGAAAGAAATTGAGAAAATTAGATAAAGAGAGAGAGAGAGAGAGAGAGAGAGAGAGAGAAAGGGTAAAAGACAGAAAGAATGAGTAACTATGTGCGTGTGGTCAGAGGAAAAGGAGGTCCAACACATCCCAGAAGGTTCTCAGCTGTGAGAAATAAGTGATTGGATTAAAGCACTTATAGTGATCAGAATTATGAGAGGTCATGTGACAGGAAACAGCCCATGATGCCTCTCATCCCTTGACTGCAGAAACGCAAGGAGCCCCATTCAGAAGTTTTTGCTCCAATTATTACTATTATTGTTATTATTATTATTATTATTATTATTATTATTATTATTACTACTCTTATCTTTCAAACAAAAGTTTTGAATATCTTACTCAAAGATAGGCCTACTGTGCATTTAAGGTACCAAACATAAACATGGAAAAATAATTCCTTAATAATAATAATAATAATAATAATAATAATAATAATAACAACAATAACAACAACAATAATAATAATAATAATAAAATTATTCCAGTTTAAACACAAGAACAAAGACTCAGACAGAGAACTGTGGAAATGTCCTGAGGCCTGATGGGAGTCTGTGAGTCTGAAGAGGGGAGGTGTTATGAGTCCAGCCTTATCCCCTCAGTCGCTCTCCATCAGAGCCCTCCAGCCCCGCCTCTGTTATCCCACCTGCCTGTCTCCAGCCAGCCCTCACAGCACCTGGTGCTAATCAGAGGCCTTCCAGCCTGAAACTCAGTCCAGTATTCCAGTGCGCCCGGCGGCCACACGCTCCCTCGGTCCAGGTTGGTCATCAGAGGGGCCCCGGGGCCGCAGACAGGGCCGTCCAGAGTGTCCAGAACGGGGCTAGGGCCCAGACAGATGAGAGGGAGAGGCGGGCGCCCCCTGGTGGGGCGTGGTCGGAGGTGCAGGAGCACACCTCAAAGCCGTTCTCTGCGTGGTCGGCGTGGTGTGGCCCGCGCAGGCGAGTGTCCGAGCGGTTGGATTCGGTTGCGGGCGAGTCGGACTGCATCTCGGTGCACACCAGCCAGTCTTTGGCGATGGAGCGTGGGTAGCCGGCCTCCACCTCCATGTCACTGCCCACCACCCGCCAGTACTCTTTGCCTTTGAAGAAGTAGGAGGCACCTGAGAGAGAGAGAGAGAGAGAGAGAGAGAGAGAAAGAGAGAGAGAAAGAAAGATGGATGAATAAAGAAACGTGGAGATACAGGAGAGAGGGAGAGAGAGAGGGATACATTTAGCAGACAGGAGGAAGAAGTGAGAGAGAGAGACCGAGACAGAGAAAGAGATAAATGTGGCAAGAAAGGTAGGCCATGACAGGGGGCCATGGGCAGATGGGCATGAAGAAAAAGCCACAGGGAGAAAAAAAGAGAAAAAGAAAAAGAGTCACCAGGAGAGAAATCAAAGGAGATTTTCTTTGTCAGAAAACAAAACAACAGCAGCCCTCCTAAATCATGGACTATAAGGAATGACTCCC
>JAGFZM010000268.1:0-36780 GCA_017657215.1 Limnothrissa miodon | reverse complement strand
GCAGGCAGATTGTGAGTTACTGTGAGGGAGGGTCTATGAGGGTCCATGAGTGGCCGTGCAGGTGGCTGGTATCTGTGGATTGGCTGAGGGAGCTCCAGAGCGAGTTAGTCTCTGCAACCCTCTCTGGAAAGCAGGCCTCGTTTGGCATTGTGTGAAAATCAGGTCAGACTCTTTATTTTCCTCTTTCCCTGAGCGTCTGAAAACACGCTGGAGAGCAGTGAATGATTTTATTTTAGGAATCAGCTGAAGAACTCTGTGCCTTTGTGGCTCTTTTTGTATGTGTGTGTGTGTCTGTGTGTGTCTCTCTCTGATACTCTTTCTGAATATATAGTCTCTGAGTCTGTATCTGTGTGTGTGTGTCTGTGTGTAAGTATGTGTGTGTGTCTTTCTGAATATATAGTCTTTGAGTCTGTAGCCCGTCTAAAG
Source organism: Limnothrissa miodon (assembly GCA_017657215.1). Taxonomy (NCBI): domain Eukaryota; kingdom Metazoa; phylum Chordata; class Actinopteri; order Clupeiformes; family Clupeidae; genus Limnothrissa; species Limnothrissa miodon. The sequence continues at coordinate 36,354 of JAGFZM010000268.1, read as the reverse complement.
CATACCTCGCTTTTTCTTTTCATTTCTGTGTAGTGTTAGTGTAGTGTGTGTCTGTATGTGTGTGTGTTTGACCTGAGGCAGGTGGCTTAGCCTGCCTGGAGGATCAGGCCGTGGTGTGGGGTCTAGGTGAGCAGTAGGATGTGCTGTGCAGTTGGCCCATGCCCAGAGCCGTGGGATTACTGCAGCGGGTCCAAGGGGGTTCTACAAGCACAGAGCCAAGCACATCTGGGAGCTTAGCCCAGCTAAGTCAGGAGATGGAACCCCCACTTCCCCCTTTCTATCACTATTATCGGATGTCTGCTCTCTTTCTCTAGACCTACATCAGCTCTCTCTCTCCTCACTTTCTCTCTGCATTGTGCTCTCTTTCACTTTTCCATCCATATCTTTACATCTCCATCTTCATATCCATCTCTTTTTTGAGGACTTCTTTTTCCTCCACCTTACCTCCCTTTATCCGCTCGAGTCTCCCTCATTCCCACCCCCAACCCCCCACCCCTGTCTCCTCCACTGGCTTTCCCTTCCAGCTCACACTCCTGCGCTCCCGCTCCCTCCCTCTCTCCCTCTCTCCTTTTGTCCAGCCCTACATGTTGTCATGGAGAAGGGCTGAGGTGCCAAACAATGCCCTTTTCTCCACTGCATGGCTCCAAGTAGCCACCCATCCTTGCTCGCACTCACTCTCTCTCTGCCTACCTCACACACAAACACAGACACACAAAAAGACACCCAAATGAGCAACCTCTATTCACAGAGAAGTCTACATGTACCTCATTCTAAGCAGAACACAAATCCCAACAACCAGAAATGTGTGACAAACTGAGCAAAGTAGCACAAGGGAGTCCTTTAAAAGTAACTTATTTAAAAAACTGCATAAAACCATTTCAAAACTCTAGGCAGACACAGAACTCAAGAGTGAGACTAGGGGTGGGCAATATAGACGATATATACCGTATGCAATATGCATTTGGCCAATGATAGAGATTTTGGGTCATATCGCCATACCGTGATAGGCTCATTGCGTCTCCACAACCATGTGACAAAATGTTGACCTGTAGCTTCACCTTATTGATAGCACCTTTTCATTCTTAAAACAAAACTGTGTAAGAGGCTATAAATTGAACAGCTACTGCCTGACACAAATGCAGCTTAACAGTTTACTTCTGTGTGAATTTGAGAGTCCAATATAAACACCTCCGATGATTAAACAACTGTTGTACATATTGACTTTATGCTATGGTAACCATTAAGAACCGGTTATGCTGTAGTTACATACCAAAGTATACCGTGATATATATCATCTACCGTCTATGGTTCAAAATATATCGCAATATAAATTTTAGACTATATCGCCCACCCCTAAGTGAGACTACCAGGCTGCACTAACTGTGGACTCCAGTAGTTCCAGTGGTTGAGGGAACTTGAGACAACAAATAGTCCCTTCTCTGTCAGAGGACATAATGGACAGCTGAGCTCTATCACCGCTTCTCTAAATGCGCAAATTCCATGTTTGGATAATCAGCATTAGATGAATGGCACCAAAACAAATCTTCTAGGCAGCTTTCTTGATTCACGGCACAACACATATAGTCCCTGTATGACTGCTTACTGAGAATGTCTCAGAAAAGATTTTATTATGTTCTTTTTACAGGAAATGATGGAATAGAAATGTTAAGTGGGTATCTTTGTAGGCTTACAACTTGAAGGATTCAGTATGACCAAATAGCAAACAGGTGAAGCTCAGCCCTACAGGTATAGTATAATCCTGCAGAAAAAAACGATTTCAAAACTCCCCCGGAAGGAAGGGCAGGGTCCATGTGGATGGACTATTAGGTGCAACAGAAATCACCAGAAAGGACTAATGAACACAGGAAGTGGGTGATGAGGATTGCTTTGATGCTGATTTGTTGAGACCAGGACAAACAGTCACCCCCCACCCCCAATCCTGTGTTTCAAGTTCCTGGCGCTCGGTTTAAAAATACAACCAGGATGTGGCCACACTCTGGCTGAAAGCAAAACAACGCTGCCGTTGGAAGATAAACGAGGAAACGGACAGATTCCTGGAGGAGGGATGGGGACATCGGCCCAAGAGACAAGAGACAAACACACGGTGCTAAGGGGGAATGATAAGGCATTGGCCCTACACTGGAGGCCAAAGGAGAAAAGAAGGTGCCTAGGAGATGCCATTTTACAGCTGACATATGTAGAGTAATACAGCACTCTACTTGAGCCTATTCTACACATCCAGTCAGGCACAGCATGATGCACATCCCTCAGGAGGAGCTTCCTGACTGGGACTGTATGTGTGTGGGATGTAAGAGCAGACCTGGCAACCCCATGTGCCCCATGTACATATGAGTGTGTGTCTGTTCTGCTGTGTGTGCATGCTGTGTGTGTGTGTGTGTGCGTGCATGTGTGTGTGTGTGTGTGTGGTTTACATTGTGCAAGAGATTACTAAGGGCTATCCAGGGGACAATAGTTCATCCCTTCATATCCCTTGAGTCCAACAAGAAATTACATGACCTTGTTTTGCAAACAGGGCAATAACAGCCATGCTTAACCACACACACACACACACACACAATATTTTCAATAGTTATGAATTGCAATGCTTGGTTAACATCAGTTCATTCAACAGGAGTAGATGTCCTTCTCAACACATAAAGTTGAAGGCTTTGTTTTCTTTGCACATCTTTCTTACTTCCCTCTGCTCATTCTCAAACTCCCTCAGTCATAGCGGGGATGTTGTTACAGAGACAATGATAAGGACAAAATCAGTTCGCAGGCACTCCCTTTTTTCACACACACACACACACACACACACACACACACACTGTTCTTTCCCCAGAACAGCTCCCTTTCACACGCTCTGCTTTCTGGGGGTCTTGGATCAAGTCATGTGATCAGAAGGACAATGTACTTCCTGTTTGATGCCAACCAATCTTAAGCCCAGGAAGTAAGTGTGTGTGTGTGTCGAGAGAGAGAGAGAGAGAGAGAGAGAGAGAGAGAGGTACAAAAAATAATGGGAATTAGACTAGCAGTCTGCATGTTATCGTGTATAATGGATTGTGTGTCTGAGTGAGCGAGAGGGTGTGTGTGTGTGTGTGTGTGTGTGTGTGTATGTGTGTTTGCGCGTGCGTGTGACATAGTGTGGCTGAAAGTGTTGCACTAAATTACTCCATAGGCCTTTTGAGTGGCCACCTGCTGTGCTAATCTCATAACAAATGCACCATGCATCAGTGTGAACTGATCTGCAGTAGGGGGCTTAGGATGGTCAGTAATAACTTGGTCCCAGCTCAGGTGCTCCACTGATCTTTCAGACAGATAGGACTAGCTACCCACAAACAGAATGCTCTTGTCATTCATGGTCATTGGCATGAAATAATACTGGTCACCAGTTGAGTATTCAAAAAGTGTCTCAGTTCAAATTTGTTGCTTGAAGGCTGTGAAGGACTAAGGGCTAAACTTAAAGAATGACTGACAAGAAACAAGAGACAATTACACTTTGGTAGAATGCATGCTCAGGCAAGTGCAAACACACACACACACACACACAAAAGAGTAATCAGAAAATGAACATGCTCATGACTTGCTATTGCATCACAGATGTTCAGGGGCAAATACCTTTACAAGCATGTGAGATCTTGTCAGGTACGTACTAGGAAAATACCTACCGCTCCCTATAAACACTTCTCACCAACAAGAAAAGTGTGACCAGTTGTTGGTGTATTATTTGCTCCAGTAAAAGTTTCACATCACATTTGATAAGATGTGATAAGATGTGAAATTCAGCTAGTTCATTAAGCTATGTCCAGGAAATACAGTATGGCCTACTAAAGCCTCATGAAAATTGAATTGAGCAAGCATTACCTTAATTGGTGCCGAGGAGAACTTGATCTTCCTATGTTGTGCTGGGTCTTCCTCATCCGACAGTCCAGGCAGCTCCTCGTAAGGCTCTGGTCCCTTACCAGCCTCCTCTTCCTCCTCCTCATCTTCTTCTCTGTGGCTCTCCAAACCTCTCTCCCGGTCATCCACAAAAGCGGCGTTCTCAATCCCACAGATTTGAGTGCAGCCATTCACCTTGCGTTCTTCGCCCGCTGTGTCATCTTCCTCGTCCTCACCTGTCCTGTCCTCCTGTCCTTCATTAGGTCCGTCTAAAGCTGTTTCTCTGAGGGTGTCCTCCTCCCCTTTCTGCTCTTCCATCTCTCTGGTCTCTGCAAGGTCTTTTTTCATGATCTCGCTATCCTCTTCTTCCCCGTCTACTCCTCCCTCATGAACATCCCCTACTTTCTTTTTCTCCTTTCCTTCATCTTCCTCCTCCTCCTCCTCCTCGTTCTGCATCGTCTGCTGCTGGGTTTTACTATAATCCTCCTCAATATGCTCCTGGAGACTCATAGTCCCCTCCTTCTGCTCTGTTTCCCTTAGCCTGGGGCCACTTTCTGTGTCCATCACCTGCTCCCTTGATTTGACTCTCCTGCTGTCACTTATACCCTCTTCTGTGTGGTGATTGGACAGCGCCTTGTGTGGGTCTGCCTCCTCAAAGACATCATCGTCCAGGTGTTCTTCCTCATTCCCATCGCTCTCTGAGGACTCATTCTGGAGCACCACCAGCTCTGCTCGCACCACTCCCCCAGCTGGCATGTCGGCAGGGGCCTCTGCATCTGTTTGCTGCCCAGCTTTGGAGGCCTCCCTCCTGAAAGCATCATGCCTGCCCACACTTGAGAGATCTGAGGCTGGTGACCTGGATGGGTCTCTGCCTGGTGACTCTGATAGGTGGCTAGCTTGTTTAGTGGGAGCAGTGGACTGCAAGCTTTTAGGAAAGGGACCTTCGGAGACACTGGTGTGAGATGCTGTTTTACAGCTCCCATTTACAGCAAGAGGTTGCTGGGAAGTGTCTTGAGGTAATGAGCTGGGGCTCACAGATTGGATTTTCAGCGAATAGCAGCTGCTGACAGAGGCCGGTTGATGGTTGCCATTAGGTGCGGGCAAAATGATTTGGCTTCTATCAGTAGAGATGTCAGCCTTATGGTTAGAGTCGTCACTGTCACTGTCCAACATGAAGCTCTCCAGGCGCCTTGACATGGGTCCGGCATTTGTGGACCCACCAGACTTGTGGGTGGGTGTATCACTGTCAATCTTCCCTTTTTCTCTCTCCCTCTCCTCTCTCTTCCTAACTTCATCCTCCCAGACCTGTGTGCTTGATGGCTTTTCACTAGGACTTGTTTGGCTCCACACTGTCTTCCCTTCCTCAGAAGCATTACTGTCCCCTGACAAGCGGGTGGTGACTTTAGCAGGGATGGCAGGTTTCTCTAAAGAGCCCTGTTCTTTCAGGCCTGTCTCAAAAAGCTTGCGGGTAACCGAGAACTTCTCTGCCAGTGTCGCTTTGTCAATGTCTGCTTCCTCGCTCAAAGAGGCTTTGTCCGTGGCCTCTTGACTGGTAATGCTGCTCACGCTGCCTCCCTTGTGAGAGCTGCTACTGAGAAGTCTTCTCGAGTGGCACAGGTGCTTTGACAAATCGGGTTTAGTTAGGGCTGCTCCTGTGTCTTGGTGCTGTCCATCCATCTGAAGAAAAATGTTGTTTTTGATCTTGTTTCCTCGGGTGCCCGCAGGCCTCCCTCTCTCCTCTGACCGGGGGTCGCTGGCCCCGTTGGTTTGTGACTTTGTTCCATCAAAAGAGCATTTAATGGCGTGAAAATCCGTCTTGTACGCGTTTCTATGAGGGGAGGCGCTCCTTAGCGAGCGTTCGCCTTTGCTGTCACCCTTGATCATTTTCACAGCGATGGCAACGTGATAAAATAATAATGTCCCGTTGACGAACTCGGCCAAAAGCAATTAAAGTTTGATCTCAAACGAGCGTGGGTCTGATTAGGGACGTTCGACTGCTTGCCATGCGTATTGTTAGTCCTTTTTCAAACTTCAGATGGAGTATCGGGACAGCTCATTGCGATAACCCTGAAAGATGAAGCATAATGTCAGACTACTAAAACGAAACATTTTTATATCACTTTCACAAAACAATGATGCCGACGAACGCTGCTTATCCAACCAATACAGTATTAGTAGTAGGCTATTCGGAACGAGTAGAATTGTTCATGTGTGACGCTGCGTGTTCTAACGTTAAGTTACCAGTCTTGATGTGTGAACAATTCGTTGGCTATAAGACACAACTAAGTAACATCAAGTTTTCTTACCTTTAATAAATGATATTCGCGTGTTTGAGATCGTGTAGACAGTATACCTCAATCGATCCATATCGCACACCTCAGAAAGTTGTTACTCCTTTGCCCCTGCTATCTATCCAGTCGACATCGGTTTTCCTATCTGCTCCCTACACAGACACAGTTCCTTGAATCTGCCGCGCGCACTAGCTTCTGTACCAGGCACGTCTCGATGACAGGGGAGCGCGCAAAAGACAGGGGTTGTACTGGCATGAGACAGGGAAGCTCTTGTAGACTCGTGGGAAAAGCAAGTTATTCTGCTCGCTCACCCAATGCCACTCGGTGCCAGAGATCCCCCTGGCAAGCCAATTAGTGTAGAAATGGTTATAGGCTAGCTCCTCAGCTGTTATCTGAGTAAAAACATCGCTTGAGCACAGTTGCTCAGATTAGCAAAATATGAGACTGCATTAACATTCATGCAAAATGGCTATGCAAAGTTTGCTTGTTGAGACAAGCAAGCGGGGTCCAAGTTCCACGTTAAACACACGATTAATTGCTTTGTCAACTTGAATTGTGACCCTTATCAAATTGAGCATAAGCCGATGTTCCTGGCATAGCACTACTGTTCTTGGGTCTCAAATCCAACACAACGATGGATTCGCCCAGTAGTCCCCTGCCTTATGGGTTAGTGGGGAGACCTGTGTCATATCCTTCCCTTTCATCAATACAACTAGGTCAACAGCACAGGGCCTCTAACCTAAAAATCTAGACATACCCTAGCGGTAGCAAATGGTTTTGGTATGTTGGTAGAAACGAACCATGGGGTGTCAGTAGCTGTACGCCCAAGTTGGTCGGGCTGATCGCATTCAGAGTTTGCAAAGAGAAGACAAACATCATAACTTGGCTTGAGTCGATCTATCGGTCATGCATGGATTTTTATGTTATAGTCTGGCTTGTCAGGCCTTCGCACTTAGGCTACATCATAAAAAGGGCTTGTCAACCTGGCACGATTCGGCATTGTACAATTATTTTAAAACATTAGCATAGAACAAAATCAACTAAAATTGTCGTTGTACTACATACATACGTAGGCTACTGCATAGCCTACATGGTAAAATAAACCAAATAGCCTACACAGCGAGCTGTTACCACAGAACTATCTATCCATGCGTTAGATAATCTTCTTTAATTAGACAATCCATGGGGCAGCGTGTTCGGAGTTAGTCATTCGCTGTTCATAATCAGATAGGCAAAGGCTTGTGAATTATGCTCCCCACAGGCACATTACTTAACTGGACATAGACTAATTAGTAGCCTAATAAAATCGGGGGCTTTCCATACTAATACATGACGGCGGTCATCTGTGGTATTGCAGGGTTTTGTTTTGGATTGAATTCTTTTTAAAAGTAATTATAAGAGCATTGCGCGCCCCCCACTGGCTGCAGTTTAGCCTAGAGGAAAATGCATTTAAGTGTCAGCATTCAAGCAGTCTTGCCTACTAACTAACTAACTAGTTGACTCAACTCGTTTTCAGAGGCCTTCAGCGAACAGTTTGTAAGATATGACGGCAGATGGTATTTTAAAGGCGGCACATATTGAAAGTGGATTACAATTTATAATCCCCTGAACAGTGCCTCAATCAGCAACGCGAGGCGAGCATTGTTTCATCCCCTGCACGCACGCAAGCATGGTGTTTTGGATAAACAAAAACCATTGGGAGGATGAAGAAATGTCTTGTGTCTTTATACTGAACATGATATATCAAAGTGCTTCTCGGATAGTCACGTGTAATGTGGCATTTCTGCTTTAATTAAATGTAATTAGAAATGGCCAAATGATTCACAATTTATGTATTTTGACTGCAATGTGACCATGTGGCAAAACAGTTTGCTGTTTAACAAGTCTGAATGGCTGGAGTAAAATACCAGCCATCACTAAAGCTGTAACATAGTCCACTGGGCTCTTGCCACTTGAATGGCAGCCCCACCACAAAGCGGCAAGTCTACTAATGTTTCGTTCTTAGGCATATGGAGTTTTACTAAACGAGCAGCAAGACAGACATTTTGAAAATGCGCGTTTTGAAAAATGGACTAAATCGAAGTTCAACTCACCTGGCTCTCACCTCCACTGCACCTGATTTGTGGAGCTGGGTTCCAGTGATCAAAGTCAACAAACTTGAACCCCACCTTGCCTCCAGGATTTTCCAAAGTATGAGAAGTCCCTGGGACCTGAGGTTTCCCAGTGATGGCTGGTGCTTTTCCCTGTCGCTGGTATATCTAGTAAGAAGCAGCAAGCATTTGCTACCGTCCTTCAGAACGGCCAGAGAATTCTCTCCTGCCCTGAATATGGAACCATTTCCCCAGGTGGCCCCAGGACCTAGATTTATAAAAATATCTCCCAATCAAAGAGACAGAGAAAGTAGAGAGATAAAGAGAGAAAGGATGGGAGGGAGAGGAGGTCTATATGTGATGAAAAAGTGTATTGTTCTCCACCGCTGTAAGGATGCTTAATAAGGCCAAGTGAAGGCAAGGAAGCCATCTGTTGAGCAGTCTGGTGGGCCCAGATGAGAACTGTGCTGGGCACAGGACTGACCCTGGATCAGCTTTAAAGTGCTGGTGCTGTGTGAAAGTAGAGTCAGCTGACAGAGGTGCCTCGTCTTCTCCAAGGGTGTGAATGTGACCTCTTTAAGCAGACTCAGCTCACATGTAACAGAAATGGCCCATAGGAATGGCACTGAGTATCTCAAACATATATATATATATATATATATATATATATATATATATATATATATATATATAACTATATATACCACAGGGTGGTTTGTGTAGTGTGGCTTGAGTAGAAACAGCATTCCTTGCATGTCTCCATAGTCTCTCCAGCCAGTAAATAGACTTAATGAGCCCCTAGACAATGACCGTGTGCGTGATGAAATTACAGCCCAGTTTATCTCTGAGCATTAGGAATGCATCACAGGGTCATCCAGGCACCCCCAAAGCTCCCCCAAACATGTGGTTTGGACCTGGGTGCAACCAAAAGGTTCCAGTGGCTTGAAGGACTCCACATGTGAAGAGCTCTCATTGCATCTAAAGAACAAATCTATGATGATCCGAAGGGGCCCGCTTAGTTATAGTTTATCAGCCCTGACAGCACGATTAACAGTAGCCAGAATTCCACACTGGATTCCTCTGTCACTACAGATTTAGATTGTACCTAGAATGTCTTTGGCTTTTCATCACCATGGTAATTGTGACTAGAAAAAAAACTAAATGAAAGTCTTTGTAAACAGGAATCAACTTTTTTAAGGAGGGGTGAACAAAGTTCCCCTTTTTTATCCATGTTGTTCCTATGAGCAAAATAGGAGAACAAGGTTCTGCATCAGGAAAGAGTCTACAGATGCGGCTGAAAAACATGATGTGCCAGTAATGGGTCAGCAGTTTCATATTCTGTGAGTAGTTTTACTATTTTGCATTGCACATGTTTAACAATACTGTCTTGGTACTAAAAGTGAACAGTATGAGAACAGCTATCAAGGAGTTTAGTATACTGTACTGTTAGAATACCAAATAACTTTGTCTGCCTGGGAAAAGCACTGGCTTTGGCTTCTGCCAAAAGTAGAAGCCGATTTCTAAAAATAACCTGCGAGAGTGGGAGCTCTGCTGATGTCTAATGAAGACAACCAGTGTTGAGGAGTTCTCACAATGAAATATGCATAATGGTAACGTCCCCAGGGGATGTGGGAAGTTGCGAAAGGCCTAAATATGGAGGAAGGGGGCCGGCCATCTGTCTGTGGTGCTGACTGCCAACCTGAGTTTCCAGCTCCAAGGCGATATTTACACAATAGCCTTCACTGAGATGTCTGACACCAGGCTGAGCAGATCTGTCTCCTGTGGGGGTGATTCAGATTGACAGTGATGCATTAATGATGCAGACTGACATGTGAATCCACCTTTAGCCTTTGCAACTTTGTAACCTGTGGGGTATGTTATGTGAGTGTTGTGCTTTTTTATACATTGCACATTTACAGGTTACGCTTACAGCTTTGGATGTCCAGAATAATATGCCACTACAGTAGCATTCCTTGTGCACACATTTATACAACATCGACAGATGTGCCATTTGATAATGAGTCATCCCGAGGCTCCCAGTCTCAAATGGCAGACCGTTATTCTGCTGTGGTCTATCCATCATGGAAGAGGAATGACACCTAAGCACCTCACCATCAGCTATCACTCCTTCTGTGATGGCAGGACTCTTTAAATACAACACTGACATCTACTGGATATTCTGTTTTACTATGTAGGGAGGTGTACAAGGGCTTTTCTCAAGGCAGTCCAAATCTGACACACTCATAAAAGAACAAAGCAAACACATTATAGAAATGCAAAAGCATGTTTAATGCATCTACATTGTTGAGGTATTCAGGGCTTTCTGCAAGGGTATGTGCAGCTAAATCATCAGACGAGAACCAGGAACAAAACGGGTCTCTTTCCACATGTTGCTCTCCCCAATGTTTCCTGTCACCCTCTTGCACTGGTTGCAGCGGCGGTACTGTTCACACTGGCTCATCAGAAGCCTGCTACCAGACCTGTGAGGAACCAAATCAGATGCCACTTCACTGCACACCGACATACATTGGTACAGCTGAGGATTAGGATCAAATGAAGTTCAAGTTAACTAGTATTTAGCATATGTTAATGCAAAATTGAGTCTGGTTGGAACAGTTTTCAGAGATTCATCTTTAGCAGTACCAGGATTTAATTGCTTAAAAATAATTGCACTCAAGCGAAATAAGATAGCTTCATGTTACATTTATGAGAAAAACAAATATTCTCAAAAATGATTTAACCCTGTCAAAGTGGTAGAATGGGCCTTTGAGAAGTCATATACATTAGCAGAAATGGGCATTACAGAGAAGAACACTAATTATTGCATATACAAAGGAATCCACCTCATGAAGTTTCTTTCCTCCTTGTCCCGCTGTCGCTTAAGATCAGCACTACGACTCCAGGTCATCTCCAAAGACTTCCTCAGATTACAGACTTTCTCATAGTGGGAGATCTGATCCTGCATTAATCTGTCGAGTATGGCAGACATTGACAAAGGGTAAGTGGGAGGAGAGCAAGAAGCAAGATTTGTTCTTTTTCTGTTGCAAATGGCGGCTGCTCAGTAACGTTAGCATATTTTTATTTGTTTCAGGTCAAGAAGTAAAGTGTGATTGAGCATCACTGACTTTCAGAGGCATCAAGTTCATACTGTTATCAGCCTTGGCATGTGAGCAGGACAGGTACAGGGCTATAGAACTACAAACTTCAAAGAAGAGCTTTTCTCTCTCCCCCTCACAAGTGAGAGCTGCTTTTTTCACACCCTTTTTGTCCTTTTTTATATTTACATAGTTATTTATATTTACATCCACAGTCTAGACCTTGGGTTAGAGCTAGTGCATAAGAAATATGCCTTTAACCTAATCTTTTCCTTTAATGGACTTGCTGCCTTTTTCTGTGTAGTATTAAAAGTATACCTATTTATATTTGACATGAATGCCATAATAAGTTCCAGTATCCAACTATCAGATAGTGCTTGGAAACAACGTTCCTAGACCACGGCACCATCTGACTTACTCCTTGTGGTTTCTCTTCAGCATGTCTCTCTCCCTCTTTGTCTGCATGAGTTTGTTGAACATGGCCTCTTTTTTCCCCTGGGTGGCAGTCCAGAGTTGCTCCTGTTGGAGGGCTTGCACCATGCTCCGTCTCTTGTCCAAATCCTCCGGGTTGTTGTCCAATGCCCCAAATATGGGAACATCTGAATCTGGCACATATGCTGGGATACCTGTACCATGATACTCACCCACCTGTCCACAGACAGGCAAGATTACATATAACAGATACATACACAGATACAGGAAGGGCTACACTTCAATTGGTGTGCACAGGCAATTCCTATCTAAAATGAGCACAATTGCTCAAACCAATTACTGGATATATTTATTCATCTATATTTGCTTTCCCTTTCTCGTCAATGTTGTAAATTGTTCATTTGTATAAGAATGTGACCTGTTCTGCTTTCTCAATGCAACCAGGGTCTTTGTTGATTGGTGGGAACGAAAGTCTCATCTTGAAATGTACCTTTGGTTTTACCTGTTCTACCTGCGTCTGAAAAGCATGACATTGTTAGGTTATTCACAATTTTTTTTTCACAAAGTTTTAAGTGTAGCAAGCTGAGAAATGGGGTTATGACGCTTTTTTTTTTTTTTTAAATAGGGTCATTCATTAATGTAATGTAAAATAACTGGGACTCCAGATGTGACCTTATGGTTTGGGGCATAACATACTGACAGATTTGCTTAGTGAATGCATTACTGTGAAATGTCCAAATCTGCATGCACTGTGTACCATCAGGAATCCATTGCAGGAACCCATGCATGTCAAACAGAGTATTTGTTTTCTGCACCCACATTAGAATATGACTAATAATTGACTTCTTGAGCGCTGACTGAGAATAGACTACAACTGAACAGCATCAACACTGATCAACTGATCAACTGATCATGTTTTCATTTCAGTACAAAATCCTACAGATACTACATAAAGCACAGTAAGTAGGCAATATACACTCAATACTTTTTCGTACTGTATTGCTACAGACACACGCACACACACACACACACACACACACACACACACACACCAAAGCTCAATTATATTTGCTATTTAAAGAATGTGTGTAAAGTTGCTAACCGGCAGGGTCACATGAAGAAAATGATTGAAAAAATGGAAAAATCACTAACAGTGCACCTCAGTACCACCACAATCAAAACACTCCTACTTACTTCCTGTCCCATTTGCTATACTACTAGTCTGAGGCATCAAACGCTTTTAAGTCAGTTTACTTTTTGCCAGGCGGAGCAGTAATCCTATCCAGTCCTATCCATGCGTTGGCATGCGTTTCAATTTTAACCAGTTGCTACTGTTGGGTGACGCACGTTGCATGCTGGAATGCACTGTTGAGTTCAACATTACAGCTTTCGGCCCTCCCTCAGCTTGCTAACTGGCTCACATAGAGCTGATGGAAACCTAAGCTTGCGGGTAGATCTCTGATTCAATAATGAAGCTAAACAGAAAATTGAGCTGATAACAACAAAACGCCCAAAATATATTTTCTAAAAAAACCTGGGTGTGCATTTTGCCCATTTGTAGTATAAAAATTGTAGTTAATATAATATTCTGTATTGAAACTATGTTGGTTGTTTCATATGTCACAAACCTGTGACCAACCCTGTTCAGCACTCCATTGTCTAATCAAGTCCACGACCGTGTGACCATTTGTTTATTGGCAATCAGAGACCTTCCGCTGTCGCCAATGCAATAAACATCATGTCAGCCGACAATTAATCACTGGAGCTTCCTGAGACAACACTGTTGACGCTAAGGCAATACACATCGTGAGTGAATGATGCTTAAATACTGTCGTACAATGTGGCTCGGGAGGCCAGTACACCGGTAACCACCTGAAGGTGGAAACTCCGTGCTGCGTCCTTCGGACTTTCCCCATAGTCCGTAGCCCGTAATGTTGTTGCAACTAACTAATAAATGTTCTCACCATTGTTCACAGCATCCTGACCGTCTCTGTCTGCACAATTTATGTTTATGGAACACAGCAACGTAATTTTTATTTTCTACACATTCATCTGTCCCAGCAGGTACTAAGTGCAAGATGTGTGATTTACCTGAGTGTCCAATGCTCTCCGATAGCTTACTGAGTTTTCACATTTTTTCTTGACAAATTGGGCCTTTTGTTGAGCTATCCTAAAAAAATTACAATACAGTATCAGTATGAGTGGATTAATGCATAAAAAAAGATTTCTTGCCAAACTAGGAAAAGAAACGTGTTTATAGAATAATTGTCAGCCATTTTGTGACATTTGTGGACAGAAAAAAGTGTGGACACATATGGACTGAACTTGGAAGTAAGCAATAAAGCCCAGGAGGCCGTGGGTTATTGGTATTAATTGATGGGGGTCACATGCAGTGGAACTAACAGAACTAATCGCTTTAGAAGATTACTTCGAATGTAGCTTTAACTTGTCTCCTTTCACTTTCACAGATTAATTGGCCAGTGTATTATGATGATAGCTGATTTATGTACAATACCATTGTCTCATGTCTGTGACAATATTTGACAATACTGTAATATTGCTGTGACATGCAAAAGCTATATGTAATATGTATGTAATATATGTAATATTGTTTATTATTTATTCAGCTAGAGGATACATATTTCCTGGCATTATTTATAATATAAACTTTACATTGCAGTAATTGATCCCAAACTCAATTACTGCCATGTAAGATCTGGTTTTGGAGAAAATAATTACCCATGCAAGAACCTTGGCTGGAATGCATTCTACAGACTCACATAGACTCACTCATGGGAAAGCTGGACTTGCTGTAAGTGATCTATAAACTTCTGGCTTTGTTGGTTGAACTTTTGATTTTGTCTGAGGTGGGATGCTTGGCCTTTCAGATCCTCCTGATAGCTTTGCCCTTTCATCAAGTTAAGAGGGGTGTCTGGCCGCCCTCCGAAGATATATGAGGGCTGCCTCAAAGAGAGAGAAACTCCATTAGACCCCATATCATCAACTTGCTAAAATAATCGCTCCAAAATTTTATCAAAGTATGTTTGTTATTTTTTTGTAAAAAGGCGAGTTTTTTTTTTAGCAAGGTGACGATATGTAACCATTCTCTATAATTGAGATTCGACATTTAGAAACACATTTAAACCTAAACTAATCACAAAAAAACATGTTTCTATAAACCATGTTTTCACCACATTCATATTAAACATAGAGAAGGTAACCTAGATGGTAGCTGACAGCAGGCAAACAATAGCCAACACTTAAAATAGCAAGTAAATAATAACATAAACTCAATGAAGGTATTTTTGTTTTTGTATTTTAGAGATATCTCACATGGAACTGGGAAGAGCGTGTTGATCTCCTCTTTTTTAGGGCTTCAGCTACATTCAAGTTAAATTCTGCCACTTTCTTGTTGTTTTCAAATATTAGATTCTTCTCAGCCTAGGGTTCGATTGAAGAATGCAGATGGGGTAAGAAACAAGGTCAATTAAAACAACAGTCTAGATGAATTAACGCTAAGGTTATAGAAATACTATGTTTGAAAGCCTACAGTACCTGAACATCCTGAAGATACTGCTGCTCTTTCTTTCTTTCCAGTAACAGTAACAATCTTGCATCCTCGTCCTCCTCTCTCTGCCGCTCCTCTGACAGGTACAGAGGAATGTTATGCTTAGCCCGTTGCATGCACAAGTAGCATAGTTCCTGCAAGGGCATAAATAGAGGCTCACATACAGTATGTATTAAGCTTTATACTGTGGTGCATTCAAATTCAGTGAACAGAGAAAACATATTTCTTTTCAACTTTTGGATGAAAAACCTGATAACTAAAGGCACTCAGAAAACTCTGATTTTATATTCAAACGGTGGGATTTTTGGGAGGTCTGGGTTGAGACAGGGTTGACACTTTCAAGAAGCCATTCATGTATAGAGGCCCTGTGACCACTCATGGACAGGGTTATAGAATGACTAATAAGAAGACCTTAAATCTGATATGTACATTTGCTGTGGAATTCTTTTAGTTCTGAGATGTCTTGAACACAGCTTTATGTTCCCACCCACTGTATTTAACGCAGTGGCCATGCGTGGTCGATCTTGATACCAGCAAGTGAGGGCAAAACAGGCTGATTTGCATAACTTCAGTGACTGTGTGAAAATCTGGACTTAGGTTTGACAAGTCAATATGGTTGTTTATTCATAACTGTTTCTGTTGTTATTTATACACAACCCAGACACATCAGACATAATTTAATTAAATAGATAAAAAAGACTTTGGTCAACACACAATTAACACTTATTTTTTCACCACCTTATCTCAAATTGTTTGACTAATATAGTAAAATGGTTGTCAGTAGCAGTTTGGTCATACAGCACAACAGTTAGGTTAACTTCTTGGTCTATGATGATTATGCTGACCTGCCCAGCACGTTTGTGGTCCTGGCAAGTTAGGTTGAAGTGTGTGTTTCCTTCTTTCTTCAAAATCGTTGCTACTTGCTGTTTAGACATCCTAAGAAAGATGAATAACATTCTAATGTGATAAATATCTTTATAAATGTAACTATGTGTTTAGGGTGTGAAATACAAAAAACCCATTCTCCCCTCCTCTATAATGAAAACATTTGTAATATGCTGCTTTATGCAGTTGTAGTATGCGGCTCTATGTTTATGCTTTATGCATGACAAAATGTTTGTTGACTACACTATCTAGTGTGTTTCTAACTGCTGTAGTTGTCCACAGACATGTGAGATAATGTAATACGGCATGAAAAAAGATATCATGTTTATATTCAGACGCGATTTATATTGATTTTTTTCTCATAACTTGGACCTCACCGTTCAATAGTATGTGTTTGATTGGATTTGGTGGGTTTGCTGTACAGCGTGTCAAGATCTCTTCTTCTCTCTTCTTTGGGTGTGCTGGAACCCCTTGGAGACTTGGACTGAAACTGAATTTCTGAGGCACCTGATGAATGAAATAAAATACATTTGATTTGATAAACAAAGAAATGCAAAGGACACAAAGTAATTAAGAGTCCATAAACAAGTATATACCATATAAATATAATATACAGTAAACTTATAGAATACACTGTACATATAAAATATAGTTTCCCTGCTACCGTGAACATGACGAAACAATTTTCCTCCCCAATGAAAAGTGAAAATGGAGTTAAGCCAGGTCTGCTCACCTTTGTCATGTTGTTCAGCCCTATCACATGGACTAGAGGGTTTGCTGTCTGCCTTCCCATCCTCATCCTCTGCACGTGATGGTATGTGTGGGAGCTGAATGGTGCTGCTGGGTCTAGGTCTAGCCTGGCTGAAGAACCTCTCTGATAACAATGAATTACTGGAGCCTGGTCTCTAGTAAAAAAAAAAAACACCCCATATTCATATATATCTGACTAGATGTCTCAGTTACATACAAAGTGTGAAGTGTTAAGTTGACATGAATGTGTCTGGCCATGTTAGGCTACTGTCACCAAAAACAGTACTAGTCATAATTAAAAAAAAAAAAAAAGAAAATCTCCAATCTACAACTCCAACTTCAGTGGACAATGACTAAAAAGACTAAAAACTCGGCAAAAGAAAACACTGTCAAATTCATCAGTATTTCAACACTCCACTGTAAACTTCCATAACTACCTACAGTATGAATTGAGCGAGATCTTGATTAGTTAGACACTGAAGAGGGAGTGCAGACTCACATTGCTTAGGGCCCACAGAGCCTTTCCACTGCCGTCCATAGAGGTGACAAAGTCTTTGTAGAAGTGCATCTTCACCTTAGAGTTGCGAAAGACCAGCACCCCAATTCCCTTGAAGGTGAATAGGACTGATCGCTGCGAGGCAACAGCACGCAGTAGCAGCAAAAGAGTCTCACGGATGCAACCTTCTAGCACGTCCCTTTCAAAAGGACTCTCTGCAGCCAGAGCTGAGAAGTTGAGTGACACTTCTGGTACATCGCCGGCTTATGGAATAAGTGAGCAATTAGTCATGCAGTAGTGACGATGCCCTCCTATTCTGTCAATTTCATCTTTGAAAGCAATGCTGATATTAAGCTAAATAATTGCTTCATGCCATAGGCCTATTCAGTAGATTAACGTTTGGTGTGCACTAACTGCTGTTGGTGTGAAAGAACCCTTATATTCTCAATGCAAATGTAGCCAATTTTGAAATCTGCAGGGCTAAATGAGACAAGCGATTTCATTTATTGGCCAAGGTTTTTGGCAGCTCAATCCACTGAAAGTATTTATTGATTTTCACTTCCAATATAAATAAGTAGTAAGTAAGTAATATTTAATTTTAATGCACATTTATATACAGTTTTCAGCTGACCAAAGTGCTGTACAAAATAAATAAATACTGCTGCACTAATTGCATTATGACTTACCTGCAAACAGCGGTTTGACTTGCCTAAGACCATGAGCTTGGGAGAGCTTCTCTGACAGAAGAAAGACTGGTCTCTGGATGAGAACAAACTTACTTCCCACATCCATCTTTTGTTGACAGAATGTGAATCTGCCAAGCCCACTTATGTGGACTCCCTGAGAGACACAGAGGGGTGTAATTTGCCATGAGAAAAAGGAGGTCTGGCTACTCACATGATAAACTGTAACTACCAAAATTAATTTAGGTTGGCAGTGGGACATGATTTTATGCCTTCTCTCAGTGACGTGCACATGTAAAACAAAACAGTTGAGAATAAATCATTAAGAAAATAAGCTAAATCTCACCTTCTGAAAAGACATTTGACGCACGATGAAGGATGACACATCCGACCAAATATTGTCCACATCTAGAAGTAAAGTACTTCGAGCATTAACAGTCTGATTCATAATTAAACTTCAATTCCATTAAAGTAGGCTACATGAGAGCATACCAGTCTCTGACAGTTGGGAGAGAGTAGGAAAAGCATGTTTTGCTTCTGAAACTACGGAGAGCAGAATGTCCGTCATTTCGAGGGCAACTTCTACTGCTGTAGATTGTAGAGTGGCAGAAAATAAGAAACTTTCCCCGGCATGGTTTAGAACGCTCCCATTCGATTCCCCTCCCTAGGTTTAGAGCGATTTCGGGCCTTGATTGTTCAAGTGAAGTGGGGGTCCTCTGTTACTATGACAAAAGAGGCTAACACAAGATAGTACCTTAGCAACGAAGAGGGACAGGTTATTATGACGCAAACATGAGTTCATGAGTCAAAGCCGTAGAAATGTGTGCACAGCCAATAGAAATGTCGAAGTTCTGTAAAAGTAAAGCGAAAGAGTGCAAACCAAAGATTCGCGCTCTAGAATCTTTGGTGCAAACTGAATGAAGTCGCCTCATCTGAAACAAATGAGTCAAGTCAAGTAAACATTAATCATGAATTATAAAAAAAAAAAAAATGAAAAAAAAAAAAAAAAAAAAAATTGCAGGCCTATTATTCGCATATTCTATTTGGCACGCACCGCTACTGCTGGCTACGTAAGCGGCATAATAAAATAGCAAACTTACATCACAAAGCCCAGGCCTATGCCTACATGTTTTTGGGAATTATTATTGGCAGTAGGCCTAGGCTATAAAATTGTAAATACTTCCAGGCAGTATTCGGACATTTGAGAGAAAGAGAAAGAGAGAGAGAGCGATGTCATATTCCTCATAGCCTACTCTTTCCTGAAAAATAAACGAGTTCCGAGTTGTCTTGAACACACCATTGAGGCATTTCCTTAAATTCAACATCTCAAACTCAACTTCAGTTTAGCTAGTAGGCGTGGAGGCAACCAGTGTCAGAACTGTCGAACTGCACTCTCCAGTAGTCTTTTAGCGTCGGTGTGAAATTTCCTAGAGAAAGTGAGTCACGATAAAACAAATCTGTAGGCTTCATAGGGAAATTTCTACAGGTCAGGCCTAAGACGAGTGGACACAATGATCCTCGACCAGGACAATCGTGTAAAATCATATGTAAACACCTGGCCAGCATGTGGCCATTTCTTTGCTCACGAAAAAATGATTGAAAACTTTGATCATCTTCCTCCCTGGACATACGTCGACACGGAAAAAATGTTAAGCGCAGGTAGGATATTACCTATCTTAATCTTTTACCCTACGCCTATAGGCTACTTATCTCTGAATTCATAGAGTTGGCTAAATAAAGTGTGAAAATTGTTACTTATATCCAAACCTAGTCTACTAATAAGTATGGCAAGGTTACTTTGGCTTCACGTTGGCCTAGATCATTTGTATATATATATATATATTTATTTATTTATTTTTATTTTGACTGTTTCTTTCAACACCCTGCGTTGTCTGGCACAGGGCAAACCCATTACCATGGAGTGCGCGTCAAGAACACAGTGAAGGAGTTAATAATGAAAAAGCGGAATTGTGTCGATATTAAGGTAAAATAACCTTAAAAGTCTTCAATTGAACTATTGTGTTAAAGAGGGGAAGAGAGGAATTATGAGATAGGCGGCTACAGTATGTGACAAAGAACAAAGGTGAACATTTCCATTAATGAAATTAATGTTTTACAGCTTTTACAGTCACGCCCAGAACAACAACCTGAAAATGAGTGCCCTGGTACGTGACAAATTTTGGTATCAACATCCAGACTATAGCCTCATTTCACCTATAGCTATAATTACAATGGGTATATATAGCCTATGTATGTATATAAGTATTATTATTTATTTATTTATTTATTTATTTAGTTTTGTCATCTATCCTGCAAGGGAGAAAAAGACCATCCACCAACACCCTGGTTCCAGTTCAGCATAAAAGACCATGTACAAATCCCATCAACGTACTGGTAAATAACTATGAGTTATCAGTGGTTGAGTAGACTTAGTACCGGTAGGCCTATAATTTTGCCTTCAGTCAGTGAATTACTGAAGTTGCTTTAGCAGATTGATGAAGTTATTAGTTTTTAGGGTTTGTTATCTGAAAATATGCAGCATAGATTGTGAATGGAACATGCTCATGCAGAACTATTGAGCAATAAACAAACCTATATGTAAAATAAAATATGTTACACCTGTAATGTAAATGTAGTATGATTCATGTGGGTGTATCATACCACATACCACTTCAGAATTCTTTTCATGTTTAATGTAATTTCTAACTTGACCAGACATGCCAGGTAATAGGCTAATTAGGGGCATGAATTGTAGAAGGGATTTAGGAACAATTTTCTTTGTAAGGACAGTTGATGAAGAAATAGCTCTGATCTTCTCAGTTTCTTAATTAAAAACAAAACCACCTTTCTTTTCTGTTTTCCCTCCAGAGCGGTGCCCCTGTAGATCATGCAAGTCCATCCCTGCCTGAACACATGATGAGTTTGCTCCAGTGTCCCCCTCTTTACACAGACACTGGGATGAATGTTAACGGATCATGCCCTCTCACAACTTCTCTCCCAGATGATGACACCTTCTTCACCAGCTTCCCCTTTTCCCAGCCTCAAACTGTTGAGAGGCCATCATCTTCTCCATGTCAGTACAAGTTCTCACAGGCTCCATTTCAGGAGAATCTTCCGATTTCCTTTTTCCACTGGCAGATCCAGCAGGAGGAGGAGAAACTGGCCGGACTGACCAGTGAGCAGTTAATGGCACAGGATGAGGACGGAGACACGTGAGTACACCTGAGCAGACCTACAAGAGACCTAGAAGAGACCTAGAAGACCTGTAAACAGAACAAACTGATCAAAATAACCTACAGATCACAAAATAACAATCTTACTGAATTCCTTCAACTAATCTTCTTGAATAACATAAATGAACATAAATGGGTTTAGAGACATTTTTTTGAGTGTTTTCAGGCAATGTTGTTATTCTGGTACATTGGTTGTTATTCTGTGATGCCAAACCAACCGTAGGCAAATGATTAGGAGCCTCCAGCCAGAACACACACGCAAGCAGTTATGTGCTTATCTTTCTATCAGCAACATTGGTCAGCTTATCACAGCTTACAAGGCAGTAGAATAATTATTGCTTTGTTGAATTCCCAAATGTCAGTTTACTTATGATCTCCTAAATAACTGATATTTGGTTGAGGTTGTAACAAATCCATTTACAAAGTTTGAAGTTTACTCAAAACAGGGAAGTGCTGTGACATCATTAACATGTGACACTTGACATTGTTTACGACTGTTGTTATGAAGTGTCATTTGTTTTTTGTAATGGCTGTGTCAACTTTACAAAATGTGATAGTCAACATTACATTATAGAAACACTTTGACACTTAATGACAACAGTCATGAACACTGAAAAAGTGTCAGTATTGTTCATAACCAATGTTATGTTTATGTTGAAGTATAACCTTTTGGGACAAGGTTGCAGATCAGTGGAGCTATGGCAGTGTGGAGAATGAGAAAAGTTTACACTTAATGTTTGACTCCTAGTAGTCTTATAGTTCATTTATGCATTAGTTAGCCTAGTGGTGGAGAGTAGTGATACAAAGTTCATGCTAAGAGTAATAGGTTTTACAAATTGTCCAGTATTCATAAAAATGTGACAGAACATTACCTATCCCTGACAGAACATTACCTAACCCCTCACTGCACCTTGGGGGCTGCAGTAGCTGGAAACCCATTGCTCCAGATTTTGTGTCATTCTCATTGTGTTTTCACTGTTTGGCGTGTGTATTACGCTAATTCACAACTGGGGAAAATGCACCTTTCTGTCACAGGATCAAAAGTGGATGTATAATTATACTGTACAGTACGTATGCCTATTTGCCTGACTTTAGGCAAATGAATGCTAAAAATAGCTTTGTCTAACTGCTTTCTGACATGTTGTTTTATGTGCACAATGTCATGGCCTTCTATAGTATGTCAGGGAATGTTTTATTTTGGTCAGCATTATTAGTGTGAGTATTTAACCTGGTCATTGTTTTGGATAGATTTCTTCACATTGCTGTGGCCCAGGGAAAGAGGGCTCTGGCCTATGTGCTGGCAAAGAAAATGGCTGAGATTGGAGTGCTAGATATGAAAGAACACAACAACCAGGTAATTTGTAGCACACGCTGAGTGTTTGTCTCATGACTGCACCTACAAATTGATGTGTTTGTTAGATAAACTGAATTCTGGTTGAATACACATCAAGATAAAAATATACTATTTATGCAATGAATCCCATTGCTTAGCACGTTACCAATATTGTCATTGGGACGACTGTGTTTCTTGTCCATGGAACTGTGTACTGGAATCACCAGTACTGTAGGTGAATACAGCCAATGGCTGAATACCATCTCATTTAATATTTATAATAATCATTTATTATAATAATACAAAAAACATGATTTCAAAATAGATTTTTGTTTTTCAGAGTGCACTCCAGTTGAGTGTGGCAGCCAATCAGCATCTTATTACTCAAGATCTGCTGGGTCTGGGGGCCCAGTTAAACACAACAGACTCCTGGGGTCGCTCCCCTCTGCATGTGTGTGCAGAAAAGGGCTATGCAAATACTCTCCAGGTAACCACCACCCTGGAACTTCAGTCACAGAAACAGCATTTTTACAATGGTGGTAGCTCTATCCACCAGTCAGGGTAGCAAGAGACAAGAGTAGCACTGAAGGAAGCGTTAGATGATGTTAATGGTGTGGCTAGTTTGGCTGGAACTATCGCTATGGTTGGGAAGACCTCAGCAGGTAGAAAGATTCTGGGAGGTGGCTTTCTCTACAGGTTTTATTTATCTCCAACCATTCCACCTTTCCTCCATGGTCTGTACAAAAGGAGAAAGTATGATTCATGGAAATGATTGACAGGAAAACTGAGCACCTGACATTTAGAAACCCGTCTGTAGATAGCTTAAATGGGATGGCCAACTGTGAGTGAGTCTTACAGAGCAGTTTCATTTTCAAATAATACAAGTGTGTATGTGCATATATCATATCTTGAGTTTTGGTTGTTGGGGCTATTTCCTCATTCATGTTATTTTGGCATGCATTTGCTAATCCATGTTGCACTTCCTCAAAGCACTGGATTTCCCCTGCTCAGACACAACAGGTCAGACAACATACAACATTTACAACATTCACACCAACATACCTGCCTGCATTCTTGTTATCAGTTTGATAACCCATTCAGATCTTAATTATTAATTACAGCTCAGCAAGTAAACAGTAACACATGTACTTGGCTGTGTGGCAGATCATGAGAGAGCAGAACCATCGTAGGTCTATGGACTGTATAAGGATCGAATAGGCTAAGCATTTGAGTGCGTTTAACCTTAAGCGAGGTATTAAGTTTGGGTGTAGTAGAGTGTAGTGTGCCAAAGGAGTCACTTGGACTCCTCACAGAATCAAGTCAAGATTTCAGTAACCTTTGACTCACCTTGACACTCAGAATTGCAGCTTCAGATACAGTGGAGAGAATGACAGGAAATGAGGGGGAGAGATAGATGAGGTGGGTTCGGGAAATGACCTCGGGTCAGAATCGAACCTCGGTACCCGGATTTATGGTATGGCACCTAAGCCAACTGAGCCATGGCGCCACCTGCCTCTGACTCTTAATATACTCTTAATAACTTCCAATTCTTCGTTAAACTAATTCTCTGTTAAAGGAGAAGGCCGGTGTGATTTGGACCTGGACTGTACTGAAAGATGTTACCGAGTACAAACATATATCCAATGCCCACCTCCGTTCACCCCCAGCATTCCGCCTTAAACCGTTTTTAGCCGAAGCTTTCATTAACCTTACACTGCTAGCTATAGGGGCATCACTTTGCCTATGCAGCTAAATCGCTATTTTTACACCATTAACAAGGTTCAAAGTAACTCCACACTTCATTGGTAGACTTCTTAGGGCCCTTCTTGAAATTAAATCACGATAAGTCGATTGACGAACAGATAGAACAGGGGAACAGATTGAAAATTATATTCTGTTGAAGTGCTTGGATTTCAGATGAAAATATATTGTGACTATAAATGTCTTTGGTCAAACTCTTTTAAGTTTCATCCTTTGTTGGTGCTTTAGTGCTCATGTAGATAAAGTTGTAGCTCGTCAATCGACTTCAGAAATTCTGAGAAGGTACTGTCTTTATAAACTGTCTTTTTAATAAAGTACCTGTACACTTTCAAAATTCTCATTGTCTCGTTTTAAATGTCAGGGCTAGGGTTGCAAAGAGGTGGAAAATTTCCGGTAAATTTCTGGAAACTTTCCGGAAACTTTCCATGGAAGCTTTAGCTTGGGAATTTTAGAAATATTCAAAAATGGAAATTTGTGGAAATTATGTGAATTAACTGGAAATTTTGGATGATTTTAAGACTCATATACCAACAACATATTTTGTCATAAGACATTTTTGCAATTAAATTAAAAATATAGCATTTTTCTGTTAAATATGTAGATTGTAAACTGAACAAATGGAAAGGGCTATCAAAACATTTAAATGATGTATGAAATCAGGTGTGGTTATGTAAAACCGCTTAGCAGGACTCAGAAGAAACAGCACATTTTGTGCTATCTAGCACCATAAGCTAACTTCTTGAATACAAAGGTGCTAGCTAGCTTACCTTTAACATATCTGCCTTACCAGTGAGCTAGCAATCTATATTTTGATTGGGCTAGCTATAATCTAACATTTTAGAACAAATATCATCTAAGTTATATCATCATAACTTGCTTGACTGTTTGTAGTCTTCAAATGTGTAGCCTCACGTGTCTGTATCAGTGACTGTATGTGGCTCATAAAGGTTGCTTTAGCAGTCCATAATTCTAGAAATCATTGAGATGTGATGGGAGGATGCACAATGCGTATAGGAGGTGCGGCCTCAATAGCCCTGCATTAAGAAGTGTTATGTCCCTGTGATTGAAATTATAGGCTACTCAACTTTATGCATATCACATCTCATAGTTTTAGCCAAGACTGCTAAAATATTATTTTGTACCAACTGTCTTTATGTTCCTGACCTTTATTTGAAATAATTCCCAGTTTTTTCCAATTAATTCCCGTTAATTCCCATAAATTCCCATAAATTCCCGTTAATTCCCATGGAAAGTTTCCAACTTTGAAAATTCCCGGAATTTTGCAACCCTAGTCAGGGCTCTCAGAAGTCTACCAATAAAATGTGGAGTTACTCTGAACCTTGTTAATGGTGTAGAAATAGAGATTTAGCTGCATAGCCCCAGTGTAGCAGTGTAAGGCTAATGAAAGCTTTGGCTATAACGGTGTAAAACGCGGAATGCTGGGGGTGACCGGAGGTCGGTATTGGATATATGTTTGTACTCGGTAACATCTTTCAGTACAACCCAGGTCAAAATCACACCGGCCTTCTCCTTTAAGCGCGTTTGTCTTTTCTTACACAATTATTGTGCATGTAAACCAGCTGTGTGACTAATAGATATGTATTGTGCTTTGCAAAACAAACTTTAAGGGAATTTTGTGGTCTATTCACCTGGTATTGAGAAGGCTAACAGAAAAGCACACATGTTGGAATATTTGGCATAACGTTTAAAGTATTACTTGCCAAACAGTAACCTTGTCACACATCTGGTTAGACCATCCTTCTAAGGTCCATTACATTTGTGTCACATTAACACTAGTGTACACTGTGTATTACTGGTGTACACTTTGTATTACTGTTGTACACTGTGTATTACTGGTGTATACTGTGTGTTACTGGTGTATTCTGTGTATTACTGGTGTATACTGTGTATACTGTTGTACACTGTGTATTACTGTTGTACACTGTGTATTACTGGTGTACACTGTGTATTACTGGTGTACACTGTGTATTACGACTAAACCGCCATAAAGTGTGCACATACCAGCAAGTATTGACCATTTCTAACAGCACATGGGTATGTATTATACACAAATGCATAAACTCTGACACATAGAATTCACCTTCTGCCTTGCCTGAGGTTGTAATTTCTGTTGTAACAAGCATTGAGTTCAGGATTTCCCCACTTCTTAGGCCATACAGAAAGCCATTCAAGACAGTGGCGTGCAGATTAATATTGAAGCCATGAATTACGATGGTAAGTGGTGATGTTATGCAAGTTCTCTTTTGTTTTTCAGAAGTTGATCACTTTGGATGACCGATGAACTGACCACTTTTCAATGTGTCCCTCTGCCCATAGGTTGGACTCCTTTACACACTGCTGTACTATCCCACAATGCTGTGGTTCAGGAAAGGGAACAGGGTGGTGATGCAGTGCCCCTTGAGACTTTGTCTTTATCACAGAAAGGAAAGATGTTGACGGAATGCATTCAAACACTGATGGCTATGGGTGCCTCTTGCAGGACCAAGGTGAGAACTCGGACAGTAGGTAGAGTGAAGATGCAACAACAGATTGACTTGATATGGAGTCAGAGATTCCCTAGCACAACTGTTAAAGCAGAAAACTGATCCCTGAAAGATTTCATTGCCTATAAAAAAGGATTCCATCAACAAGAAGTTTCAAAAACCTCCCTAATGCAATAATGATTGTACTCTTTCAAAAGGGATGCTTGATTTAACTGATGCCAGAGCTGAGCTTGAACGACCAAACACACTGAAAAAATGCATGTAAACAAAAAACTGGTGTGATCAGTTACATACAATTGAATTCTTGTAGGATTGGCTAACTGCCTGGTCTAACTGGTTGGGCTGCCTGCAATGTATGTCATCCTAGACCAATGCTGTACAATGTTATGCAACCACATGGCGCTTCTGCCATCCATGTCCATGACTTAAATGTAACAAGCTCCTTAATGCTTTGACCCCGCTAGGAGCTTAAGAGTGGTCGCACTGTTCTGCACATGGCAGCTGAGGCAGCGAATATGGAGTTGCTCCACCTGTTTCTGGATCAGCCACAGCATCTGTTGGTCATCAATGAAAAGGTGAGACACAATGGTAAACAACAGAAATGAGATGCCTTTGCTGCATAGATGGATACCATTGCAGTGCATGGCTGCATGACTTCATATGAATGTGGTAGTTGTAGTTCCTGTTTAAGGTTCACTGTTCTGTTCTCTGGCTCATCACCACCTCTTTCCTCTCTTGTTGTCCCCTACGCAGACCTTTAGTGGGAACACAGCACTTCATATCACATGTTCGCTACTAGGCCGCAGAGAGCAAGTGCATGCTGTAAGGTTGCTAATGCGCAAAGGAGCGGACCCCAGTGCCAGGAACCTGGAGAACGAGCACCCAGCTCATCTGGTGCCAGAGGGAGAGAGAGGAGACCAGGTGGGAAGTACTGGGAACACACATGCCCTAGGGTTGCCTTGCTGGTGTGATCCAGAGAAATCTCATAAGATATGACTCAAGGCATCTCTCAAGGATGGTGACAGACACATCCATGGCATGACATTAGCACTCAGCAAGAAGGTTAAACTAGTTAGCAGGCTATCGAACTTGGCTGATAGCTACATGAATCAGATTGATACAGTAGTAGGCTACTGGTAATTTTCTGTACATCAGTAGAAGCGAAGACCAAGACAAGCGAGGGTCAGCAAAATCAGGAACAGAGTTTTATTTACAATAATGCGCATCAGTGGAGAGACAGCATGTTTTGCATGCTCCACCAGCCGCTTTTATTAGACAGGAAGTAGACTGACTTTAGGTAGGGTTCCAGGTGGACAGAATATGGTGTTGGTCATCCCCAACAGACCATGAGTGGTGCCAGTGTGGTGGGCTCAGGCAGATGAATGCAGGAGACAAATGCCGTCAGTTTGCAACAGTGCTTCGAGTCATTGTCTATCATTACTATCAGATTAGTAGCGTCTATAATCCCTTAAAGCATTTTTTTTGTTGTTGTTTCCCTGTAGGTCCGGAGTATCCTGAAAGGCAGAGCTATACAGGTTCGGGCAACCTGTCCTTAGGATTGGACTGCAATTTTTGGTTAAAAACACTGTCAGTGAGACAGTCTGGTATTTGTACAGTAATCATTTGCTAACATAAGGCAGATGTATGTTGTTTCCATGAAACAAACTTTCATTGGTTGCTACTGAGTAGTGAGTACAGACACAGTGCAAACTGTGGCTGGCCATCTTTTGATTGTTCACTTTGTTCAGAATATGAACAAAAGAAACAAGAAAGATGTAAAAGATTGAGCAAAGCCAGTAGACGGGTTTCTATCTAACTTGTTACTGCAAATAAGAAAATCCCTTGTTGGAAAGACCTGAAAATTGATATTAATCTCCTAATGTGAATAAAAATCGATTTGCTTGAGGAGTTTAACTGATGAAGCAAACAAGGCATAATGTGATTAAAGTTGAAAGCGTTAGAAGCGTACAGTATATTACTATGATCCTGGAACATGGCACTTGAAACATTTTTTCACATTCACGTTACAGTGGAAACTTCTAGTTCAACATATTCTTGAGCTGAGTTTTCATTAATGCAAAACATGCAGATATGTTTAATGCGGACCCAGCTATTGATAAACTGGTGTATTTCTCTCTTTTTATGTTTTTACAATGTATAACAGTTTTGGATTTAACACAATTCAGAACTCCCTGAAATGAACATCCCTAACACTCTCTGATTTTCAGGGATGATTTGAATTGAAACCGTTCTTAGTGAATGCAAAACCACCCGGCATCATAAAACAGTTATAGGTTTGTTTTGCATTATGCATTACTGGGCGATTGTTTTATCATTATCTTTATCAACAGGGCTCTGGTTTCACCTACTCCTTTTTCATGCTTATTTGTTTGTTGGTTATACTGTAGGCAAATATTACGTGCCTGGTTTTCATTCAAACATTGTGGGGGTGTTATGTGATCCATGGAAGAACCGGTTTTAGTAGACAGGAGAGTTGTGTGTGTTTCACACCTGCATGCTCCTAATATTACAACACTGTTGTATCACCTTAACATACACAGAAGAACATACTCTAGGCATTTTTAATATGTCTTTGGCTCTGGGATTTGTTTTACCTCCATGGTCACTCCATAGTATCTGAAGAGTGCGGATGTGGTACATATAGATGGCCTTGGTCCTGGAATGCCTTGTGCAGATTCCCAGAGGCTTATAGAGGGTGTGAGAGTGGAGCCACTTGGGACATAGTGAGCAGATGAGAAGGAGGAGGGATCATTTGTGATACCTGGGCACATGATGCATAAGCAGGCAGTTTAAATCATCCTTCCATTCCTGTGGGGTTCTTCCCAACATAGAAAACAGCTTAAAGGAATTATCCGGAGTAAAATACACTTTAGATCAATTTACGGATGATTGGGAGTACATACGTTGAGTTGACATCAAAATCATGTCATTCGGATGTGTTTTGAGAAAGTTATATTTTACCGTTTTGAGCCAAAACTCGTTAGCCTGGAAGCCGCTACAAAAGGCTATTTTTATACCTCTTCTACAGTTCCAAACAACATTACACTTACGTGGTAGTGAGTGGAGGGTCCCTAAAGCCAAACCAGATAGAGGTCAGATAGAGAGTCCAGAATGAATTTTAATGAGCCTGTACCTTTCCGGAAATGTTGCTGCTTTAGCTGCCATCTTTAGGGGAAAGTCCGTAGGAGTCATGATTTTGATGTCAACTCAACCTATGTACTCCCAATCATCCGTAAATTGATCTAAAGTGTATTTTACTCCGGATAATTCCTTTAACAATATACTTTTGAAAAATGACAATTGTCATTTTTTTGGTGTGTGTTTGTGGGAGGGGGGGGGGGGGTATTGTTTAGCTTTTATTGTGATATGATAATGAAGAGAAACAGAAAGTGTGGGAGAGAGATGAGGTGGGATCAGGAAATGAGGGCAAACTCCTGGGTTCCTAAGGGCCAAGGGCTCAGAGCTGTTCTGAATAAGCCACTGTGTCCCCTGTGTTTATTTCTGGGTTTTTAGAGGTGCTTTACTAGCCTGGCTAACACGACTGATAAGTTAGAGCTAGTAAGTAGTAAGAGCTTAGTCTGGCCAGGCTCAGTTACTACACGCATTCTGGGAGGCAGGCTTAACCTACGTCCATCAGATGCCTCTGTATTCTACTGGATGAATCTACAACCAATCAGAAAACGCATTCCGATGACGTATGCGTAAGCTCGTTTCTCATTGGTTCCCATTTTTTTGGGAAACGGAAGAGCTCTAAAACGGCAGCCTGGCCAGACTGACTAGTTTGCGAAATTCAATGTAGCATCACAGGAAGTATGGGCGGGCCCAGGCTAGTGCTTTAGTGGATTTAAGAGAAAATTATTTCTTGGGGCCTGTGAATGATGTAGTTCTTTGGTCTTTCTTTCAGTTTTTGACATAAAAATTGCATTATTTACGAACTTATGTTAGTTATAGGCATTACAGCGACAATGACCATGGTATGATGTTTGAAAAGTTTGTGCAAATTAGTCTGGGTTGTGATTTATGACAATCAGTGTAGGACACAAGTATTTACTGTTATACATCTGTTATATTTTTTGTTTGTAATTTCTTCTTTCTGAGTAATTTCTGAGTTTTTTTGAGTGTGTGAATCAGTTTTATTCTATATTATGTAGAGTTCTTAAAGAGTCAAAGGGTTTTAGACAGTTGTCATTTTTTATTTGCTTAAAACAACTAAAATTAATAAGTGGAGAAGAGAATGGAAAACAGTTATACTTGTACATGTATACTTGAATAAGGAAAGGTTGAGCATGGCCAAAGGGATATATCATGATTGTTCTTTCCTTCAAATGAAAATCTTGAACTAGCAAATGACAAAGTTATTATAGGTGAATGTTTTAAGCAAATATAATTTTCTCTTATGCTGTGATATTCATTGAATTATTCATATTTGTTGAACTGATAAAATGTCAATGACATTGTTTAGATTTAGTTGATGGTTAGCAGCAAATTGTATTTTATCTCAGCTTCCTTGCAATGCAGTCCCATTCAGCTTCAGTCTTCTGCTGCTTGCAAAAGTTTAAGAATTAATTTTACAAATCTATTGGATTGGGATTAGTGTTTACTTGTGAAATGTAGTCTGTGTATATTTAGAGTTGTCAATGATATTTGAATTTGTAATGTTCAGGTGTTGTATGGATTGAAAGGTACGAAGACAGAAACAATGTGGGGTGCTCATGATTATTAGATAAATGCTTTTGTCAGAAGATGATAAGGAAATAGACAAACTAACTGAATTTACAGATTTAGAATACAAAATTACACAAAAAAGTGGATCACTAGACATAGACGATGTATTATATTGTGCTTAACTGGAATGTTCTTTGTAATATCAAACCTAAAATTCACCATTCCTGATCTGAGACATGGACCAGGGCAGTTATGTGTTACAAATCCATAGTAAAGCCTGTATAAGCCTGCTGCAACAACAACATTTGTGAGGACTTCAAGCACCCACATTTTTCTTGCTTTGAACATTTTCAAGAAATAACTGATCAACTGTATTCAGCAGTTGTATTACTTTTATTACCTAAATAAAACTTTGATTGAAAATATTTTTCTCTTGAGGTTTTGTGGTAAGATGTAATGCTGTCCTTCCAGGTTTGAGATAAGCCATCTTTGAATTTGCATATGAGCTTCCACATTATATTTGCTCTACTGTTTCCACTGATACTTATACCAACGAACAGTCTCTCTCTCTCTCTCTTCATTTACATACATGGACAACACACACTGTAAAAGAAATACACACTTTCAACTAACAAAAGTTAGTGTCCAAGTTGTCCAGCTATTTTCAGTTGACAAAGCTTGAGAGAATGAGATAATTCTTATACTTAACTGAAAATAGTCTAGCCTCTTAAGGCACACCCCTATTTTTCCTTTTTTTCAAAACAACGGCGTACCCAAATTGAAAGCTTGACAGTTCCTACATAGTTTTAGACTCAGGGATGTGCCTCATACCATTGGAATGGTGACACCCTCAAGTTTTTTCTAGAGGAATATGTATGTTTCTGTGACATATGGACACAGAGTTATAGAGGTTGGAATTAAGTTTTTTTTTTTTCCGCTCATTTCAAATGTCTATGGACTAACTAAGATATGAGGGTACCATCCATATGATACCCCCAAATAAAAAAATCTAAGTCCTAACTCCATCTCTCAACCTGTTACACAAAAAATTTGAAGTAAAAAGACCAAAAATATGATTTTTGAATATACATTTTTGAAAAATATGTTTATGCGTTTTGATTGGGACCCCTATGTAAATTCCCATAGAGACATTTGTAAACAAGAGGGCCTACTGACATTCAAAAGTTTATAACTTGAAAACCCCTCTACCTAGAAACATAAAATTGGTTTCAAATGAAAGCCAAGACCCTGGGCTTTCATGTCACTTGATTTGAAGTTACTCCTTCTGCCATATATGGGCGGGTGTGCCTTAAGGGGCTAGACCTCTCCTAGTTTTGTCTTGCTTTTTACGTTTCATATAGGTCGGCATCCCTTTTTTACTTTTGTTTTTTTGTGCTCAACTCTCTCTGCATTGCTTTGGCTGCATTTTGCCGATGTTTGAGCTCTGTCCCCTGGGCTTTCAGATGAAGTTACACCATCTCCATCACTTCCTGTGTTTTAAACACTTCTCTATCTCTTTCTATTCGCCTTTTCCTTGAAGCGTTTCTATTATTCACCTGAGCTCCCATACTGATTTGAAGCTCTTGGTTCATCTGCAGGAGTTTCTCTTCATGGTCTTTCTCATGCGGTTCCCCAGTCTCTTTAACCTGTTGTTCTTTCCCCCCTCAAAGCCTGCCTGCATTTTCCTCAATCATAGCTTCATCTTCCTCTTAGTGTCACAGTCCCTTTCCAGTTCCATGAGTCTTTTCTGTTTTCTATGTACACTCTGCTTTCCATCAAGTTTTTTCTCCATTCCTCTCTACTTCATCTTAGTATATTAACACCACAATATTCTGATGATGTGTGCCTTCATCCTGGGACTACTATGATAATTCTATGGTCAAGACCTATTAATACCATGGACTAATCACCATCTGAGAGACTGAAAACCCGACCTAGGAAGTTGGGTTAGCCCTTTTAGCCGTCGGAACTGCCCAAGGTTTCTTCCCATACCATAACAAGAAAACAATGATGATTGGGAGTTTTTCCTAGTCCCTGTTGCTCACTGGGGCTCTTTGGTGTGAAGCGCTATGAGACACGTCTTTCGTAAAATGTACTATACAAATGAAATTGAATTATCCTCCTTCTGTTTTTATCCTTCCATTTTGTTCCCCTTCTCAATTTTTCTTGAAATTCAGTCCCTTTTTTTTAGTTCTTTTTTTTTTGGGCCTGCTTGAATTCTGTTTTCTTCAGTGGTTGCATATCACTCTCACTTCCGCTGCCCAATCCATAGCACATCAGCTGGTCTTTTTGTGTCTGGATTTTTTTCTCCTTGCTCCGACAGATGACCTTGTCTTCCTGTGCTGTCAGAGTAAATTTTGATATTACATAAATGAAAGGAAACAAACGTAAAAAAGACATATGATTCTGATTTCAGTAGTCTCACCTGTATGTCCCCCTCCGTCTCTGTCCTGTATGCCCCCCTCCGTCTCTGTCCTGTATGGTCTGTCAGCTGATCATGTCATCTCCTTCCATCCACCTGTCTCAGGTCAGGCAGCTTGTTTGGCTGCACCAGTACATATTCCCCTTCAGGGCCTCTATGACTTGAGCTCGTTTTTTCTTCTCCCTTCTACCTCTCCTTCTCCTGCACTCTCCTCGTCTCCCGCAGCCTGGCCTGCCTCTGCCTCAGGGCGTTCAGTAGGAAAGATTAACATCCTTATTTCATTCTTTTCATATTTTTGTGAGTGAACATGCCTGGTGGACGTGATCGTCATCACATTCTCCTGCTTCGGCTATAAAAGCTCTAAGCGTAAGTTCAACCAGGAAGACTCTAGAGCTTCGTCACCAACTGCTCTTTCAATCAAATCGTTCCATCTGCTTTATAGTTCCGCCTAACATGTTCGCTCTTGCTGTTCCAGGCTCCGCGCCACGAAATCTCCACCTCCTTCCCCACCACCGCCAGATGGGTCCCTGTCCTTCGTCCAGGGGGTAGGCTCCGCCCCCTGCCGGCTCGCACCAGGCAGGATCTGCTGGGCCAAGATATACGATGTCCTGGACCATGGACGGGGTCTACGCCAATTACTTTGTTACTAAATATATTTGTAACCAAATCTGTTCAAATTAAATACTTGTCCATCATTTCCTTCTCTGAGTCTTAATGGGAGAACCTCCCAGATCTCTGCATCTCGACTCATTGTCGTCTCTTGCTGAGCCTGGATGAGCTCTCTCAGCCCAGAGAAGATCCTGCCACTGTGCTCCAGTGCTTTCTGTGCAGAGGCCTGCCTGAAGGCATGCAGACACACTGGAGAAGCATCCGCATGAAGCTGCCTACTCCCAGCCCTTACTGGGGTCATACACCCATGAAGTGGGAACATCCTGTGTGTAAGTCAGTGCTTGCTGTTTGAGCTGACATTGTTCAGTCCAAGGCGGTTCAGACCTCAAGGTGACTGGATGTGTGTTTGAGAGAGAGGGAGCTGACCCAGCCTGGAAGGGGGGGACTCCACTCTTACCCACTTCTTCTTTTGCTGCCAAAGCATCTTCAACTTCTTTTTTTGTGTTGAAATAGCTATAAGCAGACGTTTGGCATGACTAAATAACAGAGTTAAAAGGAATCATGTACAGAAGTTTGCAAAGTGCTATATAGGTGTATCATAATTTTACCCTATATCCTTTGTATTGTTTCATAAGATCACCTATTTCCAAAGGCACACATTACTTATGTAAGTCTAGGGAAAAGGTATTTACATACCAGTAATCCTTTCATGTCCATCAATATGCCTTCATTGTAATTCACAAATTGCTCTTTCATGTTTATTTTTAATGTATAGGCAGAAAATATGGTGAGGAGGCTTGTTTTCACTTACGTGCATTTTTATGAGGTATGACCCAGCCGAGTCCACACACACACACACACACACACACACACTCACTCACACACACACACTCACACACACACACACACACACACACACACACAAATACACACTCCTGAGACCTGGCACATTTTCAGCCAGCACACGGAATGCTGACTAGGTACTTGCTTTGTTTGAAAAATAAAAAGCTTCTGTTAATTTTGCTCTTGTTTGGGATGATGAGAAAATAAAAGGAATTTTACAGATGTCAGAATTTATTATAGCATAATAAACCAAGTCAACTAATTATCTTAGCGAATTATAAAAGTTGCATGACTAAACTGACTCCTTTTTTGTTTCATTCTGCAGCTGGGAGAGGCAGCAAATGAACAGGAGAGTGAGATAGGGATCAGAAAAGGTTTGACATTTGACCCACAATTATTAAGCAAACAAAAAGAGTGTAAACTAGTCTGTAATTCCCTATCACAAGTGGAATTTTTCATGGCCTGGTCCTGTGTGTGTATGTGTGTACAAACACCATGTTTGTGAGTGTGTTTTACAGTAATATGAATGAATTACTTTCCCTGATACCAATAGCATTGCAATGGTGTGAGTGATTGCATGGTTTGTTTGTGTCTTCACAATGAATACAGACAATATTCACATCACAGGCCATATTAACACACAAAGAAAATGCACTTCAAACTGGAAAAACAGGATGCATGATAGGTTTGGTTTGGGCTCGGTTTATAAATAGATAGGCCTAACATTTTGCAATGACCAAAAAGGTATCAGTTTACAATTCACATTTGTTCATATTATTAAAACATTTTTTTTA